>BPTQ01000004.1:310048252-310254530 GCA_019973895.1 Chrysanthemum seticuspe | reverse complement strand
AAGTCAAAATGGTGAAAACTGGTTTTATGCAGAAAGTGCAGATGATGCACTGAGTTCAATAAGACTTTGTAGGTTCTGGTTTTTGGTTTATAAGTAGTTTGATAGGTTGTCTTTAAGCCCTCATAATTGGTTTTAGCTTTTGCCTTCTGGATTACCCTGTGCACAAGCTCAAAGTGACCCCTAGGTGCCCTGCACCAACTCAGTATTAGCTGAGAATTTTCTCAGCTTTTGTGCAGCTTGCACAGGATTGATTATAGCTTGTTAGAAGCTGGTCTTTTGGTTACAAGTAGCTCCTTAGGTCTAGTTTGGGTATCAATATTTGGATTTTGCTTTTAAGCTTAGTTGGGTGCTTAATTTTTGGACTGCAAAGTGATACCAAAATCTGTTCTTAGCTTAAAATCTCAAATCATCAAATCTTGTTAACCTGCAATTCAGTTGTTGTAGCTTGTTGATTTTAGTTGGAATTTGGTTAAAATAGTTTATTAGAACTTCTGTTAACAGTTGGTGGCCTGTTTTAATCATTTGGCTTATTTAGTGCTTATTTCAATAAGCACTATCACATCAGTTTCATTTTCTTGCAAACAACATACTGTTTTTCCATTTTTCCTAGCTTCTTAATATTATTTTAGAGTTTCTCTGAAATTTTCAGATTTTTATAAGTAGTTTTGCTATTTTTCCTATTTTTAATTAGTTTTTAATACTTTTTAAATAGCATTTAATACAAAAAATTAGAAAAAGGTTCAAAAAAAATAAGTTTTCATTTTTCTTAGGCTTAGATAAATATAAAAAGTGAAAAAAGTAATTTTCTAGATTTTTTCATAGTTCATTTGGTAATTTTTAGTAATTTAATTAGTTTTTAATAGTTTAAAATCCATAGAAAATAGAAAAATAGTCACAAAAATACAAAAATAGTTTTGAAAAGTCTATTTTGATATTTTAGACTTTTCCAAGTCTTAATCTTATTTTTCTAGCTCATTTTCCTATTTTCTTGTATTTTAGGTAATTAATTAATAGTTAAAAATAGTTTTTAATTAGATAATTAGATATAAAAATAATTTTCTTTTTCTAAATATTTTCTTTTATCATTAGGTTTATAAAAACATCATTTTCATATTTTTAGGGTTAATATTGACTTAGTTTCACTTTTTTATTTTGTACGTCGCGTAGATTTTAATTTAAACGTACGTTTTAGGTTTTAAACGTTCATCACTTTAAATATAGTGATAGCGTTTATTTAATAGGTTTTATCTTTTTAATTTTCTTTAATTTGCATTTAAGGCGTTTTTAATTTGTTGGCTTTTTCCGTAGTTAATATCAATATCTCATAATCCTTTTTCGTTCAAACTTCTCGATCACTAGACGTTGATTGATCCACTGCACAACTCGCTGGGACATAACGACCCGGGGAAACACTACTCTCCTGATCTTCATTGAGTTGGTGTGTGAGCTGTTTTAAGTTCCTTACGGCTGATCATTCACAAGTGATCAGCTCGCGTGAGAAAACTTGACGGTTTCGCACCGATCATTAATCTATGACCATCTTAATGAGATAGTGGATGAGAAAGAGCGTTAAGGCGCTCAAGGATGTGATTGAGGATGAACCTCATTTCCTCTTAGAAGTCATGGACCATAACCTGGGTCCTATCAACGGTTTGGGCGGTTTGCTCACAAGTTGAGCAACCATGCCTAGGGGGTAGTATGTTTGGTGAGGTTGAGGTGGTGGAATGGTAGATGTGTTGGTGTTGGTGGGGATGTTTGGGGTGGTCATGATGGAGGCTAGCAAAGCACTTTGCGTTTGCATAGTCTCACTAAGGTGAGAATCCACCATGCCTTTGAATTGGTGGAGGTGTTGGAGTTCCGCTTGAATCTCCTCTCTTGTGGGATTAGCATCCCACATGCACTCCGCAATGTCTTCTAAGTGAGGGGACATTGATGTGGGGAGTGGTTGGTCCCAATACAAAGGACCATGAATGTCTTTGTGAATGGGGTAGAAGAGAAGAGGTTTTGGCCCTAATGGGGCATTTGGGTCAAAGGATGGCCTAGGTGACTCATGAGCAATCCGCTCAATTGTGCCAAAGGAAGGCAATGGTGGTGGATGATTTGGCCTATGAGGCAAGTCATCCAAGTCCTCCAAGAAAGGATTTGGATAAGTGGGTGGTGTGGAAAATAACTCCATAGGAATGAGAGTTGGAGACTTTGGTGGTGAGGGTGTTTTGGATGTTTGGATGGGTGCCGGTGGAGGTGAAGTTGGTGTTTTTGTAGGTGGTGGAGTGGTGATCACAATTGGTGATTGGTTAGGAGTAGCCAAAGTTAGGCTTGTATCATCTCGGATGGGGGATGAGATTGTGAGTGGAGAAGACTCGGATGATGAGCTCAAGTTTACGAAGAAACAAGGCCTCACGCTAATTCTAGCGGTTTTCTTGCAAGGTTTAGGAGAGGATTTTGTCATTTTGACTTGTGTTTTTCTTTGCTAGATGATGGTAAGAATGAAGAAGGTGTGAGGATGATCATGGTAAAACCTCTCAATTTATAGAAGTGAAAAATTATGGAGAAATGTGTTTGATTTGATGTTAAACCATAGAAAGGATGAGGTTCCTAATGATTTGGAAGTGGGTTAAATGCTAGTCATATCACCCAAGTTAAGCCATACAAGAAAGATGGAGTGAAGAAGCAAAGATTTGCAATAAATGTGTTCTAATGAGTGGAATTTCCTAACAATCAGATTACCCACGGATTTCAAGGTACCAAAAATTTGTTTCCTTCCTTTATGCTAAAGGGCTCCTTGGGTGAATTTTTCAAATTTTTGAATTTTGGTGGGAAATGGATTTCTTATATGCCTAAGTGAATTATACTAGTTCTAATAAAGATATAAACTAGTTAAGATTGACCTACAAGCAATGGATGGTAATTTGGAATGACGAAAGTATCGAAATTCAGAAAGTTACCTGGAGGATCCACGACACCAAAAGTTTACACGGATGGACCCCTAAAAAGGGTGCCGTCTGGTCCGCCTGTACAGGTACGGCGGTACCATTTCTCATAATAGATGGAACCAAAACGTTGGTGTCGTCTGATCCGTGCAGTGCAGAAAACTTCACAGAGTGTATTTTAAGGTGTCGGGGACCTTTCCGAAACCTGAAATTTTTCTCAAAACTTGCGACACTAAACATTTCTAGTTAGGAAAAGTAAATAACACATGTACAAACATAATGGAGCATGGATTTTGAGCAAGGTTAAGTAATTTTCACATTATAGTGAAAATGGGTAAAATTTGATAGCATACTTGTGCTATCTCCCTGCATAAGATTGTTAGCATACATCATTGTTTCAAGTTATATTATCATCCTACAAGATAAAAACAACCAAATTGTATCAAACATTAGAGATAATGTATTGTTCCAAACGCTCCTTAAAAACGATTCTCACTTATCCAACTTCTTGTAGATCTTGTTCATCATTCTACCAAGGCACTTGAACATCCCCTTGGTTTGGTTGAACTCCGCTGATTCATTCTCAATCTCGGGAAGAGATGCATAATACTCATGAGGTGGAAGGCGCGAGTTTGGAAAACCATCAGCGGAGCTATTTGATGATGATGATGATGGAGTTGGAGGTTTTGCTCTCTTGCCTTTTGCCTTAGCAACTCGTGCATCACTCAAAGGTACAAAGATGTGAGGGATGAGCTCATAGTGAAGGTGCATCCCTTTTGTTCTCGGTGGAATTGGTGCAAAGGATCTATAGAGACGGGTGAGAAGCATCCCGTATGGGAGAGCAACCGATCCTTGTGTTGGAATATCAATCATTCTCCTTGCAATGTAGTAGGCTAAATTGAATGGTTGACGGGTGGACAAGTTGTAGAGCATATGGCAAAGACAAGCATTGATGTGATCCCTATTTCCTATGGTGCTAATGACGTTGGCTCTAAGTAGTTCTTCCCATTTCCTAAATTCGGGCTTAAGTTCATTTAGCTCCATTCCATATGGATCTCGGTTCACTTCTTTTCCTTTTCGGGTGACTTGGGTTGTATCTCCCCTTGGGATAAATAGGTGCTCACGGATGACATCCTTATTTGCTAGAGGTGTTTGGTAGGGAGAAGTGCGGTCATTGTTTGCATCAAGAGTGGTGAGTGACTACTTATCCGAGTAGACACATGTCCCTCGGTTGGGAATTCCTAGCAATTGAGCAAAGTTGGTTAAGGTGATGGTGTAGTTGTTTTGATTGATTTTAAACCTAAGACAAAACTCATCATCATCTTCATCACTAAAGCTAGTTACACTAGCATAAGACTCTAACACAAACCTAGGACAAATTGGTTCATCGATGTCAAGAAGATAATCGAATTGAATGGCGGCTAGTTCTTCACGAAGATTGGTATTTTCAATGAAAGATGGGTGAATGGTTCTACCCTCATGGAAATACCTTGATTCTAGACTCTTAAAGATTTCTACTTGTTCCTTGGAAAGTCCTTTGGTTTTGTGATGTTTGGGAATGTAGCCAAGGGTGTCCTTGTGATCATAGAATCTTGCGGCTACCATGGTTGTTCCTAGGAGCAAGAATTAATATGTTAAAAATGAGAATAAACTTTAACGTTTTAGTTCTAGTGTGTGCCTATATGAAAACGATTTGGAGTTGCGGTTATCTCGACTCATTTTATGCATAAAAATGGTTTTAGTGGGGTGTTTGGCAAATACCATGAGATAACCCAAATGCTCCTAATTCAATGTGGCTTCATTTGAATATACCCGGGAATGCATATTAGTTATGCAATACCTTTGGTATTCAAGAGCATGCAAGTGATGAAAGTCTAACGTTTCTATTTGTATTAACAATGAAAAAAAAATTGTTTTCCTACAAGTGAGAAGCTTTTCAAATTTTTTGACATGGGGTGTTTGGTTATTTGAATAAGGCCTTATAGTCATTATCTATTGATTAGTGGGAAGCATGATTTGTTTATGCAATATGATAATGTAGTGCCTAATTTCAATGACTAGTTATGCAATTTGCCAATTGAATTCATATTTAGTATAAAAGCATACATAAAACCCCATGTAATGATTTGTAATGGTTTTGTGCATAAATAAGAATCCTAGACTCAGAATTAAGAGATAAAATGTAGTTAGGATACTTACAATGATGTTATCTTCAGTGATTAGTGAGTGGGAAGGTGTCAATAATGAGCTTGGTTTAATGTTTACACGTTTTGGTAAAGTGGGTTTTGAGGAAGAAGATGTTTTGTAGGTAGCAGTTTTGCTTCTGTAGACACCACGGACCAGACGGTACCAAATTTTTGGTTCCGTCCGTGTTGTCATTTGGTGCCGTGGCTACAGTAGCAGATACAAAACAAAATTGTTTTGTTTTGACTATTCTAATGTTTTGGGCTATGTTTATCCTACATGTTTGGTTCCATTAACCCTAAACCAAGTCTAAGAAGATTAAAAGGTTCTCGTTTAAGAGGCTTAGTTAAGATGTCGGCAATGTTGTCTTCGGAGGATACTTTCTCGATTGAGATGTTTCCTTTTTGAACATTGTCGCGAAGAAAATGATGACGGATTTCAATATGCTTTGTACGAGCATGTTGGACGGGATTCTTGCTGAGATCGATGGCTCCTTTGTTGTCGCAAAGTATTACAATGTCGTTGAGATGAATTACGTAATATACGAGAGCTTGCTTCATCCAAAGAGCTTGTTGACATGCTTTTCCGGCTGAGACGTACTCGGCTTCAGTAGTTGAGATGGCTAAAGCCGTTTGCTTCTTTGCAAACCATGAGGTGAGACAATGTCCAACAAAAGTGCAAATACCACTTGTACTTTTTCTATCGGCATGATCCGAGTCGGCATACACTATGGTTTCTACACCCATTCCTTTGGGATACCATAATCCTAAACACGTTGTTCCCTTAATGTATCTAAAAATCCTTTTTAAGGCTTCTAAGTGTGATGCCTTTGGGTTTTCTTGAAAGCGAGCACATAGACAAACACTAAACATAATGTCGGGTCTACTAGCCGTAAGATAGAGTAGGCTACCAATCATTCCTCTATATTTAGTGTTATCTACGGATTCACCTTCTTCGTCCTTGGTGAGTTTAGTGTCCGAGGACATGGGTGTTTTAGTTGGTTTGGAATCTTCAAGACCAAATTTCTTAAGCATGTCTTTTATATATTTAGATTGGTTAAAAAATATGTCATCTTCTAGTTGTTTAATTTGAAGTCCTAGAAAGAAATTTAACTCACCCATCATACTCATTTCAAACTCGTCGTGCATGATTTTAGAGAAATTATCACATAGCTCTTGACAAGTTGATCCGAATATAATGTCATCAAGGTATATTTGAACAATGATAATATGTGATTCATTTTTCTTGGTAAAAAGAGTATTATATACTAATCCCATAGTGTATTTGTTATCAATAAGAAAAGTCTTAAGTCGGTCGCACCAAGCTTTTGGTGCTTGTTTAAGGCCATATAATGCTTTCTTGAGTTTGAAGACATGATGTGGTTTCTCAAAGTCGGTAAAACCGGGAGGTTGAGCAACATACACTTCTTCGTTAATAAACCCATTAAGAAAAGCACTTTTAACATCCATTTGAAATAGTTTAAAGTCATAAGCACATGCATAAGCAAGCAATATTCTAATAGATTCGAGTCTAGCTACCGGTGCATAAGTTTCATCATAGTCAATCCCCTCTTGTTGATTATAACCTTGTGCAACAAGCCTAGCTTTGTTTCTAGATACTACACCATTTTCATCCATTTTATTTCGAAAAACCCATTTCGTTCCAATTATAGTTTGATCTTTAGGTTTTGGAACTAGTTTCCAAACATCATTTCTAACGAATTGGTTTAACTCTTCTTGCATGGCAATTACCTATGATTCATCTTTTATTGCTTCATTTATGTTTTTCGGTTCAATGGTGGATACAAAACAAAAATAGTTACTTTGATTTTGGGCTTGTGACCTTAAGGTTCTTTGATTAAGTTATCCTATGACTTTGTCTAATGGATGACTTTTAGATTCTTTGATGTTTACAATTTCTTTATTTAATGGTTCATCTTCCTTGTTATTATTAATTATTTCTTGACTTTCTATCATTTGACTTTCAACTAAGTCATCATCTACCAAAGGTGATGTCTTAGAGGGAGGTGGACTTTCGTCGAATGTTATGTTCAACGATTCCTCGACTATCGTTGTTTCTTTGTTTAGGACAATATAAGCTTTACTAGTTTGAGAATAACCAAGAAATACACCTTCATAAGACTTTGGGTCAAACTTGGTGAGATAATCTTTAGTATTAAGAATAAAGCATTTACAACCAAAGACTCTAAAATATCCTAAAGTTGGCTTTTTACCTTTATAAAGCTCATATGGTGTTTTGTTTAGGAAAGGAAGAATTAAGACTCTATTTAAAATATATGTAGAAGTGTCAACCGCGTTACATCAAAACTTTTGAGGAATGTTTTGTTCGTTAAGCATTGTTCTACTCATTTCTTGAATTGTTTTATTTTTACGTTCTACCACTCCATTTGATTGAGGTGTTCGTGGAGCCGAAAAGTTATGTGTTATACCATTTTTATCACAAAAGTTTCCAAATTGAGTTTCGTTGTCAAATTCACGACCATGTACCGTTCGGATCGCCACAATTTTAACACCTGGTTCATTTTGAATTTTCTTGCTAAGAATTTCAAATTTATCAAAAGCTTCATTTTTAGTTTTCAAAAACAACGTCCAAGTAAATCTTGAGTAATCATCTACTATGACCAAAGTGTATAAGTTGCCTCCGTAGCTTCTTATAGCGGATGGACCAAACAAGTCCATATGCAATAATTCTAGACACTTAGATGTGGACACCATATTTTTAGATTTATGACTACTATGGGTTTGTTTACCAATTTTCCAAGCGTTGCAAAAGTGTTGGTCATATTTTAGTTTTGGTAAATTCCTAACTAGCTCTTTCGAAGATAGGTTTTGTATAAGTCTCATATTAGCGTGACCTAAGCGTCTATGCCAAAGAGATGAGCTATCATCTAACGTTGTTAGGCAAAGTTTGTCATTAGATGTTTTATCTATTTTCATGACGTATATGTTATTTTTCCTAACTCCTTTAGCTATTGTGATACAATCTTTTAGTATTTTACTACCATTTTCATCAAATAGTACTTTGTACTTTTTATCACATAATTGGCTAATACTAAGTAGATTAAATCCTAACCTATCTACATGAGCAACATTTTCAATAGTTAGAGAGTTATGAGCGATCGTACCTGCCAATGATTTTGCTTTTGAGATTGCTACCAAAAGTGACATTACCTCCGCCATACTCTTGGTATGATGAGAAGAGACTTTTGTTGCCCGTCATGTGTCGTGAGCATCCACTATCTTTTATCCATTCATCAGGTTCCAATCCAACTTTCAAGGATACCTAAGAAGCAAATAACTCAAGCATTTGGTCTGTAACATATTGGATTTCATAAACACACTAAACCATAAGATCAAATAGGCGTACCATATGATTCTAGAGAGAGAAAGTTAGAGGTTTGGGAAATATAGTGAGAGAAAGAAAAGTCTTATTATGAGCTCCAACCCTCTACCTTGGGAGGTAGAGAGTATTTATAGTCATTACATAAATCGCCACCTATCGGGCTGTGGATCAGGCATACAGTGGGTAAAGACCCGCCCGTCCTCCACGGTGTTACTTAAACTAAATACTACTTAACTTATAATAATCTACGACTACAAGCTTTCTAACGATTATATATACTTGAGGTGACCGACTCTTTAATACATGGAGTTACTAAATCCTAACAATCTCCCCCTAAGGGAGGTCACCTCAAGATCACCTCAAACATACATTGAATACAAACAGATATTACATATTAAATTGTTCTTGCATTCTTGATGTAGTACTTTGCTCTGAAGCTCGTAGTCATTGATTCTTCACGTTGCATGTTTGGTTAATCCAAGTGGAGGTCTTTTACTGATCCACGTGATAATAATTTTGAGCCAGCTTTTGAGATCATCAGCTAACAAAAAAATCTCTGAGACATCCATTGTGGTGTTGGTATTATGTGATGTTGTGACAAACTGACCGACATGCTCACATTCTGGATCATGATATATTCTCATCAGAGTAGCGGAAGCTTTCGTTGATTCATGATATTGGCAGCAGCGTAGCAGAAGCATGGAGTGAAAATATCAGAGTCATTGATGCACTAATCATGATTTCTTTCGAGATGAATGTGTTGAGTGAGCATGCGGCTATGGATTGACCGCATCATTCTGATCAGCTGCAAACGTAGGGCGTACCTGCATAAAACATTTAGCAATAAAGCGCACGAAAGTGTCTTTGGTCACTTTCGTTGAATTGAGGTACACGGCCCACGGTTCCCCGTTGATCAGTACAAGTATTGCCTGTGATCAGGTATAATTTCGAAGAATTTCCTTGACAGGGTTTCGCAACTGCTCTAGCTGTTCTCAAACCGGAACGTCTCAAAGAAGACAACACGGAGTGAGTGAACCAGCGAATAGAGATTCACTGATTGATGAAAAGAGATTTGAAAAACAATCATGTATTGCACAATAGAAATTGTTTTTGCAATACAACGAAGGTTTTAATGAAAATCAATTATCAATCCTAAACACCTTTTGATTTGAAATAGTCGTACACGGTCGAAGTGCTAAAGAAAAGAGTTTTTAAGCACAAAGACCGATTTTTCAAAGGTATCCGTCAATCCATAACCTGAACCAGGATTGATTCAAAAGATTGAATCGCCCCATTGTTTCTGTTCAGTTGTCACATGGTTGATCTATTGAATAGATCTCACATGCCACCTACCAGGAGCTTGTTTGATGTTGGCTCCAGAAGGCTTTCCATCTTCAATGTAAATATGTTTGCATATCTCTCAGATGTTCTGGCAATACCACAAGGATAATGCGTAGGACTCAAGATATAATCTCTCTTTCCACATTGTGTGAAACAGAGAGTCTTCATTGAAAGTGTCCTAAGGAGATTTATTGATGATCTCGTGGCTCAAGACTCAATTTGTGCATATTTGGATCCTATATCGGAGACTAGGGAGAGGGTCTCCTTCTTCAATACCAACAATCTCTAAGAGAAAGTCGATAGATAATGTCGGTTCCCCGTGAGAATGAAACAAGTCCTTTTAAGAGGAAATTGAGTGGTTTGGGAAGTTGAAGTGCAGTGCGTCACTGGGTCCATGACGTCTTGTCTTCAATACCGATGTTACCTTGGTAACCACCAGTATCAAATGAATTGAACCCGGTTTCTGCCCTAAGATTGAATAATTGGAGGGCTATTTGTTTTCACCCTTTTCTCATTCAATTCTTTTTCATTCTTCAACCCCTTCAGTGCTTACTGAGACTTCATAGCTAGAACCTTGTTGAGTTTATTCCAGTACTAGCTCAGTCTCAGTCCGCACTCTTCTCATATCTCATTTTTCTCCTTTTTTCAATATACCTAAGGACTTCTACACTATCTAGTGGATTGTCCCTGGGTAGATCCCTCCGGTTCTGGCGGATCATGGGAACAAATACCTAACCTTATCATTCTTATATCATCGTACATAAAGTAAATTTGGTCGGTCTATTTGGTATTGTTCATCTGCCATTAGAACCAATTGAAAACCATTTGAAAATCAATCCAGATACTTGTGATATATTATCAAAGCATTTTGTACCTGAATTGTTTTGATATTTTTAGAACAAGAGCTCCTCCTCAACATGTGCATCAAGTGTTTGAAATCGTTTTGCACACGGAGGCAAGAGAAAGAATTAACTTCTTTGATTACCATTTTCTAAAAGATATCAACATCACTTCCCTGATCAAACAAGTAGATAAAACATTTTAGGGAAGGATGAGGTTTTCATAAGTTTGCTCCCCCTCAATATGTGCCTTGAGGTTTGAAAGAGTTTTGCACATACAAGAGGGAACCTGCACATAGATATAAATGATCACGTTTCAGATCTTTATGGTTTAAGATAGATGCTCCCCCTCAACATGTGCATGGAAAATTTGAAATCGTTTGGCACATGTGGGAAGGAGAGCTTGTACATCATTATAAAACCATTTACCAAATTATCAGTTTAAATCCAATTTAAATCACAAATTCTCCCCCGATCACAATTATCAAATCATTTGAGATTTGTGATCTCTGTAGATTTAAATTGATTTTGAAAGCTTTTAAGGTGAATTGTGACTTGATTATGAAAGTGTTTTATCTGATAAGGAACGGATTTTAAGACTTTAAACTCCATTGAATAAATATGCATGATTATCTTTTGAAAACAATTGTAAGACAAATAACTTTTTGATTTAATTGAAATCATTCTCCCCCTCAATCATTGACATAAGTTGTTGATTGAGAGATAGATATTTTGACAAACTTTTAAGTCCAGATGACTATCAAAAATAGATTCCGAGTTATTTTTCAAAACAACTAGTTTTCATTAGATAGTAAGGATTGGTTTAAAGAATCAGAGCAAGAAATTTGAAAACCAAGATAAAGTATGGCTCTGTTCTATCTTTGAAAAGCGGCTTACTGCCTGAAATGACAATAAACCATTGTTTCTCTTTCTCCCAAAAATATTATTTGATTTATTTATTTATTTATTTATTTATTTATTTTTATTTTATTATTTATTTTTTTTTTAAATTCGAACAACATCTAAAGTCCCGTGTCATTCTTTGAATGACAACATCAAGACCGTAGATATTATCGAATCGAGAGGAACATGACAAAATGACAATATTTTTTTGAAGATTTTTCAAATTTTTCAAATTTTTATGGATTTTAAAAGTTTTATATTTTTCTATTTGATTTTTTAAGGTTTTATAATTTTGTATTTTGTTTTTCGAAAAAATATTTACAGGGGATAGAGGAAGGAAACTTTTTACTCCTCTTCTTCCTCTTGAAGACGTTTGAGTGTTTCTGGTTGTAGGCTCTTAAGACCCAGTCGTGGAAAAATAAACTCAAAACGTTCTCTAGGAAGAGCTTTGGTAAAGATGTCTGCTAACTGGTATTCAGTCCTCACAAAGTAAAGTTCCACCACACCGTTTTCAACTTGCTCCCTGATGAAGTGATGTCGAATGTCGATGTGCTTTGCTCTTGAGTGTTGTACATTGTTACATGAGAGAGCAATAACACTTTTATTATCACAGTACAGAGGGATTTTATTGAATTAAAAGCCATAGTCAGATAATTGGGATCTCATCCATAGGATTTGAGCACAACAAGATGACATGGCTATGTATTCCGCCTCTGTAGAGGAAATAGAAGTACTCATTTGCTTCTTTGAAGACCAACTCACAAGCTTATCACCCAAAAACTGAGCACCTCCAGAAGTACTTCGACGAGTATCTTGACATCCTGCATGATCAGCATCTGCATAGGCTGTTAGTGACATACCGGTGTCTTTCGGGTACCAAAGTCCCATATTGATGGTTCCTTGGAGATACCGAAAGACCCGTTTAACCGCTTCAAGGTGCTTTTTAGTAGGCTTAGCCTGGTATCTAGCACACATGCAAACAGCGAACAAGATGTCTGGTCTACTAGTTGTGAGGTACATCAGGGATCCAATCATACTACGATATTTCGTTTGGTCTACCATGATCCCTGAGTGGTCCTCATCTAGTTTAGTACGTTCAATCATGGGAGTGTCAACAGGGTCACTAGAATCGAATCCAAATTTCTTTAAAATCTCATTTGCACATTTAGATTGATTTATAAAAATGCCTCCGGGACTTTGTGAAATTTGTAATCCCAAGAAAAATGACATTTGTCCCATCATTGACATTTGAAATTTAGAACCCATTTCATTTGAAAAACGGTCACACTCATTGGGGTCAGTCGAGGCAAAGATGATATCATCAACATAAATTTGAACATGAATTAAATGTTTGCCTGACTTCCTGGTGAACAATGTTGGATCAACTGCTCCTTTGCTGAATCCGGTAGATAGAAGAAACTTTGATAGCGTATCATACCATGCCCTTGGAGCTTGCTTTAAACCGTAAAGAGCCTTCTTCAAACGATAGACGTGAGTAGGATGCTCTGGATTCACAAAGCCTTCAGGTTGGCTGACGTAGACGACTTCTTTAAGATCTCCGTTCAGAAATGCCATCTTTACATCCATCTGATAGACTACCATGTTCTTACTAGCAGCATTAGCCAAGAAGATTCTGATTGCCTTGATTCGAGCAACAGGAGCAAAAGATTCTTCAAAGGCAATACCCTCCTCTTGACGGTATCCTTTAGCAACCAATCGAGCCTTGTTCTTTAAGACATCACCATGCTCATCAAGTTTCACTTTGAAGATCCATTTTAGAGCAATGATCATAGCACAATCTGGAGCAGGTACTAATTCCCATACATCAAGTCGATCAAACTCATGAATTTCTTCTTGCATGGCATTGAACCAGCTGTCTTCATTCATGGCGGTTTTAACATCTTTTGGTTCGATTTTAGAGAGTACGGAGTTGAAGAAGCACCATAAGGCATCGGTTGCAAGTTGTTTCCGTGTTGATACTGGACGAGAGGGATTTCCAATTATGTTGTCTAATGGATGATCGTGAGTCCATTTTCTAAGGTGTTCATGTGGCAGTTGTTGAGGGACTGAAGTAGTAGAGTCGATGTCTCCTGAAGAAGATGGTTCTGATGATGATTCAGGAGCAAATATGTTTTCAAATGGAGCATCTTCAGGATTAGCAAAGGGATTAACTTTATCATTGATGCCATAAACAGTTCCATGATGTACATTCGAAGATTGATGATTTGTTGATGAGACTGAGTTATCAGCAGCAGGCGCTTCTTGACTTAATGATATTGAGACTGAAGGATTGACTTCATTCTCAGAGATATGTGCAGCCTTTGTTGTGGGAATTGACAGTTCATTAGCACTTGGCTCATAGTGTTCATCAAACATCGGATCAAACAATTTCTTCAAATCATCTTCAGTTGGAGGTACATATGGAGTAGCTGGAGAGGAATTTGGTACAAAGGATGAACCAATGGGACTGTTTTGAAGTGCGGGTCCAGAACTGAGTTGCCCAGGAGCCATTTGACCGGTCAGCTCATCGAACGTAACGTGAATTGTTTCCATGATATTTCGGGTTCTCTTGTTGTAGATTCGGTAACCCTTCTTGTTTGGTGCATACCCAACAAAAACTCCAATATCTGCCTTTGTTCTTAATTTACCTAAATCTTGACCGTCATTTGTTGGATAGCACAAAGCACCAAACACATGAAGATAGGAGAGATCAGGTTTTCGTTTATGAACAAGTTTATATGGAGTTTTTCCATGTGTGGTGTGTATAAGGGAACGATTTTGGGTGTAGCATGTAGTGGCAATGGCTTCAGCCCATAGAAACATTGGAACCTTCGAATAAATAAGCATTGTTCTTGCGGCTTCTACAAGAGTTCGATTTCGTCTTTCAACTACACCGTTCTGTTGAGGAGTTCGTGGAACACTTCTTTGATGACTGATTCCAACACTTTCATAAAACTGAATTAAGTCTTTGTTGACAAACTTTGTGCCATTGTCTGTTCGAACAATTCTGACTGTATTTCTGAGTCGAACCTGAAGCTGTTTGATTAGTTTCATGATGACATCTGGAGTTTCATCCTTTGTCCTAAAAAACTTTACCCAAGTAAATCGAGATTAGTCATTAACAACTACTAGAATGTATTTCTTCCCATTTATCGTTTGCACTCTCATTGGTCCGCACAGATCCATATGAAGGGTGTGAAGAACTTCCATTACAGAATTTATGGGTTTTGGTTTGTGGGCATATTTCGTGCTTTTACCCAATTGGCAAGTTGAACAAAGATGATCTTTTTCATATTTTAATATGGGTAAGCCTCTGACAAGATCCTTTCTGGAAAGGTTGTTTATGGTGCCGAAGTTCAAGTGATTGAGACGACGATGCCATAACCAAGACTTTGTTTTAGAAGCCTTTGATAGCAAACAGATTGGAGAGGACTTCATCATGTCATCGATAGAGATGGTGTATAGGTTAGAACCTCGAGTACCTCTTAATAATTCTACACCATCAAGTTCTCTAACGAAGCAAGTATGTTTTCTAAAAGCCACTTCTAGATCGGAATCACAGAATTGACCAACAGAGAACAGATTGTGACCAAGACCTTCCACATAATATACCCTGGAAATCACACTTTTACCAACCACATAATCTCCATAACCCATAATAGCTCCAAAATGGTCGTTCCCGAATCTAACTATCTTGATGAATTTACTCACGAAGTTCATGAGCCGCGACCGGTCTCCAGTTATATGCTTGGAACAGCCTGAGTCCAGGTACCACAGAACGATTTGAACGATCTGTAGTTGAACACAGACAAGAATGGATAACTGGATAATTGGGATCCCCATGCAAGAATGGGTTCCATTTGGTTAGTAACAGTGATTGGAACACCCACATCAGAGATAGAAACATTCATATCAGACATTGAAGCAATGGAATCATTATGAATAGATGCAGTACTAGTGTCCGTATTTGCCCTATTTAAAGTATGTTCACTTCTTAAGAGAATAGTTCTACCAGTAGGCATCCATTTTCTAATGGGCATTGTCTGATTAACCTTATGGCCAACAGGTATCCATTGATAACCTATCTTACTAAATGTTCTTCCTGTGGGCTTCCACTGTTTTCTAACTTTCTTTAGCCTTTGCCTTTTTGCCTTCTTAGCATGATATTTTGCTTTAACAATGTTAACTGGAGATTTGACAGCTTGATTTGACAGCTTTAGACAAAACATTCACACCACATTCATGATTAGTAACAGAATTCAAGCAAACATCATTACAAGGTTTGCAAATAGTATCATAATTTGAATTAATTACAGTACGCCTATGGCAAATACTAGAATCAACACGATTCGTTTTATTCGGCTCAAACTTAAAGTTCCTAGGTTGGTCTTCTACTCTCTTCCAATGCACATTCTTAGCTTGCGAGGTCGTATCATTCCTTGTATTGTCTTGAGACTTTGACCTGCTCACTTTAATGTCACTGATTACTCCTGTAGAGGGAATGGGAACATTAGTTGGTTTTGCTACTCTTTGCATCTCCTGTTTAGATGTGCTGGGATCTGAACTACATGCAGGCACACTAAGATTCACTTTCTTAACGCTATAAGTGTTGGGATTTGTACTCCTAGAAGGCACACTAGAGTTCGATTTCTTAGCACTAACAGATCTGGAATCTGAACTACTTGAAGGCACACTAAGGTTCACATTCATAACATTGGGCATTGAATGGATTTCATGCTTGGCACTAGGCATAGAACAAGGAATCAAAGGATTAACTCTCTCACCTAAGGACTTAGGGCATATTGTGATTAAGCATTCTAGAAGTTCTTGAGATCGTTCGGCATATAAGCATGCATGCCCAATTGCATTATCAAGTGGTTTCTCTAACTTATCATCTTCCACAATCTCACGGAGACATTCTAGACAATCCTTAAGGTATGAGAAATATGTTTGAATTGCAAGTTTGTTATTCCTAAGATGAGGGGGAACAAATTTCACAGACAAAAGCATATTTATTACAAGAGTGAACCTTTGATACACCATTCTCCCCATTGGTCATTGGCATTTTCCCTTTTACCTGGCTCTTCAGATTCTCAATTTCCTTTTGCAATGAAGCTATTTGTTCATTATTTTTGTTACGAGTGACCTTTATTGATTTAAATAACTCATTGAAATGACGTTTAACCTTTTTATTTTCTTCTAGAAAACTTTCGTTTTCCTTTTGTAATGCATTTACTAAGTTTTGAAGATGAAACGTTTGAGAATTCTGAGAATCTAACAGAGGAGGCATTTGGGAGCCAGTCACATTGTTCTTTTGACCCTTTAATTGAAAGATTTGGGCTTTCAACTTTCTGAACGTGTTACAATGAGCTTGAATCTGTTCATCACGTTTGTTAATTTGAAAAACTGCATCAAACTCTGGAGCATCTGAGGATGTCTTGATATTTGAAGTTTTGACATTTTCTTTAAGATGTTGATATTTTAGTTGTAAATTAAAAGGCTCAACCTCTAGTTTAGAAAAATGTTTAACCAAATTGTCGTGATCATCCAGTTCAATTTTCTCATTTAGTTTAGAATTAGTCTTTTCAAGCTCAATGACACGATCATGGGAGACTTTCAGAGCAACAGATAATTCATGAAATTGATAAGCATTAATGGAACAATTTGTAGCAGTGAAAAACACATATTGAGCAACACATTCAATAATAAGAGTCTCATTCAATGTATGCAAGTTCTTCCTCTCAATCTCATTATATTTTAGTGCTCGCTCATAGTCACTAACCTCAACTATCATTGCATCAAATTCCTTTTCCATTTCTTTAATGTCTAAATTCATTCCCTTTTTAAGACTTTCAAAATGATTTTTTAGTTGTTTAAAGAAAGGTATGACTTCAGTTAAATAACATTCTTTCATTTGCTCAAAACCCCTTTCCCCTTCAGTTATACCAGTGGGTGATCCTTTTCTTACAAGTTTTCTCAAAATCAACAAATAGTTGAAAAATAACATATTGACTTATTAAGGTCTTGCTTTTAGTGGCAATAGTCCTAGGAACTAAATGCATTGGTGTATTGGGAGGATACACAGTCGCTGAAGGCATTTTCCTTAAGGGGGGGGGTTGTTACAACAAGATTCTCTGCTTTTTGCTTATCTAAATCCTTTTTCCAGAACACTTGTTCGGGTGTTAACAACGTCTGAGGCTTAAACATGTTCAAGGAAATCCAATTCTCCTTCTTGTAATCATGGGGTGTGATAGTTATTTTCTTCTCCTTACATTTAGGATCATCTGGTTTCTTGTTCATCTTTTCCCTAGTGACTTCATCTGATTTCTTATCTTCCTCGGTGCACTCAACGCAACTAGGTTTCTGTCTAGGCTTAAGGATTTCATTGCCATCATAAAGAACCTTATGAGCATTTCTAGCCTTTTTAATGACCTCTGGATTTGGTTCCTCAACAAGGGGAATGCTATGCTTATCGCTTAAGACTCTATGCTTAGTGATTAAGTGAGCAGTCTGAATGGTATTTCCTTGTACGTACAACTTATTTTCAAGCTTGTTTTTCAAGGTTTTTAGATTAGAAAAATCATTCAAAAGTTTTGATTCCTTAGCACTGAATTCTTGCTTAAGCATTTTAACATTTTCTTGAAGTTCTTGTTTTTGCTTAGCAGTTTTAGAAAGCTTTTCTTGTAAGGAGTTTAACTCTTGTTTTAATACTTCTTCTCTAAACCTACTTTTTCTAATAGTTGTACGCATTTGGTCATCCATTTCCTGCTCACGGGTGGTCAACTCAAATTTTGCACGTTGTTCATAAATAGCAACATGTTCTTTATAGGCATTCAGTTCAGAGATAACAGAATCATCAGGGGCACATGCAGTGAATTCATCAAAAACATAATCATTGTTGACTGCAGAAGATGCATCACTTGGTACAATCTCACTTTCACTTTGTTTCACATATTGATCATATGGGACAACATTGATATTACCCATATTTTCAATATCTGACTCAATAATTACAGTTGATTGTACTTCGTTATGTATCTTTTGCTCATCAACTTCATCGAATAATTTTAATACATCAGAAATGATTTTGTCTTTGGATGGACCAGCTTGTGGTGATGAAGAGACTTTAGGAGAGACCATTGGAGAAATGCTGGCCATGAAAATGGTTTGTGCAGTAGGTTATTCATCAACATCAGAGTCGTATGCATCACAATCAGCTACTTGAAAGGCATTCTGATGATTATGGCCTATCTCCTGAATTGGTTGCTCATCCACATCTGCATCATATGTCTTAGCATTTCCTTCAGCCAAAAACAACAACTCCTCTTCATCCAAAGCTGCACCATTATCCTGAGCTTGCACAAGCAACATCTTATCCTTGAAGTACTCTGCATTCTGAGGGCGTTTTGGCGATGTGCAGTTCCTTGCAATGTGTCCCTCACCTCCACAGTTGTAACACTTGATCGGCTTTACTTGTCCTTGATTTCCATTCCTTCCTCTATTCTGATTTTCCACATACCCTCCTCCTACTCCACCTCTTCTTTGTTCATATTGTCTTCCTTGAGCTGGTTATACCGTAACCTTTCCATCTCTGACCAAAGCATGGTTGTGTAGATTGGATGCAGTCCTGATTTCATTGTTAGTGTGAAGTTAGTTGGTATGTGGAAAGAAAGTTAAGTTTTGTTTAACCATATAAGCCAGCTTATTGATAAAGTGTTCCATGACAGCATTGGCATCAGGCTGTTTGAAGTATGGATCTTGAATGACTTGAGATGCTTTGGTAGTGGTTCCATCATTGGTGAAAATTGCAGTTGAATCATTTGATGAACTTGTTTCTCCCTGATTGGTTTTGAACTGCTCCAGAATCCTTTTTTCAAACATAGCATGTCTCTCATTCTGGAGAAGGAAGGCATACAGTTGCTCATAGTTTGTATTCTTCAATCCTTTAGTGAGCTTCACAAAAGTGACAAACTTGTGCCATTCAGGATTCATGTTGTCCACAAATTTTGAGTTCAGCTGAATGTTAGGCATAGTCATTTTGATGTTCCTCATGTCATTCACAAGCTTATGGAATCTCACATAGTACTCATAGACACTCTCATCAGGTTTCATCTTGAAATGCTCAAATTCATCATATAGTTGTGATTCTCTATCTTCAACAGTCAATTGAGAACCTGAGAGAAGCATCTTGACATTATCCCATACAGCCTTTGCTTCAGTGTTGTGATTAATAAGCTTGTAGATGTCTTTTGGAAGACCTTGCAGTATAATGTTAGAAGCCCTGATATCTGCATCGAATCTCTTCTTCTCCTTATCATCGAGCTCATCATACATCTTTGGTCTGTCCATTCCGTAAATCAGTGTTCCATCTTCAGCTGTATCAATTATGTCTCTAGTAGTCTCAACCCGATATGGTCCTTCATCAATGGATTTGAGAATGTTAACCCCATTTTCCTTTCCAAGACAGTACAATATGATTCGTTGAGCCCAAGAGTCGTAGTCAGTTCTGTCAAGCATGGGTGGACGAGTATCTAAACCAGCTGCTTGAACATCCTCGGCAACAGTGGAGATGATTGTAGGAACGTTGGTAGACATGTTAACAGATTAAACGGGATTTTATAACTATATGATTAAACCGGGAAATAAATTCTTTTACGGGATTTTACTAAATCAAGAGAGAACCGTATTACAGACAGAGTCAACCAAGTTGCTAAGAAAACCTGAACCAAGTCGCTATAATACCAAGTTGCTAAGACACAGTCAAGTCGCTAGATAGATAATTATCAGTGAAAATGTGTTGTACGAGAGTAAAAAGTCTTTTGTCAAACACTTGAAGATTTGCAAGTCATTTTTACAAATAGTCATTGGCTCAAATGGCAAAAGTCTTGTGAATAACTTTTTCAAATAGAGAAAAGTCTTTGGAAAAGATAGCATTGTGGATATTTTCACATTCGTGATAAATTATTTTATATTTTTACATGATACTCGTTAGTGAGTTTTGTTTTAAATTATAAAGACCGTCATTAGTAAGAGCATAAGTAATGCGAAAAGCTATATTTGAGCATAAGTAATGAGTAAAGCTATATTTGAGTCTAATTTAACTAAAAAAAAGTTATATCCTTGTCGTTACTTGATGCAAATATGCAATAGTTTTAAATTGGCAACTACTATTAACTTTAGTGGTTTTAAAGCTATTGATGTATCATAACTTGAAGGTTAAGAGTTAAGGCTATATGCTTGAGTTTTTCATACTCAAAGAGATACAGGATTATGAAAACGTGTTTGCTTTCTTAAGCTTATATTGTAGTGCTTTTGAAAAAAACAAGGATTAGTCACATGTTGAGTATCTAATTGCACAAAAATAAATGTAGCTTATTAACAAAAAAACAAAATCACATGTTACCATCTAATTACACAAACCTAACCAAGGTTCTAGATAGTGTGAAGCAATGGCGTGACGTCATTATCAAATCTCACGTCTTAGGAGCTATGACGAAGTTTTAGCTTTTTTAAAGCGTGACTTAAAGTGGCAAAAAATATGAATATATTTATAAATTTATATAATATATATCGTATCATATTTCATATATATTGAGTTTACAAAAAGTGTTATACATAAAAATTTAAGTTATTAAACTATCTTTACATGTATTTTTTTTTTCATTTCTTAAAAATAAAAATAAAAATAAAAATAAAAATAAAAATAAAAACTTTTTTTTATTGCAGCTGAATTCGGCTCACGCATTAGCGTACCTTATACATTTTCATGCCTCATCTCAAGTCACACGTTAAGCCGACACCTTAATCTATTGTCTCTTTTGCGTTGCCGTAACGCGCCTTTTAAAACAGTGAACCTAACCAAATATTGACACAAAACCTTACATTCATAAACAAAAATTAGTCAACAAGCATACTTTTTAAGGCATTAAAGTTTAAACATAACAAGTAGAGATCAAACCTAACTACTATTAAAAACCAACAAATAACTGTGCCACTTTTAATCCAACCACATTTCAGTTACTTATAAATAAAAAACAGTAACAACAACACATGTGCTTCCATGTGTTAACCCCCCAAACTCACTATTGTCTCTTTATGATCAAAACCAATATTTTGCATACAAATCCTTTTATAACCTTATTCTCAAATTAAACATAAAGGGTTTCTAAATCTTGTCCCAGTTTCATAAATTAAGCGATCAAAAGCTATAAAATTTATAAACAAAAATCAAGACTTTGCATTAAAAAAACCCAAATTGAATCAAATTCCATAACCCAAAATCACACTTTTTTTATAGCTTAATCTTAAATTAAGCATAAAGGGTATCTGAATATTGTTTTAGTTTTATAAGTTATGATCAAAAGGTGTTCAGTTTGAGAATCTTGATTGAAGATGCGGCGGCGGGCGGCGGAGTACCGGCGGCCGGTAAGGCGGCGGTGGTCAGTTTGGATCTGGGTGGTTGTTGGGTTGTTGTGTGTTGGTGGTTTTATTTATTTAGCTGTGCAACAGAATCAAGAATATAAAGATCAAGTTGAACATCCTGTATTGGTATGACTATCATTAGCATCATAATTTTAGTAAAGTTTTGAGCTTTGCGTTGTTTCGTAGAAACTTTATTGATTTACATTGTGATGTTGGAATGATACAGTAAGTAGGAAGGTTTATTATTAAGATCCTGACAATCCTTATACAAACAGTATTAGTTTGACATGCATCATGCTAATGTAGGCATTTTAGCAATGTGTTATTCGTTAAGACTTAAGAGTCTGTTTTCATGATTTCAAAGTAGCAATGTTTAAGGTAATGTAGTTGAAGGCCGTAGAATTGAGTGCATCATGCTATGTTAGACGAAAGGAGACTCTAATTATGGCTAAGAAGTTGATGGAATAAAGTGGATTATAGTTAGCTGTTGAAAATATTGAATGAAAAACAATGTAATTGAAATTTTAAGCACTGCATATATGAAAGTATTGTAGAAGGTATTCTATGATCGAGTATTTAACTGACTAAACTTATGAATAGAAATAGAGAAATATCAGGTCCAATAAGACCATCCGACATCTGTAATGGATGATCATCATACAAGGGTAATGGGTTTGATGGTCGCTTCTCCCCCATTACGCCCCCAACCCGACGTGTCTCCTAAGCCAAAAAGGGAGGACTCGGTCGACCGCACAACCGATTCGTGTGAGTTTGTTGTGTGTGTGCGGGTGTTTTTATTAAATGGTTTTTGTGGGGTATATTTGGGTTTAAGTGAGGTATGTTTTGGTGGTGACCGCAGTCGCCTTATTACACTAAGTTGGTCGTGACAAAGGTTGTAGAGAGAAAGCTGAGTTGACACTGATGTGGTAGTGGTGATCGGGGTCGTGTGTGCTTACCATTTCACTTAGTCTAACCGTTAGAAAATTGAGCTTCCAAACCGGTCGCAATATTTCTAAGTATGATTAAGGTTTATCCATCTTTGGTGCCTGGTGGCAATTTAACATTTTGAAGATTGATCCGTGAGTTAGACAATTAGACCATCCGTAATGGATGGTCATCATACAAGGTCATGGGTATGATGGACGCGTTCTCCCCCCACTACGGCCCCCCATCTGACACGTCTCCGAAGCCAAAAAAGGAGGACTCGGTCGACTGAGCGACCGAGTCTTGTGAGTTTGTTGTGTGCGTGGGTGTTTTTATCAAATAGTTTTTGTGGGGTATATTTGGGTTTAAGTGGGGTTTTTTGATGGTGACCGTGGTCGACTTCTTACACTAAGTTAGTCATGAAGAAGGTTGTAGAGAGAGCTTAGTTGGCATTGATCTGGTAGTGGCGAACGCGGTCGTGTGTGCTCACCATTACACTTAGTCTTAGTTAACACTTAACTAGTTTGTGAACATATCAATTATGAAAGTCTTGGTCTAAGCTAGTTTTAACTGCACAACCTAATCCATGATTCATCTACCATAAAATTGGTTATTTCTTATTCACTCATGAAAGTCATAATATGAAGGAATTTTTTTGTCTTTTTACACCCTTTTGGAACAATCATCTTATTCGTGTCCAAGAAAGAAATAATTATGCAAAATTTGTAGTAGCGGCAATTTGTGCCCATATGAATGAATCTAGCGGATTGGGTACTTTTTCAAAAGTTATGGGTTTATTTGGGATACATGGATACGTTGAAAGGGTCTGAATGGGCGGAAGTGATTATAATCTTTATTATCAACGAGCGTAAATGGTCGGTGGACTTTCTTAGCTGATCCAATTGGGTGGAAGTAAAAAAAAAAAAAAAGAAAAAAAAGTGGTCATGACAATTTTCTATTGTGGAGAGGGAAGTGTTTCACGATAATGGTTAATGCCTTTCTCTTTAGTGTTTTTTGTTTTTATTTTATTTTTGTTTCTCTTCTATTGATCAATTTGTTTAATTTTAAAATCAGTGATAGTTTTTCCTTTATGAAATTTTTTTACTCCTTTATGTAATGATGCTGATATACATATACTAGTGACTTTCATTTTTAATGGTTTATCTAATTATCATAACTTCAAACATCGTAACAATATCCAAACACTAACTATTGTTTCTTAATTTACAATTTATCTACTCAATTTCTTTTCATCCCTTAAAAACTTAATTTATAGATTTACGATGACCTTGTAAATGGTTAATAACTTTTTTAGCTCTTTTGCGCTTTTAAGTTATCAAAGTTTATAAGCTTTTAGTTTTGTGGGGGCTAATAGTTTTAGTATTAAAAATGTGTTTCATATTTGGATTAGGATGTCATGTAACCGAGTCAAGCCAATATTCGTCGAACTTAAGTACTTAATATTTGAGCTTGACACGGTTTAAACAAGTTTGTTTGTTGTTATTTGCTGTGCGAAACAATCTTTTAACCACAACACTCAATAAGAGAGTTTTTGGTTCGAGGGATTTTTTTTTCTAGTTATTTGGTGATTTTTAAGAAAATGCCGGTTATGACCCCGTGCCCATTTGGACCATGCCCGTTTGAACCGAATTTCAAATTTGCCCGTTTTGACCGTGCCCATTTGGACCGCGCCCGTTTGACCCATTATCCGTACCCACCTGACCCTTCCATTTTGCCTCCTCTACAAAATTGTAACAACTTAAATCAAATTAAAAACATATATACAACCCAATTCAAAAGTAATCCAATTTAAACCCAAGTATATCAAACCCCTTTATTTTCAAATTCTGTAGTTATGTGCATCTTTTTAAGAACAATATGTGTGATAGGGAAGGAGGCACCATGTGGGATTATATGTTCGAGTTGGTTTGATGGTAAACCGCCCATCTGTCTGTGTATAAGGTTGGACCATGTTTGTGTATTTGTGCAATTTTTATGATCGTTAAAACCATTCTGATAAGGTGTGCTCACTCATCAAGGCAATAATATTATCTAAATCATTGCTCAAGATTTTAGATTGAAGCATGTCTCTACCACACAAAAAAGTAGGAGCTACTGGATACAAGATCATACTAAATACACACAAGTAGTTCTTAAATGATCACCAATAAATTTATGGTTTCTGCTGCAAATACTTGTAATGAGCATTTCTAGCACCAATGTGAAACTATTTTTGCAATAAGTACACCTTTTTTGCTTCTTGGTTCCTTGAATTTGTTGTGTGATGTGTGTGTCTAAGTTTCAGAAGACTCGATTGGTCATATCACCTCACCACTTAACACTATCCAACTGTTTTCAGGAGAGAGATGCTGGAACACGACAGTTTAATCATGGGGACCTAAATCTAACCAAGGAAATAGCAAACGCGAATTCATATGCCCGGCAATTACTAGACCAAATGACACTTGCAAAAGCGTATATAGTCATCGCGAAAGAACGTAAAAACCATCATCTTGCTTGGGAGTTGAGCTCAAAGATTAGAAGCTGTCAGTTTTTGCTTTCAAAAGCTGCCATGAAAGAGGTCCCAATGACACAAAACGAGGCTGAGCCACTCATTAAAAGCCTATCAGCTCTCATTTTCAAAGCACAAGATTCCCATTACGATATTGCAACCACCATCGTGACCATGAAATCTCACATCCAAGCTCTTGAAGAGCGTGCAAATGCAGCCACTGTTCAAAGCACGTTTTTTGGTCAGTTAGCATCCGAAGCAGTGCCCAAGAATCATCACTGTCTTAATGTCAAACTTTGGGCTGATTGGCTTACAATCAAGAAACTGCAGGACTTTGCAGATGAGATCAAGAACTCTCCACGGTTACTAGACAATAATCTTTATCACTTCTGCTTATTTTCAGATAATTTATTAGCTGTTTCAGCTGTGGTCAACTCTACAGTTTCAAACACGGACCACCCAAAACAGCTTGTGTTCCATATAGTCACAAACGAACCCAACTATGGAGCCATGCAAGCTTGGTTTGTCAGTAACGACTTTAAAGGGTCTGTAATCGAAGTGCAAAAAGTCGAAGAGTTATCTTGGTTAAATGCTTCATATTCACCAGTTGTTAGAAAACTAACAGAAAACGACTTGCGGGGATACTCTTTTGAAGGGTCTCAAGATTTAAACAACGAGCTTAAGTCTGGGAACCCAAAGTATGTATCTTTATTGAACCATCTTCGGTTCTACATCCCAGAGATCTATCCTCACCTTGAAAAAGTTGTCTTTCTTGATGATGACGTCATTGTTCAGAAAGATTTGACTCCTTTATTCTCGTTGGATCTTCATGGAAACGTGAATGGAGCTGTTGAAACTTGTCTTGAAGCTTATCATCGATTTTATAAATACTTAAACTTTTCAAATCCAGTTCTTAGCGCCAAATTTGACCCACAGGCATGCGGGTGGGCATTTGGTTTAAACGTCTTTGATCTTGTAGCGTGGAGGAACGCTAATGTGACAGCCACGTACCATTACTGGCAAGAACAAAACGTTGATGGGACATTGTGGAAGTTAGGAACTTTAGCACCGGGTTTATTAACTTTTTATGGACGGACTGAGCCACTTGACCGAAGATGGCACGTGTTAGGATTGGGTTATGATATGAACATTGACAACAGGTTGATAGACAGTGCAGCTGTGGTTCATTTTAATGGGAACCTGAAGCCGTGGCTCAAGTTCGGATTTGGGAGGTACAAGCCGTTATGGGAACGGTATGTGAACCGAACTCACCCCTATCTTGTTGATTGTGTCACAAATTGAGAGGTTTAGAAAGGTCAGAAACTGTAGAAATTTTTGGCATTGTTTAGATGTTCCATATTGTTTCTTTTGAGTTATATTCTTTTTGAAGAGGGAATTTATATAAACACCATGAAAGAAAATGTATTATTGATTTATTTTGCAAAGCCATAGAAGCAAATTTTGTGTAATAATATTCCTTTTTTGCCTGTTAATTTCATTTTCTTTAATAATAATCTTGATATCTTTCTAATCTTTCACTACTTATCAAGCATCACCCACATGGTCATTTACTGGTTGAACTTGCCATTGGTTTTTTTAAAAAAAATGTAACTGGTCAAAATTTATGGTTGTAATGTACCCTACTAAAATTTCGATCTTTGTGTGTACAGTACTTTTTAACTTCAACCTAAAATCGTCATAAAAAATTAAATATACGTGGTACATACATACAAAAGTCGAATTAGAAAGTAGTAGGGTGCATACAAGTCTTCGAAAAGTTGAGATGTGATAGCCTTTTGATGTTTGATCTGATAATGCAACCGATAAGTGAGACCATTGGAGCCGTTCTGGGGATGTTTGTAATGTTGTAAATAATAAGTTGCTGTTTTCGCCATCCAACATGTATTTTTCCAAATAGATCTATAAAATAGTTTTGACAAATGAGTAGGTTTGTCATGATCGAGAGATACTGCTAATGATCGTTTTCGTTTCGGAAAATTGAGATCGGATCAAAATCATAAGATCCGGCCAAGATGTTACGTCTTCTTAACACGGGTTAGTGGGCCAGAAGTCATAATGGTATACACTTAAACATATCTATACTACAGAACTACACTAGACGAGTACCCGTGCATAGCAACGAAATTTTATAACGACAGATCGTTTAGTGATAAAAAAATTTATGGGTTATAAACAAAAAATAATAAAAGTTTAAAGATTTGGGGAATAAACATTATGTTTTGAAACCGGTTCGACCCCAATGGTTCAACCGGTTGAACCGTTCTGGTCGAAAAACGGGTAGATTTAAACCGAGTCAACCCGATGGGTTGGGTCGAAAACGGATCAAATTAAACCGGGTCAACATGCCGGGTTTGAAGCGTCCCGGGTTAACCCGGCTTTCGATGTGTATTAATAGTTTCAACTTTTTCACTTTTTACTTTTTGGTTTTTCTTTTATATATAGTATAGCAGGGTACCAACACGTTTTGGCGGCGGGTACCTTGTGACGATTAACCAAATAAATAGATCTGACCTAATTCTACCAGTTTGTATCGGTTTCAACGGGTCCTCTCTGGTTCGTTTTCGGATAGCTTTTATTGGTTAGCCGAAGCGGTGGCGACACCGGTTCCTAGTTGAATCCTTTGGTCCGGTCCGTTTTTCAAAACTATATATACCATCAACTTGTTAGCTTGTATGAAGCTTTGTGTGTTTTATTAATTTGTATAATGTGTATAAGAACATGTACTTTTCTTTTTAGGGTGTTTTAAAAATAACATTAATTAGTGTCTTTAATTATTTTATATTTTGGATTATGTTGTAGCTTGTTTAAATTGTACATACTAAAATTTTTATTGTACTTTTTAATAAGAGGTGTTTGAATTGGTTGTTTTTAATTTGGTGAATATGCTTTTAGTTGGTTGTATGTGAATAAATTATTGTACTTTTAAGTAATGAGATGTTTAATAAAAATATTAATTACACTATGCATTTCTCTCACCTTAATTGTGTCGTAATTGTGTCATATTTAATTCTCAAGCAATGAGGAAATGTGACATCCTAGATAACATTCTTCTTTTTCTTTTTCTTTGTTAAAATGTAAAAGTGCTAAATTGTACATTGACATGATGGGTTAAGAACTTTTTTGTAATTCTTTTTAGCTCTTTGTTAGTAGTTTTACTATAGAATTTTATCTTGCCGTTAAAAAAAAATATGCATTAACATGTACCTTTAGGTAATTGACATGTAACAAATAATCATCCTTACCATACTTAAATTCGAAAAAGACAGACAAAAATTTATGTGTCAACCCGATCCGATGCGTACTGAAAATCTCACTTTTGATTCATGGTCAATTCGTGGTCACTTTTGATTCATGGTCAATTCGTCACTAACTTCTAATACATAATGAACAAAATTTAGAAAACTTTGAGATGGCTAGATAATGTAGCCGGCGAGAGATATATCAAGTTTAATTTCTGTTAGTTGCAAACAATTTTAAGTGGTTACGTCAAACTTTTTAAAAAATGAAGGACTTTACCTATTTTGAGTGTATGGTGGTGGACTCATTTTTTTTTAGATTAGTCGGTTAAACGGTCGAAAACTACGACTACCCCCAAAACAATTACAGAGTATGTAGTTAGTGACATGCCACTAAGAGCATGGAGTGTGGCAACGAACCTCCCTCGCCACTCCTAGGTGGCACCCTCGCCAGTCACCGCCACCACACCAGACAACCTCCCCACTTTGCTGCTCGTCGTCCCAACGAAATGAAAACGACAAAGAACGAATACTGAAATTCTTTTAGTTGGTTGTACAATGTGAATAAATTATTGTACTTTTAAGTAATGAGATGTTTTAATAAAAGTATTAATTACACTATGCATTATCACCTTCACTTTCAAGATTTCACTTTTCAAGGTTTGACCATACACTCTTTATACGTATTATAGATATAAAAGAAAAACGGTCAAATTTTGAAAATTGAAATGTTGAAAGTCAAAGTTGAGAGAAATGTATGGTGCAATTAATACTTTTATTAAAACACCCAATTACTTAAAAGTACAATTATTTATTCACATTGTACAATCAATTAAAAACATATCTACCAAATTAAAAACAACCAATTAAAACACTCCTTACTAAAAGGTACAATAAAATTTTCACAATGTACAATTTAAACAAGCTACAACATAATCCAAAATATAAAATAATTAAACGCACTAATTAATGTTATTTTTAAAACACCCTAAAATGAAAAGTACATGTTATTAAACACATTGTACAAATTAATAAAACACACAAAGCTTCATACAAGCTAAAAAGTCGATCGTACATATAGTTTTAAAAATCAGACCAGACCAACGAGTTCAACCGAAAACCGGTGTCGCCACCCGTTCGGCTAACCAATAAAAGCAATCTGAAAACGAACCAGAGAGGACTCGTTAAAACCGATACAAACAGGTGAATCAGGTCTTATCGTGATCTATTTCTCCGTTAATCGTCACAGGGTACCCGCCGCCGCAACGCGCGGGTACCCTGCTATACTATATATAAAGGAAAAATCAAAAACTAAAAGTGAAAAGTTGAAACTAAAAAAGAAAATACTGAAAACATATATTTTAAAAGGGAAACTATTAATACATATCGAAATTTCAAACCCGGTGGGTTGACCCGGTTTAATTTGACCCGTTTTTTACCCAACCCATCAGGTTGACTCTATTTAAATCGACTCATTTTTTAACCGGAACAGTTCAACCGGTTGAATCACCCGGGTCGAACCGGGTTTCAAAACATTATGTTTAATCCCCAAATTTTCAAACTTTTATTATTTTTCATTTATAACTCATAAACTTTTTTTTAACACAAAACGATTTGTCGCTATACAATCCCGTTGCTATGCACGGATACTTGTCTAGTCTACCAAATATCAAAAATGACTTCGTAAGATAACTTAAGAAAAATTTTGACGTTCAAGATCAATCATCATAATAATAAAAATAGTAAGACACGTTGAATGGATTCAAGTTTTGTTAGGAATTAGAAATTTCATAGTGAAGAGTCGGTCACCCCAAATTTAGTCTAGCATATGTTAGCTCGTAGACATATCGTTATTTACGTTATTTAGTACTCCCTCCGTCTCATATTAAGTGCCCACTTTCAAAGTGCACAAAGTTTTAGAAAATTCCACTAACTACTCTCTCCACCAATCAAATATTAATTTTACCCACTAAAGTCTCATCTTATTGGTTGAAAAAGATTCTGGACACTTAATATGGGACATTCCAAGATTCCATTGTGGACACTTAATACGAGACGGAGGTAGTAGTTAAGTAGTTAGTTATTAGCGTAGATTAGTTTAGAGTAACACCGTGGAGGAAGGACGGGTCTTTACCCATTGTATGCCTGATCCACAGCCCGATAGGAGGGCGTTTAGTTTGTAAGTATAAATACCCCTTCCATCCTTGGAAGGGGTGTTGCTTCTTGGAATCTAACCTTGCATTTGTTGTTTTACAACTCTCTTTCAAGAACATCCTCTCTACTCTCTTCATCTCTCTAACAATGGCTTTCTTGTATAATCACTATCCTAGACCACCCGAATCATCAAACACAATATTTAAGATCCAACAATTGGTATCAAGAGCCATGGTTTGATCACTCATCTTTCATGCTCTTTGTTTTAGTGGATTTCATAAGGTTTTTGGGGTTAAAAGTGTTTAGAAGAGTCTGAATCATTTGGATCATTTCTAGCGTTAAAGTTTGAATTTTGATTGTACTTTTGTGTTTAGAATCATCACATGTGCTTAGGTTTTGAATTGGAAGGCTTGAATCATCGTGGTTGGGTTGCTTTTGGCTTGTAAAGTGGTTGTTTTTGAAAGTTGTCCTAAGCGAGTTGAGTCTTGTATAAAGTTTCTTCGAAGCGAGTTGAGATGTTGCCAGAAGCGAGTTGTTACTTCTGCGAGTTGATACTTAAGAGAGTTGTCGCCTAAGCTAGCTTATTTGAAAGCGAGTTGTCTGTTTCAGCGAGTTGTCTCTTTAGCGACTTGTGTTCTTGTGTTCTATGCGAGTTGTGCTCTAAGCGAGTTGGTTTATGCGACTTGGCTATTAAGCGAGTTGTCTCTTTATGCGACTTGTCTATTAAGCGAGTTGACCTCAAAACGTGTTGTCCACTAAGCTAGTTGATTAAGCGAGTTGATCTCTAAGCGAGTTGGTTAGGGTGCGACTTGTCAAGTTCACTACTTGTCTATTGAGACTTGTCACTTCTTCGTGCTACATTTTACGGTTGTTCTTTTGATTTTGTAAAATCACGTGAAAGAATCAATTTCCCTGTTTAATCAAAGAATAGTAAAATCCCGTAGAATCTGCTATCATGTCTAACAACGTACCTACTATCGTCTCTTCTGTTGCTGATGACGTTCAAGCAGCTGGATCCGCCACTCGTCCTCCTATGCTTGACAGAACTGATTATGGCTCATTGGCTCAACGAATTAGGTTGTACTGGTTGGGAAAGGAAAATGGGGCTAACATTCTCAAATCAATTGATGAAGGACCTTATCAGATTGAGAGGCAGAGACATACTTGAAACTGCTGCGGATGGTACAGTGATCTTAGGTTTGGACAAACCAAAGACGTATGATGAGCTCAATGATAAGGAGAAAAAGAGATACGATGCTGATATCAGGGCTTCAAGCATTATACTTCAGGGTCTACCAAAAGACATCTACAAGTTAATCAATCACAACACTGAAGCCAAGACAGTTTGGGACATGTTAAGATGCTTCTCTCTGGTTCTGAATTGACCAAAGAAGAAAGGGAATCTCAATTGTATGATGATTTTGAGAACTTTGAGATGAACCCTAGAGAAAGTGTCACTGAATACTATGTTAGGTTCCACAAACTTGTGAATGATATGAGGAATATCAAAATGACAATGCCAAATATTCAGCTCAATTCAAAGTTTGTGAACAACATGAATCCCGAATGGCACAAATTTGTCACCTCAGTTAAGCTTACCAAAGGATTAAGGCACACCAACTATGAGCAATTGTATGCCTTCCTACTTCAGAATGAGAAGCATGCTATGTTTGAACGAATGATTCTTGAAAAGTTCAAAGCCAATCATGGAGATGCAAGCTCATCAAATGACTCAACAGCATTCTATACAAATGTAGGAATTACCACCAAAGCTTCTCAAGTCATACCAACAGGTAATGGTAACCACAAGATCATTCCAGATCCATCATATAAGCCTCCAGACCCAAACAGAATCATGGAACATTTCATCAATCAACTGGCTCTTATGGTTAAGCAAAATCTGAACCTCACTCCACACACTAACAATGAGATCAGAACTGCATCCAATATACACAATCATGCTATTATCGGAGATGGTAAGATCATGGTGCAACCAGTGCAAGGAAGACAGTATGAACAAGGAAAGGGTGGAGTAGGTGGAGGATATGTGGCTAATCAGAACCGTGGAAGGAATGCAAATCAAGGACAAGGAAAGCCAATCAAGTGCTATAACTGTGGTGGTGAATGACATATTGCAAGAAACTGCACATCTCCAAAACGCCCTCAAAATGCAGAGTATTTCAGGGACAAGATGCTGCTGGTGCAAGCTCAGGACAGTGGAGCGGTTTTGGATGAAGAAGAGCTGTTGTTTCTTGCTGGGGGAAATGCCAAAACCTATGATGCTGATGTGGATGAGCAGCCAATTCAAGAAATAGGTCACAATCATCAAAATGCCTTTCAAGTTGCTGACTGTGATGCATTTGACTCTGATGTCGATGATGAACCTACTGCCCAGAAAATCTTCATGGCTAGCATTTCACCAATGGTCTCTCCAAAGGTCTCATCACCACAACAGGCTGGTCCATCCAAAGATTCAATCATCTCAGAGGTATTAAAACTATACGATGAAGTTGATGAGAAAGAGATGCATAACAAAGTACAATCACATGAAACTAATGAATCAGATATAGATAATGTGGGCAATAGTAATATTGTCCCATATGATCAATATGTGATACAAAGTGAAAGTGAGATCGTACCAAGTGATGCATCTTCTGCAGTCAATGATGACTATGTTTTTGATGAATACACTGCATGTGCCCCTGATGATTCTGTTATCTCTGAACTGAATGCCTATAAAGAACAAGTTGCCATCTATGAACAACGTGCTAAGTTTGAGTTAACTACCCGTGAGCAGGAAATGGATGACCAAATGCGTACAATTATTAGAAAAAGTAATTTTAGGAAAGAAATATTAAAACAAGAGTTAGATTCCTTAAAAGACAAACTAAACAAAACTGTTAAGCAAAAGCAAGAACTTCAAGAAAATGTTAAAGTGCTTAAACAGGAATTTAATGCTAAGGAATCAAAACTTTTAACTGATTTCTCCAACCTAAAAACTTTGAAAAACAAGCTTGAAAACAAGTTGTACGTACAAGGGAATACCATTCAGACTGCTCACATGATCACTAAGCACATAGTCTTAAGCGATAAGCATAGTATTCCCCTAGTAGAGGAACCAAATCCCGAGTATTGTAAAAAGACTAAAGCTTTCCATACGATTGTATATGATGGTAATGAGATCCTCAAGCCTAGGCAAACACCATCATGTATTGGAAGCACGGAAGAGGATAGAAAATTAGAAGATGCCTCTAGGGAGAAAATGGATAAGAAGGTAAAAGATCCTTAGTGTAAAAAGCAAAACATAACGATCAAACCCCATGATTACACTAAAGAAAATTGGATTTCCCTGAACATGTTTAAGCCTCAAACTCAATTAATCCCAGAACAAGTTTTTTGGAAAAAAGACATGGATATGCAAAAAGCAAATGTACTTGTTGAAACAAACACTCCCCTCAGGAAAATGCCTCCAGCTACTGTGTATCCTCCGAATACACCAATGCATTTAGTTCCTAGAACTATTCCCACTAAGAGCAAGACCTTAATCAGCCTGTATGTTGTTTATCAACTATTCGTTGATTTTGAGAAGACATGTAAGAAAAGAATCACACCTACAGGGATAACATAAGGGGAAAGGGGTTTTGAGCAAACTAAAAAAATGTTATTTAACTGAGGTCATACCTTTCTTTAAACAATTAAAAAATCAATTTGAGAGTCTTCAAAAGGGGATAGATTCAGATATTAAAGAAATGGAAAAGGAATTTGATGCAATGATAGTTGAGGTCGATAATTATGAACGGGAACTCAAATATAATAAAATTGAAAGGAAGAATATGCTTATCTTAAATGAGAACTTAATAATGAGTTGTGTGGCTCAAGATGTGTTTTATACTGTTACTAAGTATTCTATTACTGCCTCTCAATTTCATGAATTATCTGTTGCATTGAAAGTTTCCCATGATCGTGTCATTGAGCTTGAAAACAAAAACTCAAAACTAAATGAGAAAATTGACCAGGATGATCACGATAATTTGGTAAAACACTTTTCTAAGCTAGAAGTTGAACATTTTGATTTGCAACTAAAATATCAACATCTCAAAGAAAATGTTAAAACCTCAAACATCAAGACATCCTCAAATGTTCCAGAGTTTGATGCAGTTTTTGAAATAAACAAACGTGACGAACAGATTCAAGCTCACTGTAACACGATCAGAAAGTTGAAAGCCCAAATTTCACAATTAAAGGGTGAAAAGAACAATATGACTGGTTCCCAAATGCCTCCTCCTTTAGATTCTCAATTTTCTCAAAACTTTCATCTTCAAAATATCATGAACGTATTACAACAAGAAAATGAGAGTTTTCTTGAAGAAAATGAAAAGGTCAAACGATACTTCAAAGAGTTATATGATTCAATGAAAGTCACTCATGACAAGAACAATGAAACAATAACTTCGTTACAAAAGGAAATTGAGAATCTGAAGAGTCAGGTAAAAGGGAAAATGCCACTTGTCTTTAATGAGAATGTTGCATCAAAGACATCTGTAGATTCTAAATATAATGTGACTGTTAAATACATTCCTCCTCATCTTAGAAATATTGAACTTGTGTTTCATAACTATGTCTGTCACCTTAAGGATAATCTTGAATGTCTTCGTGAGATTGTAGAAGAGGATCACATAAATAAGCCACTTGATAGTGAAATTAGGTATGCATGCTTATATGCCAAACGATCTCAGGAGCTGTTAGAATATTTAAGAGCAACATGCCCAAGATCCTTTTGTAAGAATGATAAAGTCATTATGCCTTGCTCTATGCCCAGTGTTAAGAAAGTGAACTCTAATGTGCCTTCAAGTAATTCAGATCCCATCACTTCTAAACCTGAAATGCAAAAAGTAGCAAAACCAACTAATGTTCCCATTCCCTCTACATGAGTAAAAAGTGACACCAAAGCGAGCAGGTCAAAGCCTCAAGGCAACACAAAGAATGATAGGACCTTGCAAGCTAGGAATGTTCAGTGGAAGAGAGTAGAAGATCACGTTAGAAAGAATGAAACTATGTTGAATAAAAGGAATCGTGTTGATTCTAGTGTTAGCTCTAAGCGTGCTGTAATTAATGCGAATTCTGCTACTTTTGGCAAAACATGTAATGATGATTGCTTGGTTTCTGTTACTAATCATGTATGTGGTGTGAATGATTTGATTAATGCTGTTAAATACCCAGTTAAACTTGTTAATGCCAAAAATCAAGTTAAGAAGGCTAGAAAGCAAAGGCGGAAGAAGGCTAGAAAACATTGGAAACCCACGGGAAGAAAATTTAGTAATGTAGGTTATCAGTGGATACCTACTGGCCGCAAATTTAATCTTAATGAGTTGTGCCCTAAATTATCTAAGTCAATGCCCATTAGGAAATGGATGCCTACCGGTAGAACTATTCCATTAAGAAGTGAACATACTTTGAATAGGTCTAATGCGTACACTAGCACTGCGTCTATCCCTAATGATTCCATTGATTCTGCTTCTGATGTGGGTGTTCCAATCACTGTAACTAACTAAATGGAACCCATTCTTGCATGGGGATCCCAATTATCCAGCTATCCATTCTTGTCTGTGTTCAACTGCAGGTCGTTCAAATCGTTTTGTGGTACTTGGACTCAGGCTGTTCCAAGCATATGACTGGAGACCGGTCACGGCTCGTGAACTTCGTGAGTAAATTTATCGGGACTGTTAAATTCGGAAATGATCACTTTGGAGCTATTTTGGGTTATGGAGATTATGTTGTTGGAAGTAGTGTGATCTACAGGGTATACTATGTTGAAGGTCTTGGTCATAATTTGTTTTCTGTTGGTCAATTCTGTGATTCTGATCTAGAGGTGGCTTTTAGAAAACATACTTGCTTCGTTAGAGAACTTGATGGTGTGGAACTTTTAAGAGGAACACGTGGTACAAACCTATACACCATATCTATCGAAGATATGATGAAGTCTTCTCCAATCTGCTTGTTGTCAAAGGCTTCAAAAACAAAGTCATGGTTATGGCATAGTCGTCTCAATCACTGGAACTTCGCTACCATTAATGATCTTTCCAGAAAGTACCTTGTAAGAGGTTTACCCAGACTAAAGTATGAAAAGGATCATCTTTGTTCAGCATGCCAATTAGGAAAAAGCAGGAAATATGCCCACAAACCCAAACCCGCAAACTCTGTTATGGAAGTTCTTCATACTCTTCATATGGATTTGTGCGGACCTATGAGAGTGCAAACAATTAACGGGAAGAAATATGTGTTAGTCGTGGTTGATGACTACTCTCGATTCACTTGGGTTAAGTTCTTGAGGACAAAGGATGAAACTCCAGATGTCATCATTAAACTTATCAAACAGCTGCAGGTTCGACTTAATAAGACTGTTAGAATCATCCAAACAGACAATGGAACTGAGTTTGTTAACCAAGAACTTAGTGAGTTTTATGAAAGTGTTGGAATCAGTCATCAAAGAAGTGTTCCACGAACTCCTCAACAGAACGGTGTAGTTGAAAGACGAAATCGAACTCTTGTGGAAGCCGCAAGAACAATGCTGATGTATTCAAAGGTTCCAACATTTCTCTGGGCTGAAGCCATTGCCACTGCATGCTACACCCAAAATCGATCCCTAATTCACACGACTCATGGAAAAACTCCATATGAACTTGTCGACAATCGAAAACCTGATCTATCCTTCCTTCGTGTGTTTGGTGCTTTATGTTATCCAACTAATGAGGGTCAAGATTTAGGTAAACTGAAAGCTAAAGAGGACATTGGAGTGTTTGTAGGATATGCACCAAACAGAAAAGGATACCGAATCTACAACAAAAGAACCTGAAATATCATGGAAACAATTCACGTTACGTTTGATGAGCTGACCGGGCAAATGGCTCCAGGACAATCCAGTTCCGGACCCGCCTCTCAACTTTAATTAAGTAGTCCCATTACTTCATCTCTTGTCAGTATCCCTCCTCTGCAGTACCATATGTGTAAAACCCGAAAATCTAAAACGCGTAAAAAGACTATTTTGCCCCCTAATTTTAAAACTTATAAAATACATAAAATACGTCATGCTCGTTAAAGGTAATATTAATCGATCTTATAAATGCTTGACAAACCTAATGTACGAGATGAAATAAAAATAAAAAAATACCTACGTTTACGTCTAAAATAAATCGCGCATAAATCTCTTATGCATGGGCCTAAGGTACTAATTATACATGCATGTCATAATAATTTATAGAAGCACAAAATTGTTGCGTAAAAGGGGCAATATGATTCTGTTGTGGGTTTCTCTGTACTTGGCCTCATTGCACGCCCCATATCTCAATATTAGAGCCCAATTTAGTTGACTTGGGCCTTTGTTTTCCTTGTGACTCGTTAAAACCGAACCCACAATACCCTTCTCCTTATTTTTCGAAACCTATATATATACCATCTCAAAATTTCTAAAATTTACGTTTCACAAAATCTCTACGCATACCTAAACCCTAAGTCTCAAAAGTGACGGCAAGTGATTGGCTCAGTCCTTCTCCATTCGACCAAGGTAGTAGAAAAGGTGTTTGTGTTCGCGAGATTCGATTCGTCTTGGCTCCTAGTTTTCTTTTCACTCGACATCAAGGGTTGGTATCCTCCACTTGTTTCAATATCATCTTCCTTGTTTACTTTTTCTGTCGTGGGTATGCCATGAATGCATGCAAGCTTCAACTAAAACCTTTACATAAAACTGTCACTGTAGTCACCTGAAATCATAAAAAGAAACCTATATATATCGAATATGAATGCATGTATACGACCACATATATGTTTGCTTATTGCTTCTTAATTTGGTTTCTGTTGTGGGGCTCCTAAAAAGAATGCATGCATATTGACTAGATCATAAAATAACAAAGGGATTATACCCACTGTTAAGCATGTCATACTCACGTTATTTTAACTCACATGAAACCCCATATGAACCTGTTTCAAAACTCTTTTAAGAATCTGTTTTAAGTGATGATCGACCCGCTTTAGTTCGACCACAGTTTTGATTTGGCATCTGCTTCTTTATATTGGCACCTAAGTAGAATGCATGCAAGTTGACAATGGCTTCATAGAAAAACATAAACAACTTAGACTACAACATTCACTGGCATCCCCAGCGACATATGGGGGGATTCCCCAGCGACATGTCGCTGGGGATACCTTTCCCCAGCGACATGTCGCTGGGGAATCCTAGCTGGGGAAGTCTCGTAAGGGATTGTATCCCCAGCGACAATCCCCGGCGACGACGTGGGTCCCACTCAAATTTAAGTCAAAGAAGCAGTGCCACTGTGGCACATTATCCCCAGCGACATGTCGCTGGGGAATAGTCGAATTAAGCAAAATGATTAACACACTAATTATATTGATTAAGTATCCCCGGCGACATGTCGCTGGGGATACTATGGTTACTTGTTGACAAGTCAACGAGATTGCCTACTATCCCCGGCGACATGTCGCTGGGGAAACTTGGTTTTCTCGTTGACTTGTCAACGTATAGCGTGTGTTATCCCCGGCGACATGTCGCCGGGGAAAGGTCTGCATTTTTTTTTTAATGCAGCCTGCAGTGCAGGCGATTTCCAGATTTTTTCCGGAATTTTTCCGGAAAAAATCTACCAAATAAACCTGTACCAAAACCTGTATAGACTCGCCACAACTTGTACCAAAACACAAATACCATATAACGGATCAACGCAATACAAATAGATCACAACTTTTACATAAACACGACTCAAAAGTCAATATGTGCATTGATAGATAGGGAAACAAGTGTTTAAATGGCGCCAAGATGAACCTAATAATATATAACACAACTACCTAAAGTACCAATGTAGCATACTAATAATATATAACACAACTAGCTAAAGCTAGTACCAATGTAACATACTAATAATATATACACAACTACCTCTCGCCGTTGTTATCCTCATCACCGCCATTCTCCTCGTCATCACCACACCCACCACTCCCGCTAGCACCACCCGAGTCATACTCCCTGAACATATCCGCGTATCTGTTGTCGCTTCTGAGGAGACTCATCATAAAGCTTACATCTTTGGTGACTTTCTCGGCGGGGGCGGGCATACTTGGCCTGGATGTGGCCCGTGATGGCAATACGCGACCCACACCGGGAATATGCCCACGAAGCTTACCCCCTCTTGCCAACGCATTGATTTGATCCTCCGTGTATTCACCCGTGGCCTCAAGCTTTTTCATCTCGTCGTATGTAGTGACAAAAACACAAGATAGTAAATATATTAGTCGGGTTGCTACATTATTTCTCGATAATTCATTAAAGTGTGTTTTGAAACAAAACTTACATATATCCGGCGGTCCTCATCGTTAAGGAATACCCCATCAACAGTATGTGTTCGCCAATAAGTGTCGATGAGTGACGGGTATTCATGAGTCTCTGATGCCTGCATCTGTACATACACACGCATATAAGATGAATAATTTTAAAAACGATAAATCACAACACACCAAAGCGTATAATCAGATATATATATATATATATATATATATATATATATATATATATATATATATATATATATATATATATATATATATATATATAATGTTTATTACCATATTATATATATGTATATATGCATGTAAAATAATTATAATGTTTATTACCATATTATCTCGAAGGCGAGTCAGCGTTCGGGATCCCTGTCTAGATATGACCTTGCTCTTTTGCCGGTTAAGCCGATTTGTAGCGGCTCGAGAAATGTTCTTGGGATCATTCCAAAACTTAATGTACTCATCCCAATCACCCGCTGTAATTTCCTCGGGACGTGCCCGCCTAATCGCCTCCGCATCGTAATCCCCGGTGGTGGGGTCTACCTTCCAATGTTTGGCTTTGAAAGAAGCCTTGTTAGTATTGTAGGCTTTTTGCAGGTGCGAGTTTATGCCTTCGTGGATCTGGGGCCAGCGGGAGGAGTCGATGTGCGGCCTGAGGTCAAATAGGGTCTGCCATCATATACAACAAAACGAAAAAAGAGTTAGAGATATAATTTATATATTTATTTAAATTTGTTTATTTATTTATATGATATAAATAAATAAGCGAATTTAGATAAATATACACAATTAAATAAATGAACACGATAATGAAATAAACATAAAAGGATAACTGACCCCAATATCTGAAATGATTCCCGCCTTCTTCTCCTTCGGGACCTTGTCCCAAGAAGGGTAGTAAAACGGCACCTTCCTAACGACCTCCCCTATGTAGTTAGACCAATGCGCCGCATGGGGGCCGAGAGGGTTTAAGGTTTGTTTGTCACCCACCTCAAAAGTGATCGACACGGGACCTTTTTCGTCTACGATTGCCTTCAGCGAAAGGTTCCGGGTCTTGTCGCGGGTATTCAGCCTGCCCGCTGCCCTGCCGCCCAAATTGGGCTTTCGTTTACCTTTGCCTGCAAAATCAAGTTAGTGATAAAAGTCATAAATATGTATCAAATTTATGCTTGTATTACAATACTCCGGAAATTCTTACCTTTGTTAATGAAGCTTGCCCAGCAACCGGTGGGTACGCGGTCTGGAGGGGGACGATCCTCCCCGCCACCGTCACCGCCGTGGGACCGTGCAACATCTGTCGACATCTGTACAAGTACAATTAGCATAAGATATAGAAATTCATGAACAAAATAATATAAGCATGCACACATCCAAATACATACACATCCAAATAAATATACACATTTAAACAATCCACAACAATTTCATTCATTCATTCAAATATATAAGTGTATTTTGCAAGTTACAACTCAAGACCAAACGGGGGACTTTCCGAAATTAATTTCTAATAAATTAATTTCGGACGGGTTTTCTATAGGATGATTAATTTTAGACGGGGATTTTCCAAAATTAATCACTAAAATCCTAAAACAACTAATTATTATAAACTATAAACGGCTCATATCAACAAATAATAACTATAAACTAACAAAATAATATAAACGAGCACATGTCAACAAATAATAACTATAAACTATAAACTACATATCATTTCACTTTTTTAACATACATACCATTATTTTAACATACATACCATTTCACTTTTTAACATACATACCATTTCACTTTTTTAACATACATATCATTTCACTTTTTTAACATACATACCATTATTTTAACATACATACCATTTCACTTTTTTCACCAAATAATAACTATAAACTAACAAAATTTAAACAACTAATTATTATAATTATAAACGAGCACATTTCAAGGCAATTGAACTAATAATAACTATAAACTAACAAAATTTAAACAATAAACATTCCCCAGCGACATGAATAAACATTCCCCAGCGACATGTCACCCGGGATACCAAAAGGAGAAAAAAAAAATATTACATACCTTGTCTAGCCTCCTCGTCGCCTACTGCCAAAAAAAAAAAAAAAAAATTAACTTTCCAAGTTAACAACTTACAACAATAATAATCTGCATAAATTATAACATACCTCGCTCTTGCTCCTCGTCGGTCCTCGTCGGCTACTGCCAAAAAAAAAAAAAAAAAAAAAAAAAAAACTTCACTTTTTTAACTAACAACAACTTACAACAATAATAATCTGCAAAAATCATAATATAATTAACTAATTTAGTTGAATAACATTTAAAATTTGTAAAACAAACCGTGTAACGTGTGGTGGTGGTGATGGTGGATGCGGTGGTGGTGATGGTTGATGATTGTTGGTGATGGTGGATGCGTTTTTGCTGCAGAAATCGCCACAGGAAGGAGGAGGATAAGGTTTTTTTTTTTTTTTCGTTTTCTGCAGTGAAGAAGATATCTAGATCTACTTTATGATAAGGTTTTTCCCCGGCGACAATCCCCGGCGACATGTCGCTGGGGAAAGGTATAGTTTTTGTCGTTTAGCGAAAATGGCGCGATAACGAAAATTTTGGTGGGTATGTATCCCCGGCGACATGTCGCCGGGGAAAACTATTTAATTTTATTTTTTATAATCCCCAGCGACATGTCGCCGGGGAAAACTATTTAATTTTTTTTTTTTTTTTTTTTTTTTTTTTTTTTTTTTTTTTTTTTTGGTTAAAATTTAATTACTTTATGTTGTTAACGACTTCAAAAGAATACGATTTTATCTTTTATTTTTATTATAATCCTAAATATTTTCCTTTCTTTTAATATAAACTCGGGAACAAAGAGTTACCATTCGGCATCTTTATATTCTTATATGAGAGTTAGATTTACAATCTAGTAACGGGCTAGAGGAACAAGAACATATTACATCAAAATGTTGCATGCAATATTTAATTGGATCAAGAAGCCAAACGATGCATAGTTGAATGTGTTTTATAAATCTATGATTCACCGAAGAATAATTATGGTTACACATTAGACGTTCAACATCCGAGTCGGTATGTTATGGTTACACATTAGACGTTCAACGGATGAGTCGGTATGTTATGCTTACACATTAGACGTTCAACGGATGAGTCGGTATGTTATGGTTACACATTAGACGTTCAACGGATGAGTCCGTATGTTAGGGTTACACATTAGACGTTCAACATCCGAGTCGGTATGTTATGGTTACACATTAGACGTTCAACATCCGAGTCGGTATGTTATGGTTACACATTAGACGTTCAACACCCGAGTCGGTATGTTATGGTTACACATTAGACGTTCAACGGATGAGTCCGTATGTTATGGTTACACATTAGACGTTCAAAATCCGAGTCGGTATGTTATGGTTACACATTAGACGTTCAACGGATGAGTCGGTATGTTATGGTTACACATTAGACGTTCAACGGATGAGTCGGTATGTTATGGTTACACATTAGACGTTCAACATCCGAGTCGGTATGTTATGGTTACACATTAGACGTTCAACGGATGAGTCGGTATGTTATGGTTACACATTAGACGTTCAACGGATGAGTCGGTATGTTATGGTTACACATTAGACGTTCAACGGATGAGTCCGTATGTTAGGGTCACACATTAGACGTTCAATGGATGAGTCCGTATGTTAGGGTTACACATTAGACGTTCAACATCCGAGTCGGTATGTTATGGTTACACATTAGACGTTCAACGGATGAGTCGGTATGTTATGGTTACACATTAGACGTTCAACGGATGAGTCGGTATGTTATGGCTACACATTAGACATTCAACGGATGAGTCCGTATGTTAGGGTTACACATTAGACGTTCAACGGATGAGTCCGTATGTTAGGGTTACACATTAGACGTTCAACATCCGAGTCGGTATGTTATGGTTACACATTAGACGTTCAACATCCGAGTCGGTATGTTATGGTTACACATTAGACGTTCAACACCCGAGTCGGTATGTTATGGTTACACATTAGACGTTCAACGGATGAGTCGGTATGTTATGGTTACACATTAGACGTTCAACGGATGAGTCGGTATGTTATGGTTACACATTAGACGTTCAACGGATGAGTCCGTATGTTAGGGTTACACATTAGACGTTCAACATCCGAGTCGGTATGTTATGGTTACACATTAGACGTTCAACATCCGAGTCGGTATGTTATGGTTACACATTAGACGTTCAACGGATTAGTCGGTATGTTATGGTTACACATTAGACGTTCAACGGATGAGTCGGTATGTTATGGTTACACATTAGACGTTCAACGGATGAGTCGGTATGTTATGGTTACACATTAGACGTTCAACGGATGAGTCGGTATGTTATGGTTACACATTAGACGTTCAACATCCGAGTCGGTATGTTATGGTTACACATTAGACGTTCAACGGATGAGTCGGTATGTTATGGTTACACATTAGACGTTCAACGGATGAGTCGGTATGTTATGGTTACACATTAGACGTTCAACGGATGAGTCCGTATGTTAGGGTCACACATTAGACGTTCAACGGATGAGTCCGTATGTTAGGGTTACACATTAGACGTTCAACATCCGAGTCGGTATGTTATGGTTACACATTAGACGTTCAACGGATGAGTCGGTATGTTATGGTTACACATTAGACGTTCAACATCCGAGTCGGTATGTTATGGTTACACATTAGACGTTCAACGGATGAGTCGGTATGTTATGGTTACACATTAGACGTTCAACGGATGAGTCGGTATGTTATGGTTACACATTAGACGTTCAACGGATGAGTCCGTATGTTAGGGTCACACATTAGACGTTCAACGGATGAGTCCGTATGTTAGGGTTACACATTAGACGTTCAACATCCGAGTCGGTATGTTATGGTTACACATTAGACGTTCAACGGATGAGTCGGTATGTTATGGTTACACATTAGACGTTCAACATCCGAGTCGGTATGTTATGGTTACACATTAGACGTTCAACGGATGAGTCGGTATGTTATGGTTACACATTAGACGTTCAACGGATGAGTCGGTATGTTATGGTTACACATTAGACGTTCAACGGATGAGTCCGTATGTTACGGTCACACATTAGACGTTCAACGGATGAGTCCGTATGTTAGGGTTACACATTAGACGTTCAACATCCGAGTCGGTATGTTATGGTTACACATTAGACGTTCAACGGATGAGTCGGTATGTTATGGTTACACATTAGACGTTCAACGGATGAGTCGGTATGTTATGGCTACACATTAGACATTCAACGGATGAGTCCGTATGTTAGGGTTACACATTAGACGTTCAACATCCGAGTCGGTATGTTATGGTTACACATTAGACGTTCAACGGATGAGTCGGAATGTTATGGTTACACATTAGACGTTCAACGGATGAGTCGGTATGTTAGGGTTACACATTAGACGTTCAACGGATGAGTCCGTATGTTAGGGTTACACATTAGACGTTCAACATCCGAGTCGGTATGTTATGGTTACACATTAGACGTTCAACGGATGAGTCGGTATGTTATGGTTACACATTAGACGTTCAACGGATGAGTCGGTATGTTATGGTTACACATTAGACGTTCAACGGATGAGTCCGTATGTTAGGGTTACACATTAGACGTTCAACATCCGAGTCGGTATGTTATGGTTACACATTAGACGTTCAACATCCGAGTCGGTATGTTATGGTTACACATTAGACGTTCAACACCCGAGTCGGTATGTTATGGTTACACATTAGACGTTCAACGGATGAGTCGGTATGTTATGGTTACACATTAGACGTTCAACGGATGAGTCGGTATGTTATGGTTACACATTGGACGTTCAACGAATGAGTCGGTATGTTATGGTTACACATTGAACGTTCAACGGATGAGTCGATATGTTATCGTTACACATTAGACGTTCAACGGATGAGTCGATATGTTATGGTTAGACATTAGACTTTGAACGGATGAGTCGTTATGTTATGGTATACGTATTATTATTATTATTATTATTATTCTTATTCTTATTATTATTATTATTACCATTACTATTATTATTAATAAAGTCAAACGAAGTCAAACGGTATCCCCGGCGACCTGTCGCTGGGGAAAAGTGAAAAATAAAATTTTAAAGTAATCAAAGTAACACTAATTACATATTTTAAATAATCAAATGAATCCCCGGCGACATGTCGCTGGGGAAACATGTAAAATAAAATTTTAAAGTAATAAAATTAACACTAATTACATATTTTAGATAATCAAATGAATCCCCGGCGACATGTCGCTGGGGAAAGGCAAGCGGGAAAAGTTCCCGCCACGTTGTACGATGAAATTTTCGGTCAAAATATAACAATGGTATCCCCGGCGACATGTCGCCGGGGAAAACCTCTCCATAATTTAGCTGACTTTTCTACGAGACTTTGTGCCACGTAGGATATATTTTTGTCGTTTAGTGATGATTCCCCAGCGACACCTGTCGCCGGGGAAAACAGCGATGGGGAAACTGGTAAATGTGGTAGTGACATACAATCTGAATTGAACATAATCTTAATCATGCAATTTAATTTGTTGTTGTTTCGTGTACATGTTAACCTATACGTATATGAATAAAACATCACATGAAATCATAGATATGACGCTATATTTATATAAGGTCGACGCATGGGTTGTGGGGCTTGGATGTGTCGTTAGGTTTGAAATGTAAGTAAACATGTGCATGAAGTTTGGTCGCGTCAATAGGCTACGGGTCGACAAGATATGCATCGCGTTAACATGATCTAAGCAAGTCAATATAGTGTGAGTTAATTTTGTAATGCATGCATGAGCTTGAGTTAACTTCCGTTTGAGTTTTCATACGATCTAGGTCAAGGTGGAAGTCATTAAAAGAAGTAACATGTCAAGTAAATGCGTAATTAATATGATAATAAAAGATTGGGAAAAACCCTAGAACATTAATGGGAGACGATTAGGGTTAAGAAGCTAAGTGTGCTAATTTGTTATTTCATGTGAAAATAGTAAGTTTTGAGGTCATTAATAACTGTTGATTAAACGTATAACGAGCTAGTATTAAGTGTGTTGTAAACATGCGTGAGTTATGATTTTGTGCAAGGAGTCAAATATCATGAATTAAAGTATTGCATGCATGGTCTCATTAAGGTTGTGTTCGAACAATGTTACGTGTGAGTCTTGGTTAGTCATGTAAGTTATGAAGGCTTGTGTAAACTATTTTGAAAGAGAGTCCTAAAATCCGTTCTTGACATTTATAAACCCTATACTTTGAAAGATGATCATATAAGCCTCAAATAAGATATTTATCATATTAAACCCTTAAGTTTACCATTTATCATTTGTAACACAAAAGTTTGGCTAATTAATGATTAAGACTATAAAATGTTGTAATTCTGTCCGTCACTAAAAACGAGAATATACTTACAACTCTAAGAATGTGAATGAGATAAATCCGTTATAACTTTAATGATGCTAATAAGTATTAAACAAATCATAATCCGTGTAGATTCGTTGAAGGACACGCGACGTTGTATCTTCGTGTTCGTTCATTCATTTGCTTTTCTCTCATTTGCGTTAAGGTACAGATATTCTGACCTTTTTAGTAAAGGTTTTCTCATGATCTCCTTTTCTTGTCATTTCCTTATGCTTATTAGGATTCCCTATGCCATTGCTATGATTCCCTTCTGTTTATGTGAATCTCTGTTTGTCTGAACTTCTGTTTGTTGAACCTTGCTATGTTTGAGTATGAATTTTTGATTTTGAACTTCTGATTATGAACATCTGATTATGAACCTCTGATTATGAGCGTATGATATGTGACTATGATATGAACCTTTGATTTCTGAACATTTGATATGAACCCTTTCTGATTTGTTTGATCCGTTGCTTATTGATGAGTGTGTAAATACTCATCATTTTTAGTCAAATCTGAACTGCAAAACGTCTAAAAATGCTCAGAAATGCATCAAAATACTGAAAATATTCCAAAATTGCATTTTATATGTTTCAGATGCAAAATGTTTAAAATCAGATGGAAAATGAGCAAAGTTTGCATAATTAGCAGTTTCAGTCCCCCAAGTTTCTAAAATTGTCAAAAATAGTCCCTGAGTCAAAATTTCAAAAGAAAAATCACCAAAGGTCCTTTTAAAATCTTAACTTGTCAAATTTAGTCCTTTGGTGAAAAATGTCAAAAGTTTGAGAAAATTACAAGAATGGTCCTTCAAGTTTGAAAATTGGCAGAATTGGCCCCTGGAAAATTGGAAAATGGCAAGATTGGTCCTTGTACTTTTTGAGATTGTCACTTTCAGCCCTTGGATCAACTTTGAGATATTGGCAGCATAGGTCCCTTAAATTTCTGAAATTACAAACTAGGTCCTTGTATTTTTAAACCCTTATACCCTTTTTTGGACCTTGAGCCTTGTTGTGACCCCTGCCACAACCATTTTTGAACCCCCCTTTATATTATTAACTCTGGTCAAATGTGGTTTGACTAAACCCCTACGCGCCAAAACCTTTCTCCCCCACCTCTAGCCTGCAAAACCCTGCAACACTCCATCTCCCCCCTCCTCCAGCTCATTTTCCACCCAGCCTTATCACTCCAAACACATACTTCCAAGAAATCAATAATTCTTCACCTCTCCCACACTCAACTCATCCAACTGTCAAATAAACATTTCCCGCCAAAATGGATTCAATGGCTAAGATCAAATTTTTTCATCCAAAGGTTAAGATTAATGCTGGGAAACAGTCAGGGATGTGAGAGAAAGTTCTTGGAGCTATAAAAGAGAAGAAAGAAGCAAGTTTGAGAAGTAGCTAGTTTTTTATAATTTACTTTAATGTCGTTTTTTTTAATGTATTAGTTAAAATCAAATGTTGTAATTTCAGTTTGTTTTGTATCACATTTAAGATTGAAACATTGTTGTATTGAGCTTTTGAGTATCAATTTTAAGTTTAATCAACTTTCAAGTTTATTGGTCACTGTGGAAATTTTAAAGTTTCAAATCTTATTTCCAAGCTTCTCATAAGCTTTTGTTAAAATCAGATAAGCTTATTTAAGCTTATCTTAACCTTTGGTAAGGTTACTAATCAGTTTTAAATAAGTTTGTCAAATGGTCAAGGAAAGTCAACTGTGTATTGCAACTTTGGTTCAAGCAGTTTGGTGATGATCTGGTGGATGCAGAGGGTGAAATGGGTTGGAATAGATTAGGTTAGATCAGGTTTGGGTTTGGTTTTAAGCCTGCTATCAGCTGAGCACTTGTGAGTGTTTCATGTTATTTTCAGTTTTTGCATATTGTACTTGTCTATGTATCTGTAGTCACCAATGGTTAAAATGTGTTTAGATAATTGTATTATGATCATATAAACTCAGTTTGATCAATAGTACCATCTGGTTCAGTGTTTGTCTCAAGTTAAATTTGCTTGACAGTTTTTAAATGGTGTTTGGTTAATGTGTTTAATCTGGATTAGAGGTCTGATCAGTGGAAGGATATTGTTGTTTCATGCTTGTTTAGTCGTAATTGACTCATTTGAGTCAAGTTCTTGTGCCTGCACTTGCTCCAAAGTCAAAATCCTCTCTCAACTGTTTTGTATGCTCAACTGTTGGTTTTGTGAAAATCAAATCACCTGTTTTGTGCTTAGAATTCAAAAACAAAGCTTTTGCTAACTTCATTCCATCCATAGACATCATATTCAGTCCTCAAAATTGATCCAAACCTCAAATTAGTCAAACTTTCAGTTTTGATAAAAAGTCAAAATATGCAAAAGCTCAGTTTTGGCCAAGTTAGAAAGATTTTTCATTGGCTCATTTTTGAGTCAAATTCAATGAAATTTGTAGTTTTAAAAAGCCCTACTGGTCTAGTTTCTTTTTGTCATTTTTGAAAAATTTTGTGAATTTTTCTTAAGCTTCTAACAAGCTTGTCAAAATAGTGCTAAGTGCCCTGTGCAGGGCATCAAGTCTGCACAGGGGTTGGGCAGTTTTTGCAGAGCTTGTGCAAAGCTCATAAGAGCTTCTCTAGATCTGATTCTTGGTTTCGACACTCTCACCCAGGTCTAGTCTAGGTTCCATTTGCTGGTTTTCCTTTTCAGCTTATTTTGAAGCTTGTGCATAAGCTCAAACTTAGTACCCCTTTAACTGTTTTAGCTCATTTGCTCAATTGCTCAAATCTTTGTAAGATTGCAAATCAGAGGTTTAAGCAGTTGTTTCTAGTTGCATTTAGGTAGTGTTAGCTTATTGTAGCTTCTGTTAACAGTTGGTAGCTTATGGTAGCCATTTGCTTATTCTAGTGCTTATTTCATAAGCACATTCCACATCAGTTTCATTTTTCTCCAAACAAGCCCTTGTTTTTCCATTTTTCCTAGATTCCTCTCATTATTTTAGAGTTTTCCTAAAATTTTCATATTTTTCCAAGTTAGTTTGCTATTTTTCTTAATTTAAATTAGTTTTTAAGCATTTTTAAATAGCATTTAATACAAAAAATTAAGAAAAGGTTCAAAAAAATAATTTTTCATTTTTCTTAAGTTAAGATAAATATAAAAAGCCAAAAAAATATTTTTCTAGATTTTTCTTAGTTAAATTTGTATTTTTAAGTAATTTAATTAGTTTTAAATAGTTTAAAATTCATAGAAAATCCAAAAATAATCAGAAAATTACAAAAATAGTTTTGAAAATTCTATTTTGATATTTTAGATTTTTCTAATTCTTAATTTTATTTTTCTAGCTTTATTTCCTATTTTCTTGCATTTTAGGTTATTATTTAATAGTTAAAAATAGTTTTTAATTAATAATAATTAATTAAATAGTTATAAAAATAATTTTCCTTTTCTAATAATTTTCTTTTATATTTAGGATTGTAAAAATGTGTTTTTCATATTTTTAGGACTTTTATTTCTTAGATCTCACTTTTTATTTTGTACGTTTACGTTATTTTATTTAAACGTAAGTTTTAAGTTTTAAACGTTCATCAATTTTAAAATAGTGATAGCGTTTATTTAATAGTTTTTATCTTTTTAATTTCCTTTAATTTGCATTTAAGCTCTTGTAGTTTATGTCATTTTTCTGTAGTTGTAATAATTCACAATCCCTTTTCCATTCAAATTCCTCGATCACTACACGTTTGATAATCCATTGCATAGCTCGCTGGGACATAACGACCCGGGGAAACACTATACTCCTCTGATCTTCATTGAGTTCGTTCCTGAGCAGTTTTAAGCTGATTACGGTCTGCCATTCACAAGTGGCAGGCTTGAGTGATTTAGCTTGACTGTTTGGGAGCGAATCACTTATCTGAAATCTCTGTTTATTGAACCATGAAACATCTGATTTGAACTTATGATATGAAAACTCTGATTTGTAAATATGTTTGACCTTTATGATGAATTATGATCTGTGTCATTTATGACAATCTGTTTGACCTAAGTTAGTTTGACACCCGAGCCAATATTTCACTAGTCATGGGGGTTCCATGTCCGTGTCAGTGATGCACCGCTGACATGACTCTAGGGCAGTAGAGTGATAGTATGGCCATTATCCGTCTGTTGGGGCGTATGGATGCATCCTAGATCTGATCTGTTATCTGATATGATTTGTCTGGTGAATGATGTCGTGTGCAATACGCGTCTTCACAAATTCTGGGAGCTAGTTACTCCATTTGTTATTGAGGTCTCCCCTCATACTATATAAGGTATTCCGAGGTCACCCCTCCGAATAAGAAAGTTACTTCTGATATGATATGTTTTGGGCTCGTGGTAGATAACTAAATCTGTATCTGTTAGTTCTGTGTTAAATATTCTGTTTATGATTCCGTATTTGGCAATGTTTCCATTTACATACTGAATTATCATATGTTATGGAATGTGTTTATGCTTTTACATGTTTATGTGATTACTGTTTGCCATGCTAGGATATGATTAATATGTTTATATGTGTTTCACATGTTGTCATCTGAGTATATGTTATCTTACCGTTATGTGACCTCGTTGATCTGTATGATGTTTATGCTAGGGTATAATTGATTGTTCTGTAAGTTCATTATGTAAAATTCGTTCAGTTAATCTCGTGAACTTTGCCTATCCGTTAGTGTCCCTATCTGCTTATGTTTGACCTGCCATGTTTAAATTCTGCTTATGCAAATTGTTTGATCTGGGAAGTGATTCAACTTATGATGTTTGAAATGTTAATTGGCTAATTGCTTTGCTATGTCTCTAGTTCATTTAATTATAGTTTCCAAATTGTATTTCCTACTTGTATGGGTGTTTGCCATGTGTTGACTATTGTTATATCCGCTGCTACGATACTAGTTATGTTATTAAATGTAAGTTCTTGATTTGCGTGAATGCCATGTTTACTTTCTAGAAATTGTTTCCGTTAGCCTTTAGACTTTCCGTTTGGCTGATATGTACTCTACTTTCTTGATGTGTTGAATGTCTGGTTATTTGATGTGTTTGAGTATATGTCGTTAATGTGCTATGTGTTTGTCCCTCTCTGTTACTTGTTCTTTCCGGATTTTTGTGTATCTGTGTTCTGCAGAATCCTCAATGATTCGTTATTCTCGTTCCGCTACGACTTTGTTATTCGTTTCATTGTTTCATTTCGTATTTATGATTTGTTAGTTTTCGTTTTGTTATATCTGTTCACTGGGCTTTGTAAGCTCAGCCGCATTTTCTTTTCCTGCGGCAGGTTTTTAGGTATTCAAGATGAGCTTATGGGATGGCTGATCTGAGTTGAGAGTAGAACTTAGAGCAAGATTTGACCATAGAGATCTTAGATTTATTTTGGTTATTAAGTTATTTATGTTTTTCTTTTGAAAATTTTGTAAAGGCTTCCGCTATTGTATAGTATATTAGTTCTGATATGAAACCGTATTGTGATATCTTTGCCCTTGTCGGGTTGGGGTGTTACAATATGTACCACCTTCGGAAGAAGAAGTGAAGAAATTGTTTAATCCAATGTTTAATGAATATTTTGAATCTGAGGACAACATCCACTCTACTACTTCAACATAGGCAGCTCCTAATTCGTCCAACACAGTCAATCCATCCATCTCTATGTCGTTATCTCACGAAGCGCCTACTGCAGATCATTTTTCATCATCCTCAACTCTTCAATCTTCAAGTGTACATACTGGAAACGTTGCTGCAGTTACAGATGAAGAAAACCCTTTTGCCACTCCAGAAGATGCACCGTGATTCGTGCTGAACCGTCAAGTCTAACAGACTTAAAACAGCTCAGACACAAATACAATGAAGTCCTGGAGAATAGATTGAATTCCCGGGTCGTTTAGTCCCAAGGAGACTCAATGGTGTGAAAAACTGATTCAGATGATGGAATGATCACTAAGGATAGTGATCTGTAAAGGTTTTGATTAGAATTACTACACTACTGATTGATTGGAATGGAATGGAGTACAGATTTGGAAAGCACAACAACCAGATCAAAGAAACGTAAACGTAAGTTTTAAAAACTACGTATACGCACAAAATAAAAAGTGAAAACTAAGAAATAAAAGGCCTAAAAATATAAAAAGGACATTTTTGGAATCCTAAAAATAAAAGAAAATTATTAGAAAAGGAAAATTATTTTTAACACTATTTAATTAATTATTATTAATTAAAAACTATTTTAACTATTTAATAAATACTCTAAAATAAAAGAAAATAGGAAATAAGGCTAGAAAAATAAACTTATGACTTTGAAAAATCTAAAATACTATAAAACTAATTTTAAAACTGAAGATATATTTTTCACACTTTTTATTTAATTATTACTAATTAATTATTATTTAAAATACACTTAAATACTAGAAAATAGAAAATAAACTTGGAAAAATAAAATTTTAACTTGGAAAAATCTAAAATATGATAAAACTAATTTTAAAACAGAAAAGATATTTTTTAGACTTTTTAATTATTTATTACTAATTAATTACTATTTTTAACTAATTAAAATTATAATAAATACTAAAAAGCTAGAGAAAAATATGAAACTTTTTCTAAAAATCCTATATGATGACAGAAACCTAAGAAAAAGAGAAAAACAATATTTTCTTTTTAATAAGATGAAAAGAAAAATCAAAAAGCTAAAAAATATTAAATAAACGCTATCACTATTTTTATATTGATGTTTTTGTGATTTTTATTTTTGAAAACTACTTATATACTAATAATAAGAAACTTTAATGAAGACAAAAATTTTACAAAACACAAATAAGCTGATTTGATGGCTTATTGATCCAACAGTTATGAAAATAAGCTTATTTGGTGGCAATAAGCTCAAACAAGCTTGACAGATGAAACAAAAGCTCAAAGTATATGCAAACAAGCTTAATGAACAGAAATGAAGCTAGAACATACAAGGGAACACACTGATAAGCTAGAATTAAGCAAATAAGCACTTTGCTTTTTCACAAAAGTAGGACAAGCTTTAAGCTCTTAGCAGCCCTAGCTAATAAGCTCAAAAGTGAAACACAAGACTTGATACACCAAGAGGACCAGGTTGGCTTTCCAAAGATCTAAAGAACACAAGATTTGAAGCACTAATAAGCTCAATGCAAGCTTATCAATTTGGACTTAACCACTGTGCACAGGACAGATTTTCCAACAGGTACCCCAAGAAAAGCTGAGAAATAAGCACTTAAAAAGCTGAGAACCCAAGAACTATCATTTTTATATTTTTCTTTAGCAACTAAACTATAATTCCCTAAGAGCTTATAAACTGAAACTCACTATTGAATACACAATGAAATTCCAAAGTTTATTCAAAAACGACCCATTGAAAATTTTGACTTTTTAATTACTCTATTCAGTTGACCAAAATGAACTTTGAGTTGATCTAAATTACTGAATATGTTGTTATAAAGTGAACTAAGACTGATTAGAGCAATATTAACAACTTTCAAACACAAAATCAAGATCCTTGATCTTAAAAACTCCAACAGTAAGCACCTAGATATGAATACTTGAAATTTTGACTTTTTGCTAACAAGGATTTTATTTTATGACTTCTTTGAGATATTATGACCAAGTAAACAGATTTCCAACAAGTCTAATGATCAAAGAACCTTTGTACACAAAAAACCAAACACCCCTTTATGTTAACTGTTATGAAGTGTTTCAAACCAAATCACAATTGTAAACCATAAACTTGAGTTCAGACCTTTTATAATCACTTATTATGACTAATGAAGCCTAAAACAACAATCAAAACAACATCAAACTCAGAAATGATGATTATGTCATTTCAACTGTTAAAACCAAATTTTTTTGTAAACTACAAATTGAGAAAAACAAGCTACTGATTTTAAAGTTTAGAAACACTTAATTATGACTAGATATCACAAAGAAACAGAAATATAAGATAATTAACCACTACTACAGTAAAATACCAAATTTATCAAAAAGCTTACAAATGCTTCCAAGCTTGGAACTGAGAACCAAGATCTGAAACCAATTCCTATAGCTTCCCAAGAAGCACTATACCAAGGCCATCCAATATCAACCTTGCTCCAGCCTTCTTGTACCTTTCATCATGATTTTTTTATTTTTCAAGTATTTAATTTGGATTTTTGGTGATTTTTGATTTTTGAATCTAAACTGATTTTAAATGTATCTAAAAGCTTGCTTAAGCTTTCTAGGAGCTTAAGTGTACTAAATCAGTCCATACAAACTACTGAAAACAACATTTGATCCAACTTGAGATTTTGCATAAATATGAGAAATTGCATAAACTGAAATACACTTTGATACTTGAATTAAAGTTTCACAGAGGCTTTCTTATATCAATAGAACTTGAAATACAGAGTTTGAAGATAAAAACATACACTTGAAACTTAAAAATGCTTAAAACGACAATAATAACTTAAATTACACTAGATAGATATTTTACAATGCATCTCTCTCTCTCTTTATAGACTTTCTTGCATCTCTGATATCCTCTGAATGTATCCCACCAACATCTAGCCATTGGATTGGCTAGAATAATCATATCCGTCCATTTGTGATTTTGGCGCCATTTTTCCATTTAGCAGGTTTAATCATTTAATGAATTTGGTTTAGCCAATTAAGAGTTTTTGGAGTGTAGAGGAGGTGGAGGGGACATGGAATGGGAGGGGGGTTGAAAATGTGGTGAAAACCACTCTGGTTTTGAATATCTGGGTTGGGAGAGACACTGCTACAGTGCTTCTGGTTTTTGAGCGCGCTAAGGTGGGTTTGACTTCTGTTGACCGAGCTATTAATAACACGGGGGTCCAAATTGGTTGTGGCTGGGGTTCAAAAATGAGTTGTGACCTGGGGCTCAAAGGCAAAGGGTCAAGGGGCAGTATTGGATTGGGCTTGGATTTTGGGCTTTGGATAATTATGTTGTGTCCGTTTGGTTTTAGTAATAAACAAGGACCAAAAATGCAAATTTGCCAAACTTCAAGGACTGAAAGTGAACTTTTCCAAACTTATAACAAGGACCAATTTTGACAAACTTTGATAGAACAAGGGCCCTTTTTGCATAAAATCCATTTTAAAAGGTCCCAGGACTAATTTTGTAATTTTCCAAAGTTTGAGGACCTTTCTTGCCAATTGACCAAAAATTCATTCAAGGATCATTTTAAACAACTTAGAATACTTTAGGGACCTTGAATGATAAATTTCCACATTTTTGAATTCCAGGGACTAGATTTGACAACTTTTAAAACTTGGGGGACTAAAACTGCCAATTTTGCAAACTTGATACATTTTTCATCTGATTTTGATATTTTTGCATTTAAAACACATAAAACACTGATTTGTGATATTTTGATCATTTTGATGTGTTTCTGAGTGTTTTCAGATGATTTTGCAGTTTAGATTATGTAAAAATGATGAGTATTTAGACACTCATCAATCCCCCACACTGAGATATTGCTAGTCCCTAGCAATGATTTGAGAAAACTTGATGGATTTTATCTCTTTACCAAAAGCGATCACTTCTGGAGTAGCCAATTGTTTTGATTCAAGTAAGAATCTTGGTACAACGATAACCAAATGATTTATTGGCAAATCATAAACCATATAACGGATTTGATGTGTCTTTACCAGAAGCCGTACCCTTCTGGACTAGCCAACTCTTAGATAAATTATCAGGATTATCTTTGGTGAGCTGAATACCAATTATGGATTTTCCACTGCCTTTACCACAAGCCATAACCTTGCGGGCTAGCCAACTCATTATCTTTTGAGGATGATGGGGAGCTGAGAACCATACAATTTTGGGCAAATTGCAAGCCATATAAACGGATTTGAGAAATCTTTACCAAGAGCCGTTTGCTCCTGGATTAGCCAATCCTTTTGTCTTACAGACATGGCGGACTGATAACCAAATGAGAAAGTGTAAAACACTTACTCCAAAAAAAAATTTGGCCAAAAACGGGGGAATTGGGTAGATAATATATGAAATTCGTGAGAATTCCCCCCCACACTTAGAAATGAATATTGCCCTCAATATTCAAAGTACCGGCGGTTATGCCGAAACAAAGAATGTAAAAGGGAAATATGACGGCCATTTATTTAGAAAGGAGATTTTTTTTTTTTTTTTTTTTTTTTTTTTTTTTTTTTTTTTTTTTTTTAGAAAGAATGAGAATATACAACAGTGTGGGGAAAACTCCCCCACACTAGGGTGATAGAAAAGGGGTAAGAAGACAGAATTATGGGTGAAAACCCATATGGTGCGTGCTAATGTTTTTGATTACCGAGTCACTAGCTTGACTCGATCCCCGCATTCATTGGTTCATGGGGAATGTTTGTAAATCCGGAACAACCACAGGGGGAATGTCCTCTCCAAAGTAATGCTTAACTCGATGACCATTCACTTTAAAATTAGGACCATCGGGTTGAGATAACTCAACGGTACCATAAGGATAAACCTTAGCAATAGTGAATGGGCCAGACCAACGGGACTTGAGCTTTCCCGAGAAAATCTTCAATCTGGAATTGAAAAGAAGGACTCGATCACCAACGTTGAAAACGCGGTTCTTGATCTTGGAGTCATGGATCTTCTTTGTCTTTTGCTTGTAGATCAAAGAGTTCTCGTAAGCTTGATCACGAAGTTCATTAAGTTCATTCATTTGAACTTTTCTGTGATCACCGGCTGTCTGTATATCGAAGTTTGCATGTTTTAAGGCCCAGTAAGCCTTGTGCTCTAACTCGATCGGAAGATGACATGCTTTTCCGTACACTAGCTTATATGGAGTACACCCAATTGGTGTTTTGTAAGCTGTACGAAAAGCCCAGAGTGCGTCATCCAGTTTATCCGACCAGGATGCACGATTTTCGCCTACTGTCCTTTCAAGAATCCTTTTAATACCACGATTTGAAACTTCCACTTGCCCACTTGTTTGGGGGTGGTATGCAGTAGATAGACGGTGGGTAACACCATACTTTTGCATGACACGATCAAATTGGTCATTACAAAAATGTGTACCACGATCACTGATTATTGCACGAGGAGTTCCAAATCTGGCAAAGAGAGCTTTCAAAAATTTCACAACTACTCGGGCATCATTTGTAGGTAAAGCTTTTGCTTCAACCCATTTCGACAAATAGTCAACAGCCACGAGTATGTACTTGTTACCACGAGAAGATGGAAATGGCCCCATAAAATCAATACCCCATATGTCAAATATCTCACAAATTTGAATGGCATTTTGTGGCATTTCATTCCTTTGAGATATATTACCATGACGCTGACAAGCGTCACAGGTTTTGACATAATCGTGGGCATCCTTATAGATTGTGGGCCAATAAAACCCGGAATCAAACACCTTTTTGGCGGTGTAGTTTGGACTATGATGGCCCCCGGTGGGTCCAGCATGGCAAGCTGTGAGAATGTCAATAGCTTCCTGTCCATAAACACACCGTCGGATGACTTGATCCGCACAGATTTTGAACAAGAAAGGGTCGTCCCAGAAATAATGTTTAACATCTTTGAAGAATTTGTTCTTCTGCTGGGTCGACATTCCTTTCACAATGAAGTTACCCGCATGGTAATTTGCAAAGTCAGCAAACCATGGGGTGGTAGAATTTCCACGAAAAGAAACCGCATTGAGTGTCTCGAGAGGAAATGTTTCATTTATATCCTTTTTCTCGAAGACATCTTGGTGAGGGTTTTCTAATCTGGACAGATGATCAGCAGCTAGATTCTCGGCTCCTTTTTTATCACGTATAATGATATCAAATTCTTGGAGGAGGAGAATCCAACGAAGCAATCTCGGCTTTGCATCTTGTTTTGCAAAGAGATATTTAAGAGCCGAGTGATCCGTATAGACTACGCATTTGGTCAAGATAAGATATGGCCGAAACTTCTCAAATGCATACACCACGGCTAATAGCTCTTTTTCTGTGGTGGTGTAATGAGTTTGAGCTTCAGTCATAGTTTTGCTTGCGTAGTGAATAGGCTGAAAATGCTTATTTCTTCGTTGCCCTAGGACTGCACCGATAGCAAAATCACTCGCATCGCACATGAGCTCAAAAGGCAAGTCCCAGTCGGGAGCAACGAGAATGGGTGCTTCAGTAAGCTTTTTCTTCAATGTTTCAAAAGCTACGATGCACTCGGGTGAGAAGATAAAAGGAGCATCCTTTTCAAGAAGATGGGTCATAGGCCGGGCGATTTTGGAAAAATCTTGAATGAATCTACGATAGAAACCGGCATGACCCAAAAAACTCCTAATACCTTTGACGGTAGTAGGATGAGGCAGCTTAGCAATGACATCAACCTTTGCTCTATCTACCTCAATCCCGTTCTTGGAAATCTTATGGCCAAAGACAATGCCTTCTTTGACCATAAAGTGACTTTTCTCCCAGTTTAGACAAAGATTGGTGTCTTCACACCTTTGAAGCATTTTATCTAAATGGGAGAGACATGATTGAAAAGAATCCCCAATTACTGAGAAGTCATCCATAAACACTTCCATTGTTTCCCCGATCATGTCGTGGAAAATGGCCATCATACATCGTTGGAACGTGCCAGGGGCATTACATAAGCCAAAAGGCATACGTTTGTAGGCAAAAGTTCCGTATGGGCATGTGAATGTGGTCTTCTCTTGATCCTGCGGATCAATAGGGATCTGAAAGTAACCCGAGAAACCATCAAGGAAGCAATAGTACTCATTCCCTGCTAATCTCTCAAGCATCTGGTCCATGAAGGGTAGAGGAAAATGGTCTTTACGGGTGGCGTCATTCAACTTACGATAGTCAATGCAAACACGCCATCCCGTAACCAATCGAGTTGGAATTAACTCGTTATCTTCATTTGTGATAACAGTAATGCCACCCTTTTTCGGAACACAATGAATGGGGCTGACCCAAGGACTGTCTGAGATCGGGTAAATCAATCCTGCATCAAGAAGTTTGATAACCTCTTGTTTGATAACATCATGGATTTTTGGATTCACTCGTCTCTGATGTTGAACTGCGGGTTTGAAGTCATCCTCCATCAAGATTTTATGGGTACAAAACTCAGGGTTTATACCTTTGATGTCGGAGAGTTTCCAAGCAATTGCTTGCTTGTGTGACTTCAAGATTTTAATGAGAGCAGCTTTTTCATCTTTACTCAAATCTCGAGCAATAATGACGGGTAATTTATCATCACCTTCAAGGAATGCATACTCGAGATGAGGAGGTAAGTCCTTAAGCTCAACCTCAGGAAATTCTTCAGTTTTCTCAACTGAATTGACTTCCTCGTTATGAAGTTTGATGGGAGGGAGAGGAAGAGAAGTGTCCAGATTTGACAATTTCTCAAGAAGAATATCTCCCTCCAGATTAATCTCATTTTGATTAATCTCAACTGGGATTGAATCACTAGGATGAGGGGTTGATGATGGATCATCATTGAGCAACTTCTCAATAAGAAGTATATCCCCTTCAATATCAATTGGAGCGTGATCAATTTCCCAAGGTACAGAATCACTAGCCAAATATGCTTCAATCTTATCTAAGATGAAGTCGCTTCCCTCAAACGGAGTGAGAGAAGGAGTAGAATTGGCTATGATAGGCTGAGAAGATGTGGTGGAATCCCCACTCACAGAATTATGAGAGTAACCAAGAACTTCTTGAGAGTACTCGTCAGAAGCAACATCAATGATATCTATTCGGTTAACCGATTCAGAATCATAATTTGCGGAGTACCTCGAAGTTTGGTCAAGGTTGAAGGTGACAGCTTCATTACCAACACGCAATGTGATTTCTTGCTCAAATACATCTATGAGAGCACGGCCCGTTCTCAGGAATCCTCGACCAACAATGAGAGGAACCCGATGATCGGCATCAAAATCAACAACCACGAAGTCAGCTGGAAAATGGAACTTTCCTACTTTCACAAATACATCCTCGGCAATGCCAAGAGGACTGGATATGGAACGATCTGCAAGCTCGAGAGTCATGCATGTATGAGTGAGTTCCGGAAGAGAAAGTTTCTTCCATACTGAATATGGCATAAGATTAATGCTTGCACCAAGATCTGCTAGGGCAAAGCATTCAACCATTCCTGGGAATACACAAGGTAAGAGAAATTTCCCAGGATCTCCAAGCTTTTCTGGAAGCTTCTTCAGAATAACTGCTGAGCAGTTCTCGTTTAGGGGAGTCTTAGCCATTTCAAACAGCTTTTCCTTATTGCTTAACATGTGTTTGAGAGTCGATGCGAACTTGGGCATCAACATGATAGCATCCGCAAAGCTTATGTCAAAATGTAACTCTTGGAAAATTTGGAAAAATTTATCCATTTGATGACTAGCTTTCTCGCGGAGCTTTTGCTCATTCAAACGTGATGGGTAAGGAATAGAAGATTTGGATTTCTGATTCTCAACAGGAGCTATAGGAGGTTCAAAAACAACTCCTTGATTTGACTTGGGTTTCTGGACCACTTGAGGTTGGACTACCGAAGGTTGGACGTGTGCGGTACTTCGTGGGCTAGAATAATGCACTTTGTCCGTTGTTTCCTTGGTAACTTGACTCATTGGCACTGGTGGAGGAGGCATTGGACTCGTAGGTCCATTGTGTTTTGGAGGTTCACTGTTCACTACCTTTGGGAGAGAAGAAGAAGAAGAGGTAGTAGGAACAGCAGGTCCATCATATGAAACACCACTTCTGGTTGTGATCGCCTTAGCATCGCCCCTCGGGTTAGCGATCGTGTTGCTCGGTAAAGTACCTGAGCCCGAGGGTCGATCATTTAAAGACTTCTTCAGATCAGCAATCTGACTGACCAACAACCTGTTCATTTCATCTTGGGATTTCATAAACTGCTTCAGTAACTCATCAGATGATGGTCCTGGAGGAGTAATGACGGGAGGAGCTGGAGGGACAATTTGAGGCCGTATGTTTTGATTATAGCCAAAATTCCCTTGATTAGGATTCATATTCCCATGAAATTGATTCCCTCGATTGAAATTGTTTTGATTAGGGTTTCCTTGATGATGGAAACCTTGATTGGGTCCAGGATAGAAATTACCTTGGTTTTGATAACCTTGGTTCATTCTAGGTTGGTTCTGATTCCGGTTTTGCATGTTATGATTCTGGTTGAAACTGGGTGGTGCCTGATTAGTGTTAGCACGGTAGTGTGGTTCATTTTGAGGACGGTATTGATTACCTCCTTGTTGTGAACTACCGACTAAAGCATTTGCTTCAAAAGGACTACCATCGGTGGCAGTACAATTGTAGTAAGCGTGAGGACCACCACAAGTGACACAACTCTCAACTTTCTTCACTTCAGCATGTGTTGGTGGCTGAGTGAAGGAGACTTTCTTCTGGTTAGCAAGAACCAAAGCCTGAACAATGTCTGTGAGTTTATCAATCTTAGCATCGGTGCTAGATGTACTCACTGGGGATGAAGAAGAAGAAGGTCCAGCATTAGACTGATATGTCTTAGCTCTGAAAGGACGGACTTGAGATTTGTTCTCAATGATCTGCAAGGCCTCTTTTGTGGTCTTGCTCAAGAAATTACCTCCCGCGGAGGCATTCAAAGAGTCTTGATTGGCCTGATTGAGACCATTGTAAAAAGTATCCATTTGCATTAACTCGGTAAAACCGTGATGCGGACACTTGCGAAGCAACTCTTTGTAACGATCCCATGCCTCCCCGAATGATTCATCAAATCTCTGAGAAAATTTCATTATCTCATTCTTAAGACTTGTGGTTCGGGATGGAGGATAGAACTCGTTAACGAATTTGGTGACAAGATCTTCCCATGTCTCTATAGAACGAGGGGGTTGTTTCTCAAGCCAATTCCGGGCTTGTCCCTCTAGAGAAAATGGGAACAGAAGAAGCTTGATAGCTTCGTGTGGGACATTCTTGTACTTGATGGTAGATGCTATCTTGTTAAACCATCGAATGTGTGCATGAGGATCATCCCGCTCAAAACCATAGAATTGGCTTTGGGTTACTAGATTGAGCAACCCGGTTTTGAGCTCGAAAGTGTCAGCCACGATGGCTGGAACAACAATGGCATCTCCGTAACCCTCGATGGGTGCTTGGAGAAGCTCATTCATAGGTTTGTCTTCTGCCATTTCGACAGGAGGTGGTGGTGGTAGACGTTCCTCAGTCACGGCTGAAGGAGCTGAACGTCCTCTACGTCTACGAGGAATGTTTCCAAGTTCAGAAAGTGGACTTGTAGAACTGGAAGAACGAGTGCGCATGCACTATTTATAAAAACCAATTTTCAAAACAAATGAGGCAAAACACAAGTGAACTTAACCAATAATCACAAATGAAATGGCTTCTTTGAAAAAGGTACACCAAATCACAAGTGACACAAAGGCAAGTTTTAAATCTGATGTTCGGGAACTTATTAATGGTCGCACCCCCAGTTAGGTAGTGCACTGCCTTGATTTGCGGTGGTTGATTTTTATGTATATTTTAAGTACTACTGAAAAGACGTAGGTAAGATTTGTGCAGATGGGTTTAAAAACTTTTGGACAATATTTTTGTTATCGTCCCGTTTAACCAAATCGTATCTCTTCAAGAATCACCTTAAAAGAGAATACAAAATAGAAAACGTTCCGATTGTTTTGTTGTTTTATATTTTTTTGGTGTTTTAACACTTCAGGAAAAGTGTTAATGAACTTTTTGATTTTCTTATAACTTTACAAAAACTTTTTACAAATGGTGGGTATGTGCAACAATGGATCTGAAAATGGCTAAACACACGCTAAAGCCTCCCCGGCAGCGGCGCCAAAATTTGATTCGTGCTGAACCGTCAAGTCTAACAGACTTAAAACAGCTCAGACACAAATACAATGAAGTCCTGGAGAATAGATTGAATTCCCGGGTCGTTTAGTCCCAAGGAGACTCAATGGTGTGAAAAACTGATTCAGATGATGGAATGATCACTAAGGATAGTGATCTGTAAAGGTTTTGATTAGAATTACTACACTACTGATTGATTGGAATGGAATGGAGTACAGATTTGGAAAGCACAACAACCAGATCAAAGAAACGTAAACGTAAGTTTTAAAAACTACGTATACGCACAAAATAAAAAGTGAAAACTAAGAAATAAAAGGCCTAAAAATATAAAAAGGACATTTTTGGAATCCTAAAAATAAAAGAAAATTATTAGAAAAGGAAAATTATTTTTAACACTATTTAATTAATTATTATTAATTAAAAACTATTTTAACTATTTAATAAATACTCTAAAATAAAAGAAAATAGGAAATAAGGCTAGAAAAATAAACTTATGACTTTGAAAAATCTAAAATACTATAAAACTAATTTTAAAACTGAAGATATATTTTTCACACTTTTTATTTAATTATTACTAATTAATTATTATTTAAAATACACTTAAATACTAGAAAATAGAAAATAAACTTGGAAAAATAAAATTTTAACTTGGAAAAATCTAAAATATGATAAAACTAATTTTAAAACAGAAAAGATATTTTTTAGACTTTTTAATTATTTATTACTAATTAATTACTATTTTTAACTAATTAAAATTATAATAAATACTAAAAAGCTAGAGAAAAATATGAAACTTTTTCTAAAAATCCTATATGATGACAGAAACCTAAGAAAAAGAGAAAAACAAGATTTGCTTTTTAATAAGATGAAAAGAAAAATCAAAAAGCTAAAAAATATAAAATAAACGCTATCACTATTTTTATATTGATGTTTTTGTGATTTTTATTTTTGAAAACTACTTATATACTAATAATAAGAAACTTTAATGAAGACAAAAATTTTACAAAACACAAATAAGCTGATTTGATGGCTTATTGATCCAACAGTTATGAAAATAAGCTTATTTGGTGGCAATAAGCTCAAACAAGCTTGACAGATGAAACAAAAGCTCAAAGTATATGCAAACAAGCTTAATGAACAGAAATGAAGCTAGAACATACAAGGGAACACACTGATAAGCTAGAATTAAGCAAATAAGCACTTTGCTTTTTCACAAAAGTGGGACAAGCTTTAAGCTCTTAGCAGCCCTAGCTAATAAGCTCAAAAGTGAAACACAAGACTTGATACACCAAGAGGACCAGGTTGGCTTTCCAAAGATCTAAAGAACACAAGATTTGAAGCACTAATAAGCTCAATGCAAGCTTATCAATTTGGACTTAACCACTGTGCACAGGACAGATTTTCCAACAGGTACCCCAAGAAAAGCTGAGAAATAAGCACTTAAAAAGCTGAGAACCCAAGAACTATCATTTTTGTATTTTTCTTTAGCAACTAAACTATAATTCCCCAAGAGCTTATAAACTGAAACTCACTATTGAATACACAATGAAATTCCAAAGTTTATTCAAAAATGACCCATTGAAAATTTTGACTTTTTAATTACTCTATTCAGTTGACCAAAATGAACTTTGAGTTGATCTAAATTACTGAATATGTTGTTATAAAGTGAACTAAGACTGATTAGAGCAAGATTAACAACTTTCAAACACAAAATCAAGATCCTTGATCTTAAAAACTCCAACAGTAAGCACCTAGATATGAATACTTGAAATTTTGACTTTTTGCTAACAAGGATTTTATTTTATGACTTCTTTGAGATATTATGACCAAGTAAACAGATTTCCAACAAGTCTAATGATCAAAGAACCTTTGTACACAAAAAACCAAACACCCCTTTATGTTAACTGTTATGAAGTGTTTCAAACCAAATCACAATTGTAAACCATAAACTTGAGTTCAGACCTTTTATAATCACTTATTATGACTAATGAAGCCTAAAACAACAATCAAAACAACATCAAACTCAGAAATGATGATTATGTCATTTCAACTGTTAAAACCAAATTTTTTTGTAAACTACAAATTGAGAAAAACAAGCTACTGATTTTAAAGTTTAGAAACACTTAATTATGACTAGATATCACAAAGAAACAGAAATATAAGATAATTAACCACTACTACAGTAAAATACCAAATTTATCAAAAAGCTTACAAATGCTTCCAAGCTTGGAACTGAGAACCAAGATCTGAAACCAATTCCTATAGCTTCCCAAGAAGCACTATATCAAGGCCATCCAATATCAACCTTGCTCCAGCCTTCTTGTACCTTTCATCATGATTTTTTTATTTTTCAAGTATTTAATTTGGATTTTTGGTGATTTTTGATTTTTGAATCTAAACTGATTTTAAATGTATCTAAAAGCTTGCTTAAGCTTTCTAGGAGCTTAAGTGTACTAAATCAGTCCATACAAACTACTGAAAACAACATTTGATCCAACTTGAGATTTTGCATACATATGAGAAATTGCATAAACTGAAATACACTTTGATACTTGAATTAAAGTTTCACAGAGGCTTTCTTATATCAATAGAACTTGAAATACAGAGTTTGAAGATAAAAACATACACTTGAAACTTAAAAATGCTTAAAACAACAATAATAACTTAAATTACACTAGATAGATATTTTACAATGCATCTCTCTCTCTCTTTATAGACTTTCTTGCATCTCTGATATCCTCTGAATGTATCCCACCAACATCTAGCCATTGGATTGGCTAGAATAATCATATCCGTCCATTTGTGATTTTGGCGCCATTTTTCCATTTAGCAGGTTTAATCATTTAATGAATTTGGTTTAGCCAATTAAGAGTTTTTGGAGTGTAGAGGAGGTGGAGGGGACATGGAATGGGAGGGGGGTTGAAAATGTGGTGAAAACCACTCTGGTTTTGAATATCTGGGTTGGGAGAGACACTGCTACAGTGCTTCTGGTTTTTGAGCGCGCTAAGGTGGGTTTGACTTCTGTTGACCGAGCTATTAATAACACGGGGGTCCAAATTGGTTGTGGCTGGGGTTCAAAAATGAGTTGTGACCTGGGGCTCAAAGGCAAAGGGTCAAGGGGCAGTATTGGATTGGGCTTGGATTTTGGGCTTTGGATAATTATGTTGTGTCCGTTTGGTTTTAGTAATAAACAAGGACCAAAAATGCAAATTTGCCAAACTTCAAGGACTGAAAGTGAACTTTTCCAAACTTATAACAAGGACCAATTTTGACAAACTTTGATAGAACAAGGGCCCTTTTTGCATAAAATCCATTTTAAAAGGTCCCAGGACTAATTTTGTAATTTTCCAAAGTTTGAGGACCTTTCTTGCCAATTGACCAAAAATTCATTCAAGGATCATTTTAAACAACTTAGAATACTTTAGGGACCTTGAATGATAAATTTCCACATTTTTGAATTCCAGGGACTAGATTTGACAACTTTTAAAACTTGGGGGACTAAAACTGCCAATTTTGCAAACTTGATACATTTTTCATCTGATTTTGATATTTTTGCATTTAAAACACATAAAACACTGATTTGTGATATTTTGATCATTTTGATGTGTTTCTGAGTGTTTTCAGATGATTTTGCAGTTTAGATTATGTAAAAATGATGAGTATTTAGACACTCATCACACCGTTTGAAAATATTTTTGCCCCTGATCCATCATCAGAACCATCTTCATCAGGGGAAAACAACTCTGCTACCTCATTTCTTCAACCACAACCACACGAGCACTTCAGAAGATGGACACACGATCATCCGTTGGATAATATCATAGGGAATCCCTCTCGTCTGGTATCCACCCGTAAACAGCTTGCAACAGATGCCTTATGGTGCTTCTTCAATTCCATACTGTCAAAAGTCGAACCAAAAGATGTCAAAATCGCAATGTCAGAGGATAGTTGGTTCAATGCAATGCAGGAAGAAATTCATGAGTTTGACCGACTTGATGTTTGGGAATTAGTACAAGCTCCTGAGTGTGCTATGATCATTGCTCTCAAATGGATCTTCAAAGTTAAACTTGATGAGCATGGAGATGTATTAAAGAACAAGGCAAGACTTGTTACAAAAGGATATCGTCAAGAGGAGGGTATCGACTTTGAGGAATCATTTACTCCAATTGCACGTATTGAGGCAATCAAAATCTTCTTAGCTAATGCTGCTAGTAAGAACATGGTGGTTTATCAAATGAATGTAAAGACTGCCTTTCTTAATGGAGATCTGAAATAAATCGTGTACGTCAGTCAACTAGAAGGTTTTGTGGATCCTGAACGTCCTACTCATGTCTATCGCTTAAAGAAGGCTCTCTATGGTCTGAAACAAGCTCCAAGGGCGTGCTATGATACTCTGTCAAAGTTCCTCTAATCTACTGGATTCAGCAAAGGAGCAGTGGATCCCACATTGTTCACTAGAAAGTCAGGAAAACATTTAATTCATGTTCAAATCTATGTAGATTATATTATCTTTTCCTCGACCGACCCTACTGAATGTGACCGTTTTTCAAATGAAATGGGCTACAAATTTCAAATGTCTATGATGGGACAAATGTCATTTTTCTTGGGATTACAATTTTCACAAAGTCCCGAAGGCATTTTTATCAATCAATCTAAATATGCTAATGAAATTTTAAAGAAATTTGGATTTGACACTTGTGACACCATTGACACTCTCATGGTGGAGCGTACCAAACTAGATGAGGACCACTCAGGGATCATGATAGATCAAACGAAATATCGTAGTATGATTGGATCCCTGATGTACCTCACAGCCATTAGACCTGATATTTTGTTCGTTGTATGCATGTGTGCTAGATACCAGGCTAAGCCTACCAAAAAGCACCTTAAAGCGGATAAACGGGTCTTTCGGTATCTCCAAGGTACCATTAACATGGGACTTTGGTATCCGAAGGACACCAACATGTCACTAACAGCATATGCAAATGCAGACCATGCAGGGTGTCAAGATACACGTCGAAGCACATCAGGTGGTGCTCAATTCTTGGGAGAAAAACTTGTAAGCTGGTCCTCTAAGAAACAAATGAGTATGTCGATATCCTCTACAAAGGCTGAATACATCGCCATGTCATCTTGTTGTGCTCAAATCCTATTGATGAGATCCCAACTATCTGACTATGGCTTTGACTTCAACAAAATTCCTCTGTATTGTGATAACAAAAGTGCCAATGCTCTCTCCTGCAACAACGTTCAACATTCAAGAGCAAAGCACATCGACATTCGACATCATTTCATTCGGGAACAAGTGGAAAAAGGTGTGGTAGAACTCTATTTTGTGATAACTGAATATCAGCTAGCAGAAATCTTCGCTAAAGCACTCCCTCGAGAACGTTTTGAGTTTATTCTTCCACGTCTTGGACTCAAGAGTCTTCAACCTGAAACTCTCAAACGTCTTCAAGAGGAAGAAGCGGAGTAAAGGCATCTACTCATCTATTCTTTGTACATATTCTCATCAAAAACAAAATACAAAATTATAAAACCAACAAAAAGAAAATAGAAAAATATAAAACTTTCAAAAAATCCATAAAAAATTTAAAATTCTGAAAAATTTCAAAAAATATTGTCATTTTTGTCTTGATATCTTTATTCGATTTCATCAACGGTCTTTGTGTTGTCATTCAAAGAATGACACGGGTCTTTAGATAAAGTTCAATTGTACATAAATTGTTAAAAAAAAAAAAAAAAAAAAAAAAAAAAAAAAAAAAGGATATGGAGAAAAATGGTGACTTACTGTTATTTCAGACAGTAACATGTGTTTAAAAAGAAAGAACAAAGCCATGCCATATCTATTTTTTAAAATCTCATGCTCTGATTCTAAATTCAAATGTTTGTCGGCAAAAAGACAAATGTTTCCTTCACAAATATTTTTCCTTCTAAATATTCTTCTGAAAAATATTTATCATCTAATGAAAACAAATTGCTTTGAAAATAACTTGGACCATATTTTTGAAAATCATATGGGCCTATTCTTTGACAAAATCTCTAACTCTCAATCAACAACTCATGTCATTGATTGAGGGGGAGAATGATTTAATTAACACAAAAAGTTATTTTTCAATCAATTGGCACGTACTCATGCAGGGTCTAAGTTTGGATAATCAAAATGAACAATGTTCTTTATCAAATGGATCTAGACCAAGGCTAATGTCATGTTTTCAAAAGATACTCAAGCATGTTTAATCATTGGAGTTTAAAGTCTCAGATTTGATCCTTATCGGTTAAATGTTTTCATAATCAAGTCACAATTCTCCTCAAAAGCTTTCAAAAATAATTTAAATCAATAGAGATCACAAATCTCAAATGACTTGAAAATTGTGATCGGGGGAGAATTTGTGATTTAAATTGGATTTAAACTAATAACTCAATAAATGGTTGTGAAAAGTGTTTAACAAGGCGTCCCTCCTACATATGTCAAACGATTTCAAATTTTTCATGCATATGTTAAGGGGGAGCATCTTTCTTATACCATAAAGGGTTAAAACGTGATGATTTGTCTCAAAGTGCAAGCTCCATCCAATATGTGCTAAACTCTTTTCGAATCTCGAAGCACATATTAAGGGGGAGCATTTTAAAAGGAAAATAAACCTTCAAGATACAAATATTCATATGTTTCAACATAATGTACCTTGATTGATTTTCTAATGGTTTCCGTATGGCTATATGATCGTGAAAGTGCTTCTAAGAACTCTTTCCTCTTTGTGCAAAACAATTTCAAAAATCATATGCACATGTTGGGGGGGATCATTTCTAAAAGATAAAAAACAATTAAGGTACAAAATGCTTTGATATTATATCACAAGTACCTTGATTGATTTTCCAAATGATTTTTCAATTGGTTTCGAGAAGGAAAGAACAATACCAAAAGACCGACCAATTTACTTGTTGGAATCACTCCTAAACAGTATTTCAAGTATTTATATTTCATATGTAATAGGTAGCTTTGTTATGGCCTTTATGTTTGATTAAGGTCAAGCTTATGTAGAAGGCCCATAAGCTTGATCCAAGCCCAATAAGGAATAGGGAAGGAGAGGGAGTGTTGCCCTAGCTCCTTGCCTATAAATACATTGTAATAACCTTCATTTGAAGGTTGGTTGTTCAAGTTTTCTATTCATTCACTCACCTACGCATAACCGTGTCTTATATTGTTTGTGTGTGTGTTTGATACTTGTTCAATCGCCTTATCTCTTTCTATATAAGCTTGTGTTGTAAAACTAGTGACCTAACAGTGGTATCAATCGCCAAATAGTTGGGTGTATTCGTTTGTTTTTGAAGTATTTGGTTTTGGGTCTTACGCGTAAAGATAACACAATCTTTGGTACGCTTAAAAACTAATTTTTTACATTTTTGAATCCAAGATTCTTGTACTTTCAACGTTATTAGGTGTTAAACTATTGGTTTTTGGCAAAAAGTTTGGAACTTTACGTGTTTTTCCTTGTTTTTAAGCTAGTTTTTATACGAGGGTGTTATCCTACGCATAACTGTTTTAGAAGCTTTGGATCATCAAGTTTCACACTTTTGTGTTATTTTGGTGATATTGAAGCTATCTCATCACACAAAAACTGGTTTAGAAACGAATTTGGATAGATACAAAGTTACGAGTAATCTTACGCGTATCAAAACCCTAAATTTACGCGTAAGATTTTCCTTGGTTTGATCTTCAATTTTCTGGTTTATTCCGTGTTTTCTTACTTGGATAAGTCTGAAAATACGTCGACTTTGGATATCTCTTGCACTGTGAAGTGTAAAAGATCACTTGGGATAAAACCCTAATCTTACGCTTAAGCATAAAGCTTACGCGTAGAAAATCTTACGCTTAAGATTCATCTTACGCGTAGACTTAGTCCTACGCATAAGGTAATCCTACGCCTAACTTTCTACGCCTAACTTACTGTTTACGCGTAACTTTAGTCTTTTTTCCTGCTTACGCGTAAGCTAAATCCTACGCGTAACTATTCTTGTTACGCGTAACTTTTGGTGTTTTTACGCATAAGTGCTACTTGGTTCTTGTCATTTCTACGCCTAAGGATACTTCATCAACAAAGATTCATTCGACTACAAAGATCCATTCTTACTTCACAAGTTTATCATCATGTCTCAACCACCATACTCTAACTATTTCCCTCACACTTATAATCAACAACAACAACAATTAACTCCACAACATCAACAATGGAATCAACAACAAGCAATTTATCAACAACAATTTAATCAGCAACATACTCCACAACTTGGTGCAATTCCACAACCACAAATGGTTCAACCACAACCAAGCATTCAAGTTCAACCCTACACAACTGATTTCAATCAACATCCATCACGGACAACTATGAAGGAACCCACTTGGTTTGCTAAGATGTGTGAAGCTTTAAGCAGCCAACAATCAATTCATGAAGCTGGATCACTTGATAGACCTCCAATGCTCACTCCAGGAAACTACGATCAATGGGTGATAAGGTTCTTTAGGTTTTGTGATCTGAAGAAGCCACACGGAAAGTTCTTAAAGAAGGTTATCTTAGAAGGTCCATTTGAGATGCCTATTGTCACTATACCCGGAGATCCAACTGCTGTTCCACCAAGAGATGAACAAACCAACATTGCTACTGTTGCAGACTTAAATCCTACAGAACTTCTACACTATGAAGCTGATGAACTTGCAATGGAATACATCCTCTTAGGATTACCAAACCCAATTCTTCGTAGTGTTGATGCTCAAAAGACTGCACAAAAAATGTGGGATCACATTCGTCTACTTATGGAAGGATCTGTACTCAATCAGGAGGATTTGGAATCCAAAATTTACTTGGCTTATGAACACTTCATGATTGAACCTGGAGAGACACTTGAGTCATATCATCACCGATTTTCAGACATCATCAATGATTTGGATAAACACAACATCATCATGCCAAGAATTGCAGTGAATACTAAGTTCCTGAGTAGTCTTGGTCCAGAATGGGAGAAGTATGTCATTTTTCTCCGTCAAGCGAAGAACATGCATCATTCTACTTATGGATTGTTGTACGATTACTTGAAGCCTCATGAAAAGGAAGTTGATCGGGAAAGGATTCTCCGTGCTCAAATTACTAAACAGTCACAACCGGACAATCAACAACTTGCCTTGTATGCTCAACAGACTTATCCCTCTCAACCAGCAACTCAACCACCTGCTTCCAACACACCTTCACAGCAACAACCTCAACCTCAACAAAATCAATTGGTCCCATACAGCAACAATGCTCAAGCATATGTCAGTGAAGCTACTGAGGAAATCGATCCATTCGAAGCATTGCAACAAGGATTTGTGATGATTGCTAATGCATTTGGCCGTTACACCAACAAATCCAACAATCGTATTCGTTCCTCATCTAACACACGGACTCAAGCTGTTGTGAACAATGGACGTGTTGAAGTTCAGAATCGTGATTATGGTCGTCAGATGGGAGGTGGTCAAGGGTTTAATGCTGTGGGTAGGAATAACAACAGAGCTCAAGTGGTGGAACAGGGAAATGCTCAGAATCGGTTAAATGGTCTTAGATGCTACAACTGCAATGAAAAGGGACACCTGGCTAATGCATGCCCAAAGCCAAGGACTAGGGGCAGTGCTTATTTCAAAGAGGCCTTACTTTTGGCTCTTAAGGATGAAGCTGGTGGATCTCTTACAAACAAAGAACAGAGCTTTATGGCAGATGCAGACTCAGATGATGATATGGAGGACTTGCAGGCTAATGCAGCTGTTATGTTGATGGCTAATATGCATGAGCTGCACATGAGTGATTCAGGCCCAGTGTATGACACTGATGGCTTGTCTCAGGTACCCGAACAAACCATCATCATATCTGAACTAATATCTCCGCCAATATCTGAATCCGGCACGGATCAGACTGTTCAAAATGAGTCTTCTACATCTTCCTCTGATGATTTTCAAGTTAACCCTGTAGTTACATTTGACGATCAAGATGACCTTATGGTCCCCCTTGACAATCAAATTGACTCTGTGGTCGTACTTGAGGATCTAAAGAATGATCATGTTGAGACTCACGTTGAACAAGATGATCTGTTGCCTCATCCAGATTTTGCTCGGTTAATTCAAGACCATAAAATCAAAATGGAGGAATGTTATGCATTAAATCAGTCCTTAAAACGTAAAAATGCACTATTAACCAAGGATTTTGAATGTTTACAAATGCAACTCAACTTTTTCAAAACTCAAGAAAACCGTGAAAAAGGTTTTGAAGCCGCTTTTGCAAAATCTCATCAAAACGAAAAATATTTAGAGAGACAGATGCGTGATCTAGCCGCCTCGAAGAATGCTTTGTTGTCCGAATTAGAACAACTGAAACATGAACATAAAAAACAAATTAACGCTCTCACCTTGGAAAATCAAAAAGCTAAGGCTGAGTTGTTAAATTGTCAAAAACAGTTCTCCGCATACAAAAAGCATTCAACGAATCGGGTAGATGACCTTCTAGCAGAAATTCTCGGTTTGCAAAACAAACTTAAAGAGTTTAAAACTGTTGTTTACAAACATGGTGAATCAGTAACAGCTATTGAAAAGTTTACCTTAAAACCTAATCCAAATGGATATGGTAAAAATCTAGCTGATTACAAACCAAAGCTTTCACTAAAAACATTCAAACCAACTCCTGAAGTTTCCAGTGCACAATACAAAATTGATAATACTGTCATGAGTGTTGTTGAATACCATCGTCAAGAGGAATTAGATGCAGAAGACGAGAGTCGATCAAAATTAAAAAATGTTGTTTACAACAAACCTTTTAATTATAAAAATGCGGTCACTTTCGTCACACCAACGGATTCTTCCAACACACCAAGGGTTATCATCAAAACACCCGAGTCTTCTATTGTTAATCCCAAAACAGTCTTTGCACAAACTTATGGTCCTTTACCTTCCATTAGCGAAGTAAACTCACAACCTGAAAATCGAAAAATTCTTCGATATTTTGACATTTTCATGGCTGACCTCAAAATTTTACAACATGAGATAGAATATCGATCTGAAATAAAAGTTGAACATTTTCAATCGCCTCTGGCGCGAGAACAAAGAGACATTTTTCAGAAAAATCTTTTACCTAATGTTAAAAACTTGAAAAGTTGTGCAATTGCCTGGGAAAAGGATTTTCATAAGGAACTTGGGGTAATGAAAAACGTTTTCGAGAAAACAGAAACATCTATTACTAACACAAAACGGAAAAAGAAACTGTTGAGAAAAGATGTTGATCGACTCTTGGAAGATGTTATCTGTGCTGATATCCATAATGTTGTGCTATTCTATTCGTTGCCATATGCATCTGATCATATCTCTGCTGATATTGTTGACACTGTTGTAACTGTTGAGAACACCGATAATGTGCTTCAGATCGAGTCTTTAAAAGCAGAAAATAAACGATTACACACGGAAATTCACAATGCAAAACGTCGTCTTCAATGGTGTGACAAAGATATTCACAACCATCAACTTAGTTTTCAAAAGAAAATCGCTCAATTGAGTGCCAAATCTTCTGATCCTAAAATTGTTCAACTGGATGATCAAAACGTGTCTTTGAAAAGTCAAATCTCAAAATATGAACAAGAACTTTTAAAAGTTAAACAGGAATATGGTGTCATATTTGATTTACTCAAAAAGACTCGAGATGAAGCATCTAATGAACTTGATCACTATCTAGCTCACACTAGAGAAGTCCTGAATTTTGCTGGTAATATTCGTTCTGAAAATCAAGATCTGATTCACACCATCTCTAAGTTACGGGAAATGTTAGGAAAGTATGAACTACTCCCGCCTACTGTGATTAAGAGATTAGCACCAGTCACACTTAGTAATCGTGAACCTAGAATTCCCACTGCCAAATCACAAGTTGCTAATGTGTTTCCCTCTACTGAAACAGGAATAGTTGCATCTTTTCCAAACATCCGCACTTCACAGCCTAGGAGCACCCAAACGAAGAATAGGAAGTTGCGACCTAAGAAAAGATCAATAAGGAATGCTAAAGTAGAAGAACACCCTAGGACTCTGAATAAAACTCATGTTACTTCCACTATAGATATTGCGTCTGGCAAATGTAATAGAAATAGTGATGTAACGAATGCTAAACCGTTAAGTACCTTTGATATTCAGTCTGATGCACCTTGTGATATTTGTCAAAAAAGTATGAATTCTGATTGTCATGACAAATGTGTTGCTAAAGCTATAATCTCTAGATTCCGGAATCCTAAGAATCGGAATACCTCTAGGCCAACTAATCATTCAAAGTCTGTGCTTGGTAAACCACCATCTTTAGATTCTAAGGCAACCATTGCTATCACTGTAGCTCCCGCTTCACCTCCTAAGAATGTTGTACCACCTAGTGATTTCACTAAGACTAAAGCAAAGAGTAGTTATAGATGGCAAAAATGGATATATAACACACTAGGATTTAAATGGATTCCTAAACTTATGAATGTGTGTATATCTGATATACCTGCTTTGGAACCCTCTAACATTTTGGGTTCCACATCCGTTTAAACTTCCCTCAACCCCCATCATCAGCTGAAGAAAGCCCTCAGCTAACTCGTCAACAAATGGAAAGGTTATTTGCTCCTCTGTTCTGTGACGATATTGATGAATGTGCTCCTGGTGTATCCGCTGTTTCCGCTGCACAACCTGATAATATTCCTATACCTGATACACCTGCTACAACAACTACTGTTGAAGATGCACCTACACCAATTGACTCCAACACAACAGTTGAACACACCGCTTCCAACAATGATGAACCAGCTGATGATACTCTGAATGAAGTACCCCCACCTGCAGATTTTGATCCAAATGCATTCTTCAACCCGTTTGCTAATGAGACTGCTGCACCAGATGTTGCGGAATCTTCAACAAACCATTTGAATCCTCAGAATCTGCACAATGTATACCAACATCAACCCTCTACACATAGATGGACAAAAGACCATCCTCTGGCTAACATCATTGGCAACCCGAATCAACCAGTCGTTACGAGACAACGTCTTCACTCAGATGGTGAACACTGCATTTATGCACTCACTGTCTGCCAATCAGAACCTAAAAACATTAAAGACGCAATGACAAAAGACAACTGGATTGAATCCATGCAAGAAGAACTCAACCAATTCAAACGTCTTGAAGTATGGGAACTGGTTGAAAGACCAACAGGGGTCTACGTCATTGGTCTAAAATGGATTTGGAAAAACAAATTGGATGCTGAAGGGAATGTCATCCGAAACAAGTCACGGCTAGTTGCTAAGGGTTATCGTCAGGAAGAAGGGATAGACTTTGAAGAATCTTTTGCTCCGGTTGCTCGTCTTGAGGCTGTTCGGATATTTCTTGCGTTCGCGGCTCACATGAACATGACGGTCTATCAGATGGATGTCAAAACGGCGTTTCTCAATGGGCAACTTAAAGAAACGGTCTATGTCAGCCAACCAGATGGATTCGTTGATCCTGAGTTCCCGAACCATGTCTACAAACTAAACAAAGCTCTTTATGGTCTCAAACAAGCCCCTCGGGCATGGTACGATAAGCTATCATCTTTCCTCATTGCCAATAATTTCACCAAAGGCTCGGTTGACCCAACTCTTTTCATACAATATCAAGGGGCACACATCTTAATTGTTCAAATTTACGTGGATGACATCATTTTTGGGTCAACACATAAAAAGTTTTCAATCGCTTTTGCAAAACTCATGAAGAAAAATTTTGAAATGTCCATGATGGGTGAACTTACGTTCTTTCTAGGACTGCAAGTTCATCAATCACCCCGTGGTATTTTCTTGAGTCAGTCCAAATATGCCCTTGAACTGTTAAACAAATTTGGAATGAATACCTGTGATACTTATGCCACACCAATGGCTCATACCAAGAAGCTAGATGCTGATTTACATGGGAAATTAGTTGACCCCACCAAATACCGAAGTATTATTGGGTCCCTCATGTATCTAACAGCTAGCAGACCTGATATTGTCTTTGCCGTTTATCTATGCTCCCGTTATCAGTCGCGACCAACTGAAACCCACCTCTCTGAGGCTAAAAGAATCCTCCGATACATAAAGGGAACCATTAATTTGGGGATCTGGTATCCGAAGGATTCTGGTTTTGAACTAATCGCTTTTTCAGACGCTGATCACGCAGGATGCTTAGACTCAAGGAAAAGTACTTCAGGAGCTCTACAATTTCTCGGTGATAAACTGGTGTCTTGGCAATCAAAGAAGCAGGATTGTACATCGCTGTCATCAACTGAAGCAGAATATGTAGCCATGTCCGCGTGTTGTGCTCAAGTCATTTGGATGAGAACACAACTCAAAGACTATGGTTATGTATTTGACAGAATCCCGATGTACTGCGACAATCGGAGTGCCATTGCAATCTCGTGCAACTCAGTTCAGCACTCGAAATCAAAGCACATCGATCTACGCTATCATTTCATCAAGGATCATGTGGAACAGGGTACCGTTGAATTATACTTTGTGGGTACTGAATACCAATTGGCAGATCTGCTCACCAAAGCCTTGCCTCCCGCTCGGTTTAATGAGTTGGTCCACCGAATTGGTATGAGGTGTTTGACTCAAGAGGAACTGGATGACCTCTTAAAACCGTCTTAAAAACATGTCAAACACCAAAACATCTCTTGTAAATAAATAAAATCTTTCAAAAACAAAATACAAAAATATAAAACCTGATAAAACAACAAAAATATTCTCCTCATCTATTTTCTATCAACATGGCAAGTACTTTTCTTCCGTCAACACTTTAATCTGTCAAAATTCAGTACTTTTCCGATCAAGTGTTGAGGGGGAGAAAATAATCCATTAACTGTTTCAAAACATCTGTGTACTTGCATGTTATCACATCTCGGTTGATTCTTTACAAATGGTGGTAAATTTCTGGTTCAAAGACACTCCTCGGACTTTAATTAAAAACCTTTCACTATTTTCTCAAGTCGAGGGGGAGTGTCGTCATGATTCTTTCTCAAAAATCTTTGTCTGGTAACCTAAATGGAAGTTAAAAGGCTTGGTTTGAAAAAGGCAAAGGTGGAGGGACTAAAACTGCCAAAAGATTAAAGTTAACTTTAATAAAACACCTCTCCACCTAATTCTTTCACTCACATTTATTACTAAACCTAATCTCATCTACGCCTAAGATTCATTCAAGAAATCCGTTGTTCTGATCATCTAATCGTAAGTGTTTTAATGATCCAAACATTGTTTTAAGCTAAGGGTTTTAATATCACGAAAATCCTACGGCTAAAATGTGTGTTACGCATGATTTTGTGATCTACGCATAAGCGTATGATCACATAACCATTGTGTGTGTGTTTTTGGTTAAAAAGATTGTTTCAAAACGTGCCTTTAGCATCAATGATGATGTCTTTATCCTCAAATCTTACCCAGAAACATAAATTGATTGATTTTGAAACTTAGGGTTTATGCGTGGATTTGGTTTTTTCGAAATGTGAAGTGTTTTTGGTCTAAATATTGCTGGGTTATGTTCATATAATGTGGAATTAATCATATCCTTTCTCTCTAACTACCCAGAAACACTGATTAATTCAGATTTTGAAATTAGGGTTTAAGGTTCATAAGATTGGGTATTTTTGATTCACCATGAGTTAGATGTTATAACTTGGTATATTTGCTCATACAACATCCTAGAGCTACCAGAAAAAGTTTGGTGCATAATCCATGGCTAGATTTGATACGCGTAGAACTAGGGTTTAGTCTACGCGTAAGATATTCTACGCGTAACTATTTATGAATGATTCATGCCATGTGTTGTTATTGAAATGAATGTATGTGCTAATTTTGATGATTTGATAATTTATTTCAGGATTGCTACACTTATAATTCAGAATCAAGGTCATTTGATTATCTACGCATAAGGATCACCTTACGCGTAGATTGTTATGCGTAAGACTTGTCTTACGCGTAGCTTCTACGCTTAAGGTTCTACAATGGACTACGCGTATCCTGTGAAGGATATGCGTAAACAGTGACCCCTACGCTTAAGGTCAACTCTTACGAGTAGCCTTACGCGTAAGGTCAATATATGCCTACGCATAAGCTCTACGCATAAGATCTCTTTTTCCTACGCGTAACATTTCTTACGCGTAAGATAGGATTCTACGCGTAAGTCTACGCCTAAGTATATATCATACCTGTCTACGCATAACTTTGCCAAAACTACGCTTAACCCTGGATTGACCTTCATGATGAATTGTTACTTGTACAAACTTGTAAATAAACTAATCATATCATCACGAATCCAAAAATTGTCACTAATAAACTTAAATCATTTGATATGTTGTGAACAATAAGTGATAAAATAAACTTTAAAACTTGAAGTTAACTAACTCACGAAACATTTCACGATATCATTGAGTGAACATACAAGTGACTTAGGACTCGTAACAATCATTATCACTATACATTCAACAACTAGACAATAAGACCTTCTGTTGACTAACATTATGTCTTTCGATATGTTGGTTCTTTTGGCTAATGTTATTTCAGATCACGACATGGCTGAACAAATGAATGTGGATGCACCTGAAGTTCTCTCCATTGCTGATATCTATCCTCATGGCTATCCAATGAAGATTGGAAAGAATAACCTCCGTGTTGACTTTGACACCCTCACTTGCTCTGAATCTTCATGTCTTATTGCTATCGATATTCTGAGGACTCATCCATATCAGAACATGCTTACTAACTCTGCAACCATTCCTGAGATCTACATCCAACAGTTCTGGAACACTATGGAAAGGGTCAAAGGAAGGACTGCCGTAACAGTGACTCTGAACCACAAACAAGTCACTATTACACCTGAAGACTTAAGAGCTGCTCTCCTTATTCCTGAAGTCAATCCAACCAAACTTTATGCCACACCTGCTGAAGAGCTAACTCTCCAATTCTTAATCGATATCGGTTATGACGAGGCTACAGGAGTAATCACCAAGCACTCTCTCGTAGAGCTTAAGAGTATTCCTCAACCATGGAGAACACTCTACATGATCATCACCAAGTCTGTTTCTGGTCGTGACAGCGGCTATGAGCATCCTAAGCTCATAGAACTGCAAATATTTTGGGCATTCGTCAACATGAAACACATCGCTATTGAAGCTCTGATTTGGGATGACATGATGTCATTTCTCAACAAACTTGGCTCAAAGATTCCCTACATCAGATACACTAAACTGTTGATACAGAGAGCACTTGGACTTCATCCTGATATTCCCAAGAGGCTCAATGACCCCGACAATCACGACATGTTGACTGAACCTATTCTCTCTGTCAGAATCAAGGAAACGTCCACAAAGAAACAAGGTGCTGTGCTCCCAGATTTCCTTCTAACTGAAGATGTCAGAAAGCTCGAAACGTACAAGAGATATCTGGAAGCAGTCAGACAAGGCAAAGTTGGTCATCTTGACGAAAAATCTTCTGGAACACCTGTCAGGAGAACCAGAAGAGGAAGTACAGGAAGTGTCACAAGTACAGATAGTCAAAGGAATGTTCCTAAGAAGAAACCCATTCCAAAGAGGAAACCCACTCCTAAGAAGAAAGTTCCTTCTCTAGAAGCCACTCCGATCCTTTCACTTGAACCACAAAGACAGCTTAGGGACGAGGACTCTGAGGCTACTGAATCAGACGAAGAGATCTCATACTCTGAAACTGCAAAGGATGAAAATCCCTCAGTACCAAAACCTCCAAGTCCTCAAACTATTAAAGGAAAAGAGAAGACTACTGCACTTGTACCTCAAGATGAAAGCTCTGAAGATGATGAAGAGCAATTGGATAAATCATACAGGAAAAAGTTTCACAATGTCCGACACACTCAAAAGGCCGCTGAATTTGCTAAAGATCAAATGGGTGGCCCCGGAGGCTCAAGTGGTGCTGCCCACTCTAAACCATCTCCTGATGCGGTTAATCAACCCGATAAGGGAGCTGGTGCCACCCCTCTTGTGCAACAACAAAAGCCTGTTGAAGACACTATTGAGTATGATTTTGAGAAACTGGAAACTGAGAAAGAAAAGTCTAAGGATGACGAGGATGATTATACAAAGTTTCTTCTGGACAGTCCAACTCACTCAAAGGAGAAAACCTCTGAAACTCCTAAGGACATGAAGTCTCCTCATGTCTCCTCATCATCGGACTCTTCATCTCATTCATCACCACCACCATCAACAAAGTCAACCAGATCATCATCCAAATCAGTGAAGAAACCACCTAAATCTTGGATTTCTCAAGCTCATGAACGGATTACCAAAGCTGTCAAACAAGTCAGAAAGAAAGACGTGCTCAACAAGAAGCTGAATTTCTTTGCTGATCACATACAGCATCTGTATAACGAGAATGAAAAGATGCAAAAGGAAAGGAAAGCTATTCAGGAATTCATGAGAAGTCATCGTCAGGGGGAACTAAATGAAATGATTGAAGGTTATACTCAAAAGTACCTTCAGGATATCGTTCCAAAAGTCCAAAAGGAACTGGAAAAGTCAGCAAGAGAACAAACCCACAAGTTTCTTCTCGACACTGTCCCCAGTGTGACAAAAGAAGTATTTTCCAGACAACTCACCCCTAACATCGTTGCATTGGTCAAACATACAATGGCAAAAGAAGCTGATCTCTCTGAATCTGAGCTAATCGCTAAACTTGTGATGCAAATGTCAAAGAGATCAGGAACGTTTACTTCAGACGAAGCTAAATTTTTCGAAATTCTACTTGACTATCAACTCAGATCATCATGCAAGGAGTCAGCCGATCAACCCAAACGACCAAGAGATGACGATGATAAGGATAAGGACTCTGCTCCTAAACGTCAGAAGCAGTCTGGTCAATCTAAATCTATGCCACCTCCTCCACAACGAACTTCTGCACAACAAAAATCTTCTCCACCACGGTCTTCAACTGATAAACCTCGGGACGATTCCGAGTTACCACCCGTGACTCACAAAACTGGTGATCACTTTGAGTATACGGGTGGTGACGATGAAGAGGTCCTTGAGCCCCAACAACAACCCTCCTCTCCCAAACAAGTGAAGATACCCGAATCATCATCAAAGCCTTCTAAAAACAAGAAAAAGACGACTCAGCCAGACGTCGTATCATGGCTTGATGACGATACAACCGCAGAATTTGAATGGTTCTCCACACTTGTTAACAACACTCCCTACCCTGAAGAAGGTCAAGAATTGGTAGACGGTAGTACACTGGAGCATGCAAAAATCTTGCAAGAACGATTCCGTGTGAAGAAGATGACGAAATCCGAGTTGAAGCGCATCAAAAATGAAGCATTCCTTCTGTTGAAAAATAGCTCGGAAAGTGCAATCGAGGTTGAATATCACCTTGAAAACATTGCTCGAGCCATGTCTAACAACATGGATTGGCTCAACCCAGAAGCAAACATCGACTTCACTAAACGGAACAACCCTCCATACTACACTGACTGGACCAAACCTCTACCAACAATCGGCCAACCAGAAGAACCAAGGATTCCTTTCAGACATTTCTTCAACAAAGACCTGGATTTTCTTCTCCATGGTGGCGATGGTTCACGAAAATACGCTACATCTTTGACTCTTCCATTCCCAGCGGCTTGTTACTCAAACTGCATAGCTATCGAGGAACGTGCAACTCACTTGTTTTCTGACAACGTGCAAGCATACAACCAAGATGCATTGTATGGGATTCATCATTGGCCTGAACGCCGACGAATCTACTACAGAAGCTGCCTGGTTCAGAAGTCTCAACATGCAGTGTACAGCTCTAAGGACATCGTGGCCATCAAACACATTGATCTCAAGTCTAAGTGGGACTACACATTCTTGAAGAATATCATAGTCAAACGACAAGATGAACAGGACTATGAATTCTCAGAAGCTGACTTTGAGAACTTGTCCCTCAACGACATCGAAGACTTGTACCTTGCCAAAGTACAGGGTCGTATGCGACAATTCTCGACTGAAGTTCAACGTGAATTTATCAAGTCAGTTCTCATCTTCATTAGACGCATTGTGATCAAAGAACGTGTCGAAGATATCCAAATGGCTGTTGAATCATATCAGAAACGTGTAAACTTCACTCCACCACAGCTTGACCTTCCTGACATCAACCAGCTCACACAACTCACGCTCATCAGCAAACCTTTCGGCATTGTTTACCGCAGTGAACTTCGCAGAAACTGCTTAATGGCGTGTAGTGAGCTCCACAAATTCGGGGATCATACCTTGAAGATGGTTAGAGATGGATTGGCGTACAGATTGAAGGATATACGTCTGAAGGTTGGGAATCCTAAGCGCTGGAACTCTCAGGACAGGAGGAATGTGAGGCGTATCATCACTATGATTGATGAACGGTTGTTCAGAAGGGATCAGTTCAGACGCCTGGAGAGCTATGTTGGTGGTAGACCCAGGATAAACATCACCGGCTTTCAACGCCCTGTGCGCACTCCTGGGAACATCACTGCACTTCCTGGTACCCCTTGAATTGTTTCCTTCATATAATTTTGGATGAATGTTTATATATGTGAATGGCTTGTGCACACATAACAGTGTACAACCCGTACCTGTCAAGAAAGGACCCTGTGGTACGCCTCAGTGCCACAATCCTTAGAAAAGGAGCGAAAGCTTCTTATTTTTGAGTAAAACCTATCAAACCTTTCATTTTTCAAGGTTTTGCTCAAAAAGACAAGTACTTCCCCATATGATTTCAATACCTCAACCGTTTATATCACTAGTTGAGGGGGAGTATTTGATGAAAACTTTGTTCACAAATTGTTCACAGTGGTAACTCTTCCCGCAACACTCAAAATGGTCATATTTATTCTCAAAATGTTTCAAAAATAACATCTTATATGCCATTTTTGAGGGGGAGAAAATTGTGTGATAAGAAATATGTTTTGTAAAGCAACATGTGCAAGCCCCTTGGCTTCCTCGTGTGCAAAGACTTAACCAATGAATTGACGATCCTTAACTGTCTGCAACTCGAAAAGACTTGTCCTGGACGGGTAATAATTTCAAGCTAGTTCACTAGTGATGTAAACGTGTCTCGCAAAGGACTTGTCTGAGTAGAAAGTACCATTCGAGAAACTTTTGATAGACATGAACTCTGACGGGTTTGGCAACCTTCCAAGGTTTGTCTACACCTTCAAGGTAGTTATTAGAGCTAGTTGTCACCTAAAAACTGACAATGTATCTCTTTAACTATTCAACGTAACCGTGTCTCGCGGGAGATTGTCTATCGTTAGTGGATCAATTCAAAAAGTGCGCGCTCTTTCCTCACTGTGCAGTTAACCATTAAAACTATTAAGCACATGTGAAGGGGGAGTATTTATGCAAAAACTTATCTCTCACTGTGGTTCAAACATGTTTTTTCATCTACAAACCCTTTGAGAGATATTTTTCACTTACAGTGGTTTTAATGGCAAACATAGGTTAGTCATGGAGTTATAAGGTGACTAAGGTTAGGAATAACCGTCCTATGATCCGCCAGAGCCGGAGGGATCTACCCAAGGACACTACCATTAGTTAGTGTTAGAAGTCCTTAGGAATGATTGTAAAAAAGAAAAAATGAGAATCGGAGAAAGAAGGAGTTGAAGAATCAAAAAGAAATGCAAAGTAAAGGGTGAAAAGAAATAGCCCTCCAGATTATTCAACTTAGGGCAGACACCGGGTTCAATTCATATACTACTGGTTGTCACTCAGTGACACCGGTATTGAAGATTAAAAGTCGTCATGGACCCAGTGACGCATGCACTAAACTTTCTTAGCCACTCAAGTTTCTCTCAACAGAAACTTGTTTCATTCTCACAGGGAACCCTACATAATCTATTGGCTTTCTCTTAGAGATCGCTGGTATTGAAGAAGGAGACCCTCTCCCTAGTCTCCGCTCAGGAAAACCAAAACGCACTGTTGAGTCTAGAGCCACGAGATTCGTCAAAAGATCTCTTAGGAACACTTGACATTTAATCACTTGTTGATCAACAAATAAGATCTTCAGTGATTCAGTGGTTCATATCGAGTCCTTCACAGATCTTAGCAATCTGTCGAGAACATTTATGAGAGGTTCACATCTGTGATCCTCAGTGATTGAATGGAAACTCCTGCCAGGGTCAACATCAAACAGCCCTGACAGCAGGTCGCTTCGGTAACTCCCCGTGGATTACGCGGAGTGTGTCTCAAACGGTCTACAGTCGTGAGGTGATGCTTCGGTGTACCTCAGCGACTCATCTGAACTGTAGATGTACTTCGGTACATCGCGTTATCTCACTTGTGGGACTCCAGTTCAGGAACGGCCTTTGTAAGAATTAGAGTTGTGTTTTCACACTATGCTGTTAACACTCTCGAAGTTCAAACTTGTAAGTGCCGGAAACCGCTTATTTCTAACCGTTTGCAATGTTTTCTTCTTATGGAAGCTCTGGAGCGGAATGATCGTGCTGATTCTTCTCATGCTCACGCCAACATCATCACTAATGGAAGTTCTATTCAAAAGCAACACAACCGTCAGAATGATTCTTCGTCTAACCAAAGAGTCTACAAAGTTAAAGACTTAAAGAACTTCATCAGTATTGATTTCCAACGTCAAAAAGCGTGTGAGCATGTTGAAGAATGACGTGGAGACATTGGAGCAGCGAAGCAGACCTGAGGCAGACTGATGCAGACAACAACATACTATCACTTTCACCACAAAGAACAAATGATCAAAGAACAAAGTTAAAGATGACGTCGAAGCTTAACCGTTCAAAGATAACTATCTCTCTACACTGGGGAGATTGTTTGAATCAAGGCAATTCCTCTCACAAGAAAGAAGAATGCCAGAAGACGTCACAGCTACTATTACATCAACGCCTTCACCGTTTACATTCATATATACTTGAGGGGGAGATTGTTGGAATCACTCCTAAACAGTATTTCAAGTATTTATATTTCATATGTAATAGGTAGCTTTGTTATGGCCTTTATGTTTGATTAAGGTCAAGCTTATGTAGAAGGCCCATAAGCTTGATCCAAGCCCAATAAGGAATAGGGAAGGAGAGGGAGTGTTGCCCTAGCTCCTTGCCTATAAATACATTGTAATAACCTTCATTTGAAGGTTGGTTGTTCAAGTTTTCTATTCATTCACTCACCTACGCATAACCGTGTCTTATATTGTTTGTGTGTGTGTTTGATACTTGTTCAATCGCCTTATCTCTTTCTATATAAGCTTGTGTTGTAAAACTAGTGACCTAACATTACTTTATGCATGGTGTTATAAGGATGGTTAAGTTAGGTATTCGTTCCCACGATCCCGCCAGAGCCGGAGGGATCTACCCAGGGACAGTCCACTATATAGTGTAGAGTCCTTAGGTATGATGAAAAAAGGAGAAAAATGAGAATATGGGAAGAGTGCCGACTGATACAGAACTAGATCTGGAATAAACCCAACAAGGTTCTAGTAATGAAGTCTCGGTAAGCACTGAAGGGGTTGAAGAATGAAAAAGAAATGAATGTGAAAAGGGTGAAAAGAAATAGCCCTCCAATAATTCAACCTTAGGGCAGACATCGGGTTCAATACATATGCTACTGGTGGTTACTAAGGTAACACTGGTATTGAAGACAAGACGCCATGGACCCAGTGACGCACTGCACCTATCTTCCCAAGCTACTCAAGTTCCTCTTAAAAGGGCTTGTTTCATTATCACGGGGAACCTACATAATCTATCGACTTTCTCCTAGAGATTGTTAATATTGAAGAAGGAGACCCTCTCCCTAGTCTCCGACATAGGAACCAAAAGTGCACTATTGAGTCTAGAGCCACGAGATCATCCACAATATCTCATTAGAACACAAAAATAATGAAGACTTACTGTTTCACACAATGTGGAAAGTAAGTATATATTGAGAGTCCTGCGCATTATCCTTGTGGTATTGCTAGAACATCCGAGTGATATGTAAAAATATTCACAATGAAGATGGAAATCCTTCTAGAGCCAACATCAAACAAGCTCTTGGTGGGTGACATGTGAGATCTTCTCGAAAGATCAAACTTGTGACAACTGGATAGAAACGATGGGGAGATTCATTCTTGAATCAACCTTGGTCCAGGAAATGAATTGACGAATACTCTTGGAAAAACCTTTCGATGTGCAAATCTTCTTTTCTCTAGCACATCGAATGTGTATTCATATTTCAAACACAAAAAGTATCTCTGATTGAAAAAATACTTTTGGCAAAACCGTTCGATGTGAGAATCTCTTCTTTTCTCTAGCACATCGAATGTGTACTCTTTTCAAATACAAAAAGTATTTATGATTGAAATTGATCTTTCTCATAAAACCTTCGTCGTATTGCAAAACTCTTTCTTCAAGCAATACAAGATTGTTTTCAAATCAATTTTTCATCAATCAGCGAATCTCAATTCGCTGGTTCACTCACTCCGTGTTGTCTTCTTTGAGACGTTCCGGTTTGAGAACAGCTGCAAAACCCTATCAAGGAGATTCTTCGGAATCATACCTGATCACAGGCAGTACTTGTACTGATCAACGGGGAACCGTGGGCCGTGTACCTCAATTCAACGAAAGTGATCAAAGACACTTTCGTGTGCTTTATTGCTAACTGTTGTTTGTAGGTACAGTTGGATGGTTGCAGCTGATCGATATTGAGAAGTCAATTCACAACCGCATGCTCACAGCATTCACGCTTAATTGAAGAACATCATGACAAGTGCATATCTACATAACCTGGCTCTGATATTTTATACTATGCTTCTGCTACACTGCTGCAAATATCATGAACCAGTAAAGCTTCCGCTACTCTGATGGAAAGATGTCATGATCCAGAAAGTGTGAGCATGTCGGTCCAAAAGTCACAACATCACATAAAGGCAACACAATAAAGGGTGATCCAGAGATTTACTGTGGTTGATGATCTCAAAGAAAGCTCGAAGATCATCAAGATGTGGATCAGTTCAAAGACCTCCACTGAAAGTACAAATTTATGCGGACTTTGAAGAATCGCTACTAAAGCACAAAGATTGCGGAACTTGAAGAATTGAAGTCTACGAGCTCATAACTGAAGATAAAATAGAATGCTAGGATTCGAAATGTAAAACATGGGGTGACCTCCCTTAGGGGGAGATTGTTAGGAATTAGAAATTCCATAGTGAAAAGTCGGTCACCCCAAATTTAGTCTAGGATATGTTAGCTCGTAGACATATCATTATTTACGTTATTTAGTAGTTAAGTAGTTAGTTATTAGCGTAGATTAGTTTAGAGTAACACCGTGGAGGAAGGACGGGTCTTTACCCACTGTATGCCTGATCCATAGCCCGATAGGAGGGCGTTTAGTTTGTAAGTATAAATACCCCTTCCATCCTTGGAAGGGGTGTTGCTTCTTGGAATCTAACCTTGCATTTGTTGTTTTACAACTCTCTTTCAAGAACATCCTCTCTACTCTCTTCATCTCTCTAACAATGACTTTCTTGTATAATCACTATCCTAGACCACCCGAATCATCAAACACAATATTTAAGATCCAACAATAATCAAGAAACCAAGAACAATCAAAATGTAATATCTGTTTGTATTCAATGTAATTTGAGGTGACCTCCCTTATGGGAAGATTATTAGGATTTAGAAAATCCATGAGTTAACGAGTCGGTCACCTCAAGTATGTGTATTCGTTAGAAAGCTCATAGTCGTAGTTTTGTTATGTTTATAAGTAGTCTAATATGTAACACCGTGGAGGACGGACGGGGTCTTTACCCACTGTATGCCTGATCCACAACCCGTAGGTGGCGTATTTTGTAAGATACTATAAATACCCTCTACCTTGGGAGGTAGAGGGTTGGAGCTTCAATACAATTTTTCTTTGTTTCACATAGTTCCCAACTCTCTTCTCTTTCTCTCTCTAAAACTTTCTCTCTCTAAGCTCTTTTATACGCCTCTTTGATCATGGTTGATATGTGTTTATGAAATCCAATAGTTTACAAGTTTTCATAGCTAAATCAACAACTTAACGAGATAAAATAAAAACATGCCAAAAGCCCAAAGCATAAAGAATTATATCTGTTTACATAATACGAAGGCAAACCAAGTAAAAAAGAGAGTTGAAGGAAAAATGCACGAAATCATGGAGATATTGGAAACGGAAAAGAGGAATGTGGAAGAAAACCCGGATTTACCACTCCAGTTAAGCACAAAAAAATTAAGACAAGCATGTTTCAAAACAACAAGAAAAAACAATGATACTATCAATAACTAATTCGACAACATCAAATGTTGCTACACATTTGCCATCATCGCCTTCTAACAATGATGCAAATTGTTAGGTGATGAAGAATGCCAAGAGTAGTTATATATGCTAGTTGCAACATTAGGAATAGAGTACTTAACTACAATAACAAGTTATGGAAATTGTAGTTTTGTATCATTAATGATATATGAAATGCATATTACTGCTATTACAATGTGCTATAAATTACACTTTGTTTGATCTAGAAGCCCAATTACTTCGTATGGAATATGGCCCATTTAAGACTAATACTCTATTATGAAACATTAATCCCAAATCAACTAAAATAAGGGTTTGTCTAACATGTGCCCTAAGGCACATGTTAAGCACATAAAAAGGACATCGGGTCCCACAGAAAAGGACACAGGGATCCACAAAAAGTACAATTTTTGTGGATCCCTGTGTCCTTTTCTGTGAGACCCGGTGTCCTTTTTATGTGCTTAACATGTGCCCTTAGGGCACAAGTTAGAAAAATCCCTAAAATAAATCCAATACATTATATATAACTAATTACCTAGAACTTATACTACAAATATTAAAAAAATAAAATAAATAAATAAATTAAAAAAAAAAGTAAAAATAAAAAAGAAAAGAAAAAGCCTTTAGCTTCTTAAAAGGCGACAAACAACATTTAAAGCAATCTTGATAACACATTGATATAAATTCAACCATTTGGACCAATATTACTAACAAAATACATAGATATTAACCCAAAAATACAGTCGGTGTATCGCACGGGCTCATAAAGCCTCATTTAAAAAATATTTATCTTTCAATTACATTTATTATCTGAATACCTACAAAGTTACAAGTGTAATGCACTTACGTGCTTTAGACATGAATGAATCAAATTTAATGTAGCCAACGTATAAGAATTTTGATATGTTGTGTCTATTATTAAAAACAAACCGTCATCAAATGCTCTAGTGGTATGATATTTAGTTTTCTCGCAAAAAGTCAAAGGTTTAAATTTCGTTAGGTATGTACATTTAAAGGTGGCAAGGAAGAGTCAAAAAGGTGCTAAGATTAATCTTGTGAAGTCTTACACATCTGAGTCAAAATGATTCGCCCTCCCGAGGTAACCTTAGCAAAGAAAACCCCATCCACGTATATTATTAAAAATAGTTATAAATAATATATTTTTTTTATTTCAAATATTCTTATTTAAATTTAAAAATTAGTAGAAACAATGAATACTTATCATTAGATGTTGAATAATAAACCCCGTGTAAATGTTATTCTTATGGACATGTTATAAGAATATGTGAAACTTTAAATACTAAACAACGAACAAATATTTTATTTGAATTTGAGTCATTGTAATATGTATAATTTTATATATTTATTTGCATATTAGAGTAACACGTGTTTTTATTATATTGATAATACCGAATTTTAATATTAAGATTAATTTTATATTATAATTATAAATGTTTTTATAATATAAAGTTTAAGAGTATATGTCAAATTTATAAATTTATTAAAAGTTATGAAAGCTAAGAATGTCCACTTAAGTCAATAAAAATGCAATTTATAATTATTTTCTAAAGTATAAGGCTTGTGCATTTTATTGTTAAATTCAAATGTAATTTTATTGTATATTGGGTATGTTTGACAAAACTAGTTATAAGCTGTAAACTGTAAATTGTAAAGTTGTTAACATGAGTTACAAGTAGTATTTTTTTCAATAAAAGTGTTTAGTAAGTTAGCTGTTAAATATAATTATAAGATGTAAAATAACATAAAAGGACATATTTATAATTGTAAACAAATGTTTAAAGGGCATATCAGTAATTTAAAATTTTAACAGCTCCATGATGTTTAAAAAACTTCGTGAATCAGCTTTTCATTTAAGAATTATTTATTTAAAATAAAAGCTTGAAGTTAATGCATCTAAACAAAACTATTAATTTAAAAAAAAATTATTTTTGTAACAAAAATCTAACGGCTAGTCAAAAAGCCTCTCCCGGCGTATCTCTAAATAAACTACACCTAATATTAGACCTAAAGATGTGATCGGTGCATTTAAAAAATTGATTGGTGAGAAATGATGAAAGAGAAAAAGTGTATTACACTTGTCAAAAGATAGAAAGGCAAATGGCACAAAAAGGTATTAAAGTTAGGGTCCATTTCCAATTAAGGTATTCTACTTTTTTTCTTGCATAAAAAGGTACCCAACTAAATTTTTTGGCGGATTTGGGTTTTTTACTAACGTCCGTTAACTCCCTTCGTTAGTATATTACATATTTGGTCCCTGATTTTGTAGAGTCTTTTTATGCATCATCCCTCCTCCTCCACCGTCCACCACCACCCTCCTCCTCCACCAACACCGTCCGCCACCATCACCTGCCAACACCACCACCGTCCACCACCACTACCACCCGCCACCACCAGAAAACTCACAAACCCCGTAATAACCCAAACCCATTTCCAATTCCGTACAATCACCCAATCCAAACCCAAACCCAAACCCAAGTCCAAAACCTCATTTCGTGAACTCAAATCCCATCTCAAATCCAATGGGAACTGGAGGAATGTGGGTCAGGATTGCTATGTTGTATTCCCAAGGTGGTATGGTTGATAATGCACTTAAGGTGTTTGATGAAATGCTTGAACGAAAACCATGGGATTTTGGCTGATTCTATAGTCAGTTCTGAAATTGGATTAACTTGTTTTGACCAATTTCATCATAATAATACATCATTTAGGTTTGGAGGTGCGGAGTGCACACCTACTTGAATTTATTATGATCTTAGGGGCGAAGCCCCTAAGGGACGGGGGTCCGGGGGCAGCGCCCCTGGTAGCAGGGTCCAAGGGGCGGCAGCCCCTGGCAGGGTCCAAGGGGCAGAGCCCCTGGCTGGGGTCGAGCAGCTTGGAAATTTTTTATTTCCACTAAGTTGCTATGTCAAAAATTCCTCAGAAAAGCAATTTTCGGAATCTGTTGAGGTTGTGAATCTGCTGAAGTGTTGATTCTGAAGTTGTGATGCTGAGGTTGGGAAAACCTACAAACATCTAACTAAAATATATGTTTTGCCCATAAACATGCCCATGCTTACCTTGGACATTACTTCAGCAGAAGCACGGCTTCACTTCAGCAGCAACACTGCTTCGCTACTTCAGCAGGAACTCTGCTTCGTTACTTCAGCAGTCAAAATGTCCCAAAAAGTAGTTTTTGTCAGTTTTAGCATAGCTTTTTAAGTCATTTTAAGTTCTTATAAAAATTAAAAAAAAATAAAAATAGCAATTTCACTAGCTTATTTAACTTTTGTCAATAGGAAAAAAATCAAAAAAATCTTTTGGTAGGGCTGCTAGTGGTGCAAAGTTGCTGGGTTGAAGCAATGGAACCACATTCTGTCAGTTCTTACACAGTTGTTTGAGTCATTTGAATTTGGATTTAATTCTGGTTTTTAGCTTCTGGAACTTAAAGGTGTAGTTTGTTAGCCAAGTCTGTTAAAATCAAGTAGGTGTGCACTCCGCACCTCCAAACCTAAATGATGTTTTCGTTCAAGCATTTCATCAAACACCTTAAGTGCATTATCAACCATACCACCTTGGGAATACAACATATCAATCCTGACCCACATTCCTTCAGTTCCCATTGGATTTGAGATGGGATTTGAGTTCACGAAATGAGGTTTTGGACTTGGGTTATTACGGGGTTTGTGAGTTTTCTGGTGGTGGCGGGTGGTAGTGGTGGTGGACGGTGGTGGTGTTGGCAGGTGATGGTGGCGGACGGTGTTGGTGGAGGAGGAGGGTGGTGGTGGACGGTGGAGGAGGAGGGATGATGCATAAAAAGACTCTACAAAATCAGGGACCAAATATGTAATATACTAACGAAGGGAGTTAACGGACGTTAGTAAAAAACCCAAATCCGCCAAAAAATTTAGTTGGGTACCTTTTTATGCAAGAAAAAAAGTAGAATACCTTAATTGGAAATGGACCCTAACTTTGATACCTTTTTGTGCCATTTGCCCAAGATAGAATGGAGTAGGTCTATTGTTAGGTCTCCTTGTTAGGCCTAAATATCACCACTCAAACAAAAAATAATGTAATGTTAACAAACTTACCTTCAATTTTGACCATTATCGGATAATCAGAAGATTTTATTTTACCGTGTAAAGAAATCGAGCTTTCTCATTAATACAATTTGGTCGAAAAATCATTTTCAATTTTGTATTTTATATTATTACACAAAATATTTTTATTCATGTTAGGTTTTCATGATAACTACTTTATTATTATTCGTATAAAGAAAAATGTAGTGAGGCTAAGACCGAATCTTTTGCAAATGATATCGAATGTCACTATTGTCAAGAAAAATACACTATAAAAATCACCCGATTCAAATATGCAATATTCTGTAGTTGTTTCAATAATTTCATCGACAGATTATTATATATGATGATAACGATCATACGCTAATAGAAGAGCAACACTAGAGACCTTTTTTTTTTTTTTTTTTGATGAAAAGAATCTGGTTAATAGTATAACCTGTATAAGATATTAAGTACATGTGGCTAAATTCATATTTTAGCCTCAGGAGGCAACAAACTAAGCGTTATGAGTAGTCTTATAATCTACAAGAGCATCAAAGGCAGACTGACCATGGGTTGGGTCAGCGTTACGAGTAGTCTTATAATCTACAAGAGCATCAGACGCGGTGGTGTTAATTTTGCATGTATTTTGTATAAGGTTGAGCATTTGATTCTTTTGTATAACGTTAAGCATTATATTCTTTTGAAATGGAGAGACTAATATTTGAATTTTGTCGACATTGTAATTGTACTACTGTAGGGTAAATACAACGAAGCAATTAAATGATCCATGCAAAACACATGGTACTGTATTAATTGTACTACTGCAGGGTAGGGGTGTCCAAAAAAACCGAAGAACCAAAAGAACCGAGGAACCGTACCGGTACCGACCGGGAACGGGACCGTATATTAGAACCATGGTACGGTTCTTGGTTCCTAAAATTTCAAAATTTCGGTTCTCGGGACAGTTCGGGTCGGAACCGTCCGGTTCCGGTACTTTCCCGAAAGAACCGATTTTTATGAAAATATGTAATTTTATAGGGTTTGTTTGGGATATTGTGTACATGCAAGTATGAGGCCTTTTAAGAAAATAGAAAAACCTTACCTAAACTTAAAAACTCATAAACCTTAACCTTTAATCCATTGATTCCATTCAAAGATTCAAACATCATTCATCAATATGAAAGTAAGTTTTTTCTAAACTGGAATATCGAGTATGCGCATAGCCGCATATCGAATAATTCTGTGTTGCTCAGTAACAACTAGCAAGAAGATGTAATTAACTATTGGTATTTGTTTTTCATTAAACTTAATGATACAAGTCGAGAAACAATTAACGTTTATGGCGTCACTGCATGATATATCGTCACCATGTAAGTTATTGTAAGCTAGTCACCATAATTGATATATAATATTCTCAACGAGTTTGCAATTATTTTCATGGATAATGAGTTTGCTATTACCGGAGATATGTTTTTTTGTTTGTTTGTAAGTCAAGTTGTGGAATACTATTAAGGTTTGTCAACTTCTTTCGAAGTTCTACGAACCGAGTACCATAAATTCATATCCATCAAAATATATTTTTTTAACGCTTTGGTACTCATGGGAATTACCGAAATTCCCGTACCGGAACCGAGTACCGTACCGGAACTGAACCGAAAAACTTGGGACGGTTCTTGGTTCCACTTTTTACCTTATTTTCGGTTCTCGGTTCTTTCGGTTCGGTTCCGGTTCGGGACGGTTCTAGTACCATGGACACCCCTACTGCAGGGTAAATACAACAAAGACAAGTATATGGTCCATGCAAAACATAACGAGCAACACATGGCGTGTTTGGTCTCAAAATCTCCACGTTTCCATTGTCTCTCAAAATCAAACTCAATTCGAACCCATGTCCACATACTTTCTTCCCGAGGAAAACACATGCTACTGCCAAACCGCAACAAATTATGACATCGATGTTCAAACCCAAGAACAAGAAAGGTTACCACTATTAGAGAATGAATAGGCCCAAGTCAGGTTTGTGGGTTTAGGGCTTCTAGGGTTTGGCCATTATAAATAATGGTGAATAATAAAGTTACACCCACGGGTTTCAATGTAAACATAAGGTCTAACATGGTTTCAGAGCCTACCAATACCGATCCTCCAAAAAAAAAAAAAAAAAACCTAATTCCCCACTTCTGTAAATCTCCGCTGCTTCTCCCTCCTCCCTTCACTGCTCCCCTCTTCCCTGATCTCATCTACTTTTGCTTCTCTTTCCACCTCTACTCCCCTTCCGCTGCTTCTCCTTCCACTGCTCACCCTTCCCTCCTTCGTCTATTACTGCCTCCCTCAATCCTTTCCACCTCTACTGCTCCATCTCTACTGCTTCGTCTCCTGTTTCTCCTTCCCAACCCCTACCTCTCTTCTTCTGCTACTGCTCGTACCCCTTTTTCTTTTCTTTTTTTATTATTGCTTATTATTTCTTTTCCATTAACAACTCGACCACATTTTAAAAACTCTCCCAAAAGACAAATGATGGAGAAGCGAATACATCTTTCTTTACAAGAACTTTTGGATTAGCCTAGATGAGATCAAAGGCCTATTATTGATCCAAACCTACTTCACATCTTCCTAGCTACATTCATGAAATGTGGCACCACTTAGCTCAAAGCCCTCATGTTCGCAATCTCTAAATCCTCATCGTTATGAATTTTCCTACTAACCTTTACTGCTCCACAAAATATAAATAATGTGGAAAAGTAATCTCATGTGTTGTGATCGATAAGCCAATAGTTTACGGGAAAAAAATAGAAAACATTTTCATTTTTAAGATAAATACTTAGGTTGTGTGTATATAGCATATAATATAAACGAAGTTTTGGTCAAGATTTGGTAGCATATGCTCATCGATCGTCAGTTCGTCACATCGGCGACTTTTTCGAAACGACAAGTAGTGCACTTTGCTAAATTAAATGAGATTTGGTAAGGCTAATAACCTATTAAAGTATCATACTTGTCACAAATGTTAGTTCGACGTAGCGAATAAAAAAAATATCCCTTTTGCCCACCTTTCTCGTCTAATTTGGCTTAAATGATACATTGTCAACCTCCAACTCCCGGTTATGTACATCTAGGCAGTAAAATGTCCACATCATTTTGCCACCTCAAAATATATATCATGTTTTTTTTTTCCTCTCCACTACAAAGCCATATATGTTCTGATATTGATCATCCCTTTCATAACTAGCTACATACTATTCCAAAAACATATTAAAAGATTAGATCCTAATAATAATGTTTTCCAATTCACTCTAAAATCAAAACTGATTCCCTATGGCCTCGTCTTACTTAAATCAGCCCCAGTATAAAGATTAGATCCACACGAGATATAAAAAGAAAACGTTTGTTTATTAGTTTTTCATCATTAGAAACGTTTAGGTTTAAATTAAACCGGTTAGGGTTTAGTGAAAATGGAATAAATAAAAAGAAGAAAACGGCGTGCGAGCTTACCCACGAGAGGAAGATGGGGAGGGTGGTGGCTCACGGTGGTGAGACTTCGAACAGGTACCAAACGGGGTTTATGAGTCTCCAAGAACTCCAGAAATGATGAGGGGAAAAAGATCTATGCGGCGGTAATATTATTTGAGGTGGCCGGAATCTTTGCCAGAATTTGTACGGCGCCTGAATCTTTGATGGTGTCATCGCATGGCTTGTATGTGTGCAAGCGTTAACATGTTTCTATGCAAGCGCCTGAATCTTTGATGGTGTCATCGAACGACTTGTATGTGGCCGGAATCTTTGATGGTGTCATCGCAGGCAAGCTGGAGTGTGTTTAAGGTTGAAGTGGAGTATGAGTGTTTAAGGTTGAAGTGGAATCCTATTAGGATAAAAGTCTATCATCAAAACTGGCAACCGGTTATACAAGTTAGAAAATGTATCATTTAAGACCAATAAATACAAGTTTAGGGGCCAAAAGGGATATTTTTTTTATTCGCTACGTCGAACTAATATTTGTGACAAGTATGATGCTTTAACAGGTTATTAGCCTGATTTGGTAGCATGCTGCACTTAAAATAAGGGAATTGATACATACACCACATCTTTGGATGCATGCACCACAATTTGTGCATTACAGTTTGTACCGCATAATAATGTAATACACAAATTGTGGTGCACGCATAAAAAAATATGGTGCGAATATCTCCCCTTAAAACAATTACTATATTGGACACATTTAACACAAAAGAAAATTACTAAAAGTTGTGAATTTCATGTGTTGTTTAAAGGATAAGTATCCTCTAATGTTTATTTGAACATTAGAGGTAATGTTGTGTTTTAAGTTATTGTACATTTGAATTAAAATAAAATAAATGTTTTGCAATAATTACTATGTACAATCACTTAAAACACAACATCACCTCTAATGTTCAAATGAACATTAGGATCACCTCTAATGTTCAAATGAACATTAGAGGATCCTTATCCTTGTTTAAAAGTTTTGCACCTATAAAACAGAGTTCACACTTCAAGCTTCTCTTGCATGCCATCCATCCATCGATCACTCGATCCTCCATATATTCTCACCTTAAACCAATTTTAACCTGAACCCATGTCGACCTTCCTTCTTCCCGACCAGAATACATGCTACCAACACACACCCATCAACCTTGAAGATCAAATCCAAGCCGAAGAAGACGAATCTTACATCGCTCTCCACAAAAACCTCGATCACCTTCTCACAACTCTTCCAAAGGACAAAGGCTGGAGAGCCGAAAATATCTTTCTTTACAAGAATACATGGTTAAGTTCCGAGGTGATCAAAGGCTTATTATTAATCAACAACTACTTTAAACCCGAACCCACAGACATCTTCCTAGCTGCGTTCATGAAGTGTGGTACCACTTGGCTCAAAGCTCTCATGTTCGCTATCGCGAACCGCCATCGTTATGAATTTTCTAACCACCCTCTACTGACAACCGGACCTCAAAGTGCCTTCCCTTTTCTTGACACTCATATTTTCCTAGATTTCCCTATAACGAAATTTGATCACCTCCCTACACCTCGACTCTTTGCCACACATCATGCACATGAATTATTGCCCACGTCCATGACATCCCCTACGTCCCCATGCAAATTTGTGTACGTCTGCAGGGATCCAAAAGACGCGTTAATATCAAAATGGCACTTCATGAGTAAGCTTAGGTCAAAAGATTTAGTGCCCATTTCGTTTAACGAGGCGTATGAGGCCTTTTGTAATGGGGTTTCGGAGTATGGACCGTTTTGGGACCATGTGCTTGGGTATTGGAAAGCAAGCAAAGAGTCACCAAAGAAAATCCTGTTTTTGAAGTATGAGGACATGAAGAAAGATCCCGAGTTGGAAGTAAGAAAGCTCGCAGCGTTTATGGAGATGGCATTTAGCGCGGAGGAAGAGGAGAAAGGGGTGGTGGAAGCTATTGTGAAGCTTTGTAGTTATGAAAATTTGAGTAGTTTGGAGGTGAATAAGGGTGGTGGTGGTGGTCAGAAGTTTACGGCGAAGGTAACCGTGGATAACGGGACCTTTTTTCGCAAAGGGGTGGTTGGAGATTGGGAAAACTATTTGACAGAAGAGATGAAAGACCGGATTGATTCCATCACTATCAATAAGTTGAAGGATTCAGGGTTAACACTTGGTTTGACTAAGTAAACTTAATTATTAGTAGGTTAAGTTTGTAACTTTATGATATTATGTTTACTTTGTGTGTTTTAATCAGTTAAAACTGAAAATTAAATATGTAATAGAAGAGTCACAGTCCAGCAGGTAAGCGCTTGGCTTGACCTTGCGCTCCCTCCTGGTCGGGTCGGAGGCAAAAACCGGCAAAGTTCATTATTCAATGGTGGGGTGTTCCGTGTTCGTAGAAAAGGAGGTGTCGCCTAACGAGTGGCAGATTTATATATGTAACAACCTATGTACTATTTGGTGTCAGCTGTCAATGTAACTCCTTTCCAGATGCATATATGTGGCTTCGACTTTTTCATCAATGGGCCTGCATCAGAAACCCTCCTTACTCATTTAAGGGTGTTTGTTTAATCTACATGACGCGGTCACGAGCTTTTTGAGAAATTGATAAGCTTATAAGTTTCATATTTTCAGTTTATTACCTTATTCAATTAAGCTTATCAACTTTATAAACTCGTTAGCTCAAGTGAATGCGCTTATAAACCAAAAATAGTGAAGTTAACTAATCAGTTTTTCAAAAAGTTCATAAGCCCGTCAAGTAAGCTTAAATAAACACTAGTTTTTTTTTCTTCCAGTTTTCCCCGTGACCGACAACCAACTTGTAATTGACCGAAAATAGTGAAGTCAACTTGTAAAGCTTTCAAGTTTGTGGTAGGTGATAAAATCTGACCCATATTAGGCCTTTAAAAAATGAAGAAAAAAAAAAGCATTTGGTGACATTGTGGGGTAAATACAATAAAGACAATTAAATATTACAATTAGAAAACAATGAACAACACATGGAAATGTTACTCGATGTGATTCATTTAATGTGTTTGGTTTAAAATTTTCTCATCTATAAAATAACGTTCGTTGTTTCTAGTGTCTCGCATCTATCGATTTGATCACTAGCTCCACCTTTTCATTGTCTCTCAAAATCAAACTCAATTCGAACCCATGTCGACATACTTTCTTCCCGACCAAAACACTTGCTACAACCCGACCGCAACAAACAATGACAACAAGGTTCAAACCGAAGAACAAGAAGCTTACAACCTCCAGAAACAACTTGACCAGCTTTACAAAACTCTCCCAAAAGACAAAGGATGGAGAAGTGAATACATCTTTCTTTACAAGAATTTTTGGCTTAGCCCCGATGTGATCAAAGGCCTATTATTGATCCAAACCTGCTTCAAACCCGAACCCACCGATATCTTCCTAGCTACATTCATGAAAAGTGGCACCACTTGGCTCAAAGCCCTCATGTTCGCAATCTCTAACCGTCATCGTTATGAATTTTCCAACCACCCTTTACGAAGGACCGGACCGCAAAGTGCATTCCCCTACCTTGACACTCACATTTACCTCGACCGCACTATGACAAAATTTGATCACCTTCCAAAACCTCGACTTTTCGCTACACGTTATCCTCATGAGCTATTACCAACATCTATGACATCACCAACGTCCCCATGCAAGTTTGTTTGCGTGTGTAGGGATCCAAAAGACGTGTTGATTTCAAAATGGGACTTCATGAATAAACTTAGGTCGAAAGATTTAGTACCAATTTCATTTAATGAAGCGTACGAGTCATTTTGCAATGGAGTTTCCGAGTATAGTCCATTTTGGGACCATGTGTTAGGCTATTGGAAAGCAAGCAAGGAGTCACCTGATAAAATCTTGTTTTTGAAGTTTGAAGATATGAAGAAGGAGCCAGTGGTGGAAGTGAGAAAACTCGCGGCGTTTATGGGTATGCCATTTACACCGCATGAGGAGGAAAAAGGGGTGGTGGAAGAGATTGTGAAGCTTTGTAGCTTTGAAACTTTAAGTAGTTTGGAGGTGAATAAGAGTGGCAGGCAGAGGTTTACGGCGAAAGAGACGATTGAGAACCGGAATTTCTTCCGAAAAGGGGTGGTCGGAGACTGGGAAAACTATTTGACAGAGGAGATGAAAGACCGGATTGACTCCATTACCAGTGATAAGCTGAAGGGTTCAGGGTTGACACCAGGTCTCACCAAATAATGATAATATTTTAGTTGTGTCATGGATATTGTTAATAAGATACATGTATTAGGTTTGTATGTAACATATGGTATGACTAAATAACGTTATGACAAAATAAAATAAGTATATTGTACAATTTTAATCAAAACACTAAAATTTTGGTTGTTGGAATAGTATTTTAATGTTGTGTACCTTTTTTTAATGGTGTGTACTTGTGTAGCGGCAAATGAGTGATCTTGCCGCATATAAATGCCTCACGTGTTCATTTCTATTGGTGTTGGGTGCAATCGTTATAAACAGTGATCTAAACTTGTCTAAAAGAAAAATATGTTCTAGTTGCTACTTACAAGATCTAACAACGTGGCATCAGCGAACTCAGTTTATCGAAGAACTTGAAGTATCTCTGAACTTTGATTTCTCGAGTTCAAGAACACCCTGCAATAACATGACATAATTAGCAACTAAAAAATGTCTGCTAGCTTTAACTTAAAATTTGGTATTGAGCAATAACCTTAATGATCGTTATCGCTGCATCTTTGTGCAAAACTTCATTGTACTCGTGACAAGAAAGATTCTGAAATGTGCCAAATAACAAAGTTACTCTATCAAAGAATATTAAAATAAGGAAAAAAAAAAGTTAAATAGTCAAGGGGCGAGTCAAATAAAACCCACTTGAACGCAGTTGGGACAACCAGTCTCAACAGAGCAGCAACACGATGTCAAAAGTTCCAATGCAGCGGTTAATAGCTCAGTGAATATAGGTTGAACCTACATTGCGTTACAAAAAATTTAACCATGTTAATATTTACAAGAGTAAATTTATAGAATGGTCCATGTGGTTTGTTCAACATCACTGAAACCCTCCCTCATGGAAAACTAATTATGGTCCATGAGAGTAAATACTTGTTGCATAAATTGTCCTGCTCGGGACCATTTGCAATTAGTTTCCACCAAATATTCTCTCACAGGGACCATCAATGCAACTAGCTCCCAAGGGGCCAAGGGGGCGATTTCAATGGTATTGAGTAAACCACATTGACCATTAACGTAATTCAGTCATATTTGAAAAATGAAATATATGTAAGTATAGAACTAAGGGATTATTACCTGTGCTGAAATGCCTGTTCCTCCAGGATGAGAATCATACAATAGAATTCTTTCGGGAAGATAACGAGTGTCATGAGGATTTACACACTCTGAAGCCAAATCGGATGAGTTGCAAATAATATATCTGAAATTAAATAAAATTCATTACAGATTCCAAACAGTGTGCATAATTTAATTCAAAAATATATGTATTTGCACAATTAGACTTACAGAGGTACAACATGAAGAAGTGCATGACCAGCAGCATGCAACCCTCCACGAAATGAATCTATTTCCACAGCTGTTTTTATCGATTGCGGGACACTAATCCAAACAGCCTAATAAACATCAAAAGTCAACAAAATGGTCAAACAAAACAAGATTTAAAAGTCAAAACAAGTAGTTTGTGCTAGAAACACTCACCGATGACTCGTATGTATAACTAGGAAGTGACAGTTCAACTGTATCCAACACCTGTTGACTTCGTTTACAAATACGTCTAAATCCAAACCAAGTAGTTGTTACTTTACACGGGTTTGATTGAGCACTTGTTCTTGATTTCTGAATGTTACTTATCTTTACTGGGTAGGCCTAAAAGATAAAACAAAGTGGTTTTTTTTGTTTATACATCCACAAGTAGTTGCAAAGGAGGGAATCAACAGATAATGTAAGGTTAAATTGTTTAAACTTACGATTTGACCACCTACAACTTCAACATCCGTATAATCACGAGTTTTAGTGTAATATTTTAAGTCAGCTTCTTGACACGAAGCAATTTTATTAGACAAATCCAAGTTCTTGACTAGATATGTTTTCCCTTGCTGCATATAAACAGCACCATCATACACCTGAAACATCATTTATTATCTAAGTTTAGTCTATGATTACTATGGATTTAATCGTTTTACCAGATAGAAATAACCAAAAGAGTTACCTGAAAGAAAGCTTTACTCTCTTCAATCTCTTCAAGAAGTTGCTCGTTTTTCATGTCGATTACTTTGTATTTCTCTGTCTCTATTGCCCGAATGCTCACACTATGTGAAGGCAATTTCTAGCATGTCAAATGAAAAACCATAAGTCAACTTTGGCAACAGTAATATTATTAACACTGCTAGACTCAAATACCGTATACCTCATGCCCAATGTAGTTCCAAATTTCAGCAGTGGGGCCTCTAGACGGGTCTGTAGTAACAAATCCCTTTCTTTTAAGGGATTGCAAGGAAGATTTTAGAGATGGACCAAAGTACTTTTCGTCATGAACCACACTTAATGGGAGTTCAAATGATGCACAGGCCAAGTGTTGTTCAAGCACCTATAGGGACAAAGGACTACAGTTATAAAGAATATTAACGTAATATAGATTGTCAATGGCAAAAATTATTGAATGAACCTGCGGGTTTTTAGCATCCACGTGGCAACATTCAATTGCGCCTTTGAAGAGTTTCTGAGGATATTTCATGAAATATTGGTCAAGTGGCCCTTCAAATGCAACATATATAGCAAGTGATGATTGTTCTCTTCTTCCAGATCTTCCAGCTTGCTGCCATAAGCTAAAACAAACTTGAGAAATTTAGTCTTTGGTGAGAATACATACAAGAATGAAAAGATTATCAAAAAAGGAATCATGACATATACCTAGCTATACTACCAGGAAACCCTAGATGCAGAGTGACATCAATGTGTCCAACATCAATGCCTAATTCAAGGGCATTTGTAGCAGCAACACCACAAATTTTCCCGCCAAAAAACTCACTCTCGATTTTTCTTCTATCCTGTGTTATCATCAAGTTAAATATCATATCCTTGACAAATTTCAAATAGTGAGAACTAATAAAGATCAATAGATACGAACCTCAGCGGTATAGCCAGCCCGATAAGCAAATATGGAATTTTCAAGATGTGGTGCTGTTTTTTGAAGAATTTCACGCCTTACGAAAAACAAAGGAAACTTCTCAAATCAGATGCAAGATGTTTATGAAATAAAAAAGAATGTAACTTTAAGGAAAAAAATACATACGTATAGCTCAAAACGAGTTCAGACAGTTTTCGTGTTTTGCAAAATGCAATGCAACGAAGTCCATGCTGAACAATTTCTGCAAAGATTCTCGAAATTTCCATGATTGGACTGTCAAAAAAATTATAACCAGTGAGCAAGTATTTTATATTAAAGACTACATATTCCACACGTGTAGTAAATTTATCCATGTACCTTGCTCGACCAACAACTGTTCTATCAACTTTGTCACTACTTTTGCTACTTCTAGTTCTCTTGTGTTCCTGTTATTTGTCAGGAATAGAAGATATAGAAACAATCACTATTTGGTAACTAGATAAATAAATATACAACAAAACATCAAAAAATCTTACAGTTTTTATGCGTAAAGGAGGATTCCATAACACAAACAGTTTGGGACCAGAAGGACTTCCATCTTTATGAATTAGTTCCATTGTTGGTAGACTTGCAAGCTCCTGTGCAGCTTACATCTATGTTAATTTATGTAAAGTAGATGATATTTCATTTCTAAAAGATATGAATATATTGCAATCAGTTATGAACATATACTTACCATTACATGATCACAGAGATTGGCAGAGGTTGCCGTGCAAGATATAAACGATGGATCACTCCCATAAACTGAAAAGTTGAAAAAGGTATGCCAAGGTAAATATATGCATAATTTTGAACTTTATTTACAAAAAGACATATAAAAACACATACCATGAGCACAAAGCCGACGAAGCCTCCTTAAAATAAGAGCAACATGGCATCCAAACGCTCCCTTATAAGCATGAGCTTCATCAACAACTACATACCTGATAAATAATTTAACAATATGATTATTTAGCCACAACAAACTGTTCGATACAATAAAATATAACTTCAAAAGATTACCTGAGGTTTGATAATAATCGACTAAACTGGTTATGAAAGGGCAAGATTGACAAGTGGAGCATATCTGGATTTGTGATCAACTACAAATAAGTTTATAAAGTAGATAAAAGTCAGTTGCCAGCTGAAGAATAATCATAAAAGAAACAAAAATTTAGGAAGTACCAGTCTGGAATTATCACGCAACCACAGTCTGTCATTCTGAGAAGTATCTCCATCATATATTCCAATGTTCATGCCTACATCAAATCCTTTTGTCATAGATAGCAATGCTCTTAGTTGATCTTGTGCCAATGCCTGCATGTAACATATTTTACTTAAAACGAGTTGAAATAAGCCATACAGATTAAGGGACTGAAATTTGTAAAAGTTTACAAACTGGCCTTGGTTGGAAAGAGGTATAAAGCACAAGCTGAAAGATCTTGAGACAATACTTCCACAACTGGTAGATTATAACACAGAGATTTTCCACTTGATGTCATCGTTGAAATAACAACACTCTTTCCAGATAATGAAGCCTCAATAGACTCTGCCTGCAAATATCACAAGAGAAAACGGTAAAAACACAGGACTTCCTAATACATAGATACACACGCAGAGAGAAATGTATACCTGGTGACGATACAATTTCGAGATACCGGAAGATTTGAGTGCCAATTGCATTCTTTCAGATAGATAAGTTGGAATCTCCACAAAATTGGCTATTCGGCCATTAATCTCTTCAACATGAACTATCTGAATGTTTCACCAATAGAAGAATACGCAATCAAAACGAATGGGAATATAAAGAGTAAAGATTTATGACCTTAAAACGGTAAATTTTGAAAAGGTTAACAAAAATTGCAACCTGTCCTTGGGAACCAAGGCCTGCTTTCAGATGCTCAACCATTTCTGTAGGTAGCAAATTATTTGTCTCCTGCAATGGAAACTCGTTAACAGAACAACAAATTAGTGGTCAATTGCTTCTATTCGAGAATAACAAAAAACTGAAATGGAAAGATGGCACCTACATTACACAGTGATTCAGATCCAAAAGAACCTGATGGTTCAGACATGCTCCTCTTTGTTCCTTTATTATTTCTTTCATTTACATGTAGCAAAAGATCATTAAGGGAATATGACTTAATTGTCTCGGATCCCTTTTTTTCCTGCAAGTTAACATTGTTTAGTCACGAATTGAATTGTAACGAACTCTTTATAAAAGCAAGGTCAACAGTAAGCAGATATAAAAGAAACGTTACGACATATTTCAGATTTAAGAAGAGGACACGTACCATCAGGGATTTAACAGTTGAACATAAATCTTTTTTGAAAGCACCTTCTCTTTTTTTCATAGCATTAACCACTGTTGCGGTAGACATTTTTTTCTTACCTAGAAGAGAACAGTAAGAAGTTAGCGGAGTTGTGAATTAACACGCAACCATAGTGAATTACAAACCAGAAAAACAAAAACCAACATGATTGGAAACAATTAGATTAACCTTTGATTGGGCATTTAGTATCTACTTTTGACTTAATGACAGTAATTGAATTGTTTGACCTTTTACCCAGAGTCTCATCCTCAATAAACTGTATAACCTGCAAAAGAATAAAGAGACGTGTATGTTTGTGTCAAGACTGTAAATAAAGACTGATGATTACTAAGAAGTGAGTGTTAATGTGTTATTAGAAAAACAATTTACAATCATAATCAACTAGTGAGAAGCTGATGCACGTGGATAACTGTTTTTATGGCTAGACACAACTAGATACACGATTTGAAACTTCTAAGTGATAGTTCTACTATTTTTTTTAATGGTCTTTATAAATTATAAGTAGCATTACTAGTAAAAAATTTAAAAGGGACTCCAGATTCTGGAAACACACTCAATTGAGTGAAATTTGGCCATATTCGACATTCAGACATGCCTGGAGACTAATTTAGCAAAATCTAAAGGTGAAAAGATGCAGTTCTAGCACTTACTTAAGCTATAAATATGGCCAATTACCTTAGGAAAGAGCAAAGAAAGATTCCCGAGATCAGCATATTCAATTCCAAATCCGAACTGGCGTAGCTGGTTCAGTCCTTTCTCCAAACTAAGCAAGGTAACCGTTTTCTGCTGCACTTGAAGAAAAGTACAGTAAATGTTCAAGAAATAAAACGCCTTCAAAAGAATCTTCAGCCATGATGGACAAAGGCATGAACAATTACTGTCAGCACTGCTTCGTATACTTCCATTCCTTAACATACAATCACTCGTTTTCGGATCAGATAAGCAATTAACCGAATCCAAAACCTGCATAAACCATTTACACGCTTTTTCATCCAGCTCATTCTCATCGCACAACAGCATTGTGTTTAACATCTCATCTACTTCATCATTAAACAAACTCTCAGCATTTCTCATATTCCCATCCTTGTGCGCCTTTGAATCTGCCCCTCCAAACTCACCATGAGAACAACTCATATTTTCATTCTCGTCAACCTCACGTTCCCTTAAACAAGACACATCTTGCATCATATCAGACCATGCTGATTCAGCAAACTTAGATGTGGAACACTGATCAGAACTTTTATGATCCGTTTCACTCACACTTGGTTCCACGGATTTCTTCTTGTCCTTCTTCGTAAATGGAATAAGAACAATAAATTCACCATCCGATATCACATTTCCACTTATCCGACTCTGCAAACCTAGTTTCGTACCCTGAACCACAATCACATCACAAGCATGAATAAACAATGATCAATTATACTCCCACCATCCAAAAATCATAGTCCACAAACAAAAAACACACAAAGTTTAACTAAAAAAATATATAATTATTACGGCTTTTATTTATAACATAACAGATGATTGTGGGGTTACGTGATTCACCTCCCCTGTGTTGACCGTGGGACCGACCGGTAGGAGCCGCCATAGGGTCGGTTACCCTTCTTTTGTTTTGAGTTTTAAAGTAGGGGCACAAAATATGGAACTTAGGGGGTGTTTGGGATAGCTTTTTTTATGCTTTTATATGCTAATATTAAGTGGAAGCAGTTTTGTGTTATCTAAACTGCTAATTGCTTCTGCTTATCTTATTTTGAGGTTAAATAAGCAATTTCTTATGACAAACCTGTTTATTTCAAAGTACTTATTTCATATGAACTTAAAAGTAAGTTTTTACCAACATACTTAACAAAAGAATTTATAAACCGATTCAACTAAAATTTCAAACAATTTTTTTTTCCCGACTATTATTGTGTTACAAAATAGGCAAATCCAAAGACTATTTCATGAAGCATAAGTAGAAAAAGTAAAGCAATCCCAAACACCCCCATAATCAATTTTACCTATAAAGTAAGCAACGAACACTAACCTCGGGCACGTTTGGCAAACAAGATTCTAAGAAGATTATGCTTATTTTTTGAAAAATAAGCTACTTAAAATATAAGCTTTGTTTGGCAGACATAACTTATCAGAGATTTTAGATAAATAATCTTCCACAATCTCTTAAAATCAAATGCTACTTCATGTAGCTTATAAAAATAATCTCAATTTTTAATCTCCCGCTCCATCTCCAGTTCCAGCAACAACTAATTTCGCCAAACAAACCCCTCATCTATACGACTACATAAAGTAAACATCTCAACCACTTATTTAATCTCAACTTTTCATTTTAAATCTATAATATAAACATTTTCTGAACCTCACTTAAACTTACTATATACCCCCTCCGTCCCATATTAATTGCTCATGTTTCTATTTCAGGTTGTCCCAAATTAACTGTCTACTGAACCTGATGAGGGTTTTAAGGTGGTGCAGAATCGGAAAGCCAAACCTAAAGGTACGAAGATGACTGGTGGTATTAATATGGGTAAGAGTCCTAGATTTGCACCTAGGAATCACGTATATGTTGCAAAGACGAAGACACCGGCAGCTGCTAGTGTTAATGCTAAAGGTACACCAGTTACTACGTCTAACTCTTTTGGGACTCTTGAGGTGGAAGATGACACGGGCATCCCAAGTACTGTGGTTGATTCTACTACTGACGCGGCGAAGACTGGGAAGTCTTCTGGTACTACTAAGGAAGTAGGTATTGATGGTTCTCGGGGGAAGGACTCCCGTATTGATATTGGTGCGGCTTCTAAGCCTCCGGAGACTGTGACTTCCTCTGCTACCAAGGTAAGTAATCCGTTTTCTAAAGTCGGGAATGTGACCTGTTCTGACAGTGAAGAGGATGAGGTTTTGGAGCCAGATAACCCTATGGCGTCATTTTTGGCTTCTGGGGGTGGCGGGAGTTTTGATCTTGAAGATTTTGATGATTATGCTGAGCAAGTCTACGATCTACCGAGACACTTGGAGGATATGTGTGACATGTATGATGTTAGTCTCTTAGGTCGTGGTAGGAAGTAAATTTGGTTGTTTCGTAGTTCATAAGATTGGCATGTCTTTCTTATGTAATTTGTTTGGTTAAGTGCACTTTTATTGTGTGTCTGTTGCCCATGTAACGGGCCGAGGTGAGAGATTCACTCTCATCCGTTGTACTTAAACATTTTTGGTTAATATATTTTACCAGGGTGCAGGATTACTCCCCTTTACCAAAAAAAAAAAAAATTAATTGTCTACTACTTTTCAGGTTGTCCCAAAAAGTATGTTGTAATTTATTGGTATGTGGGCAATTATTTTGGAAACGAATGGAGTACATTTTTGTCTAACCATCATTTCAAATCTATAATATAATCTCCATCATTTTTTTCGTCCCCTATATATTTCATCTAACTATGCTAGTATCTAAAACCAGGCAAATGAAAATAGCGCTGGATTTGATAATAAATTAGGTTCGCCTGATTGTAATTATAGAGTAACATAAAACAAACACACATTAACCGCAATCATCAAAGTAACTAATATAGAGAGAATTAGATATAATATTATACCTTGAAGAAGAGATGAAAATTGGGTGAAGTTGTTGCGGGAGGAAATACTTGCTTGAGAAGAATCTTCAGTTCTTGTATCGTTCGATTCGATGAGATCGAAACAGTAGTCGTTTCGCCGGTTAGTGTTCGGATTTCGATTTCGGATTCTGATTCGCTCATTTGTAATGAACTTTGTGTGTTGTTGAGTGATTGTTTTGTACGTTGTGTGATGCGAAGCCAATTGAATTTGAATTGGTTTTAGGGTTTGATTCTGGTAATTGGCGGTTATTATTATAAGTGGTTCGTTGAGAGATATTGTTAGGGTTTTGGCGGGGAATTTGGGGGCGGGTTATGTATGTCAGTATGTGTAAGTTGCTACTTGAAAGAAATTTAAAAGTTCGAAATAATAAGGCATGTTTAGCTGGAAAATATTTTCTTATTTTTTATTTTTTGTTTTTTATGAAAAGGGAGTGAAGTTTTATTTTCATAAAACAATGGAAAATTTAGAAAACATATTTAGTTTAAGAAGCATGTGTTTGTGTTTTTCATTTTGTAAAATTAGAAAACATGTTTAAGTATTGTTTTCTATCTCAATTCTTTATTCACCTTTATAATATTATAAAAATATCTTCAAAACACAAAAACAAATATTATAAACAAACAAACTAAATTATAAAATAACTAAAAAAATCTAATATGAGGAAATAAAGGATTTAAAAAGTAAAATATCATCAAATAACATGAAAAAATCTTCAATCGACTACAATTCGACATTAAAACATTATATTCGACATAAAGTAAAATTTCTTATTTCATCCGTTTAATACGTTTTATCCGTTTTTGTATGTTTTTATCCATTTTGTGCGTTTTTATATGTTTTAAACATTTTTATACGTTTTATTAGAGGTGACAAACGGGTCGGGTCGGGTCGGATCGGGTTGAGTCATGGGTCATACAACACCTATTTTAAAAATGGGTCTAACGGGTCATGAGTCAGATGGTTTGGGTCGGGTCGACCCACTAAATTATAGTGTTTTCATCCATTTTTTACGTTTTCGTTTCTTTTTACTCTTTCGTCTGTTTTTACGTTTTCGTCCGCTTTTTTATGTTTTAGTCCGTTTTATTACGTTTTCGTCCTCTTTTTACGTTTCGTCGGCTTTTTTTACGTTTTCGTCAGTTTTTTTACGTTTTCGTCCATTTTCTTACGTTTTCGCCATTTTTTTACGTTTTCGTATTTTTTTACGTTTTCGTCTATTTTTTAACGTTTTCGTTAATTTTTTTACGGTGCGCCTATATTTTTACATTTTCGTTCGTTTTCTCCTGTTTTATAATGTTTTCTTACGTTTTCTAAATTACAGTATTTTCATCCGTTTTTTTACGTTTTCGTCCATTTTTTTACGTTTAGGTATTTTTTTACGTTTTCGTCAGACGAAAACTAAAAAACGTAAAAATAGACGAAAATGTAAAAAAATTGACGAAAACGTAAAAAAGACGAAAACGTACAAATCCAGACGAAAACATAAAAATCGGACGAAAACGTAAAAAATAGACGAAAACGTAAAAGAACAAACGAAAACGTAAAAAAAAGGATGAATACGTAAAAAAAAATGGTCGAAATGTAAAAAATGGTTAAATACGTTAAAAAAATAGGACGAAACCGTAAAAAAATGGACGAAAACGTAAAAAAATCGGACGAAAACGTAAAAACTCGGACGGAATTATAAAAAAACATATGAGAATGTAAAAAACGGACGACAACGTAAGGAAACAACCTAAAACGTAAAACAACAGACGAAAAAGGAAATGGCCTAAAACGTAAAAAACATACAAAAACGTAAAAAGACGAAAACGTAAAAAAAACAGACGAAAACGTATAAAAAAACAAACAAAAATGTAAGAAAAACAGACGAAAACGTAAAAAATAGGACGAAAACGTAAAAAACAGACTAAAACGTAAAAAAATAGACGAAAACGTAACAGAACTGACAAAAACGTAAAAAAATTGGACGAAGACTTAAAAAAGACATAAACGTTAAAAATGGGTCGAAATAGTAAAAATTGGTCAAAACGTAAAATAAATCAGGCGCAAACGTAAAAAATGGACAAAAACGATAAAAAACAGACGAAAACGGACAAAAACGTAAAAAACAGACGAAAACATTAAAAAAAAAAAACGAAAACGTAAATAAAATGGACGAAAACGGACGACAACTTAAGGAAATGGACGAAAATATAAAAAAAAACAGACAAAAGCATAAAAAAATCGGAAGAAAACGTAAAAAACAGACAAAAACGTAAAAAATCGGACGAAAAAGTAATAAAGTAGACGAAAACGTAAAAGAATGGACAAAAACGGCAAAAAACAGACGAAAATGTAAAAAATCGGACGAAAACGAAAAACACATATGAAAACGTACAAAACTGATAAAAACAATTAAAAACCGACGAAAACAGATTAGGGGTATTTCAAAGATAAATAGGTGAAAACACAAAAAAGTGTTTTCTAGTTTTGTAGAGAATTTTATTGGAAAACACTAATTTGAACGTGATCTCTGTTTTCTTTGTTTTCGACAAAATATTTTATGGAAAACAAGGATGTTTTCCCTCAACTAAACGCACTCTAATTGTTGTACTAGTTTATCAAAAAAATAAAAAAAATCGGTGGCTTATTTATTTTATTTTTTTCTTACACTCTGTTATCGAGTTAAATTGTGAAGAAAAACTAAAAAAAGAACTTGGTATTTTGTTTCATTATATTTAGTTGGAGAGGATGAAAAAAAAAAGTTGTCACTAAGTTATATACAAATATACTTATTTAAAAAAAAAAAAAAAAAAAAAAAAAAAAAAAAAAAAAAAAAGGGGTAAAGAAAATAGAACAAAATAAAGGCAAAATTGGCATTTACATTTCTGAGGAAATGTCTCATCCACTTTCATCCCAATATTAGGGGGAGGGACTGGTACTCTAATACCCTAAGTGCCACATCACTTCTATCCAATAAAAACCCTCTAACTCAAAACTACTAAATTCTACCCTAACAATACCCGATTTGAAGAGAGTGGTACCTTAGTACCCAATTTTTTATTATTATTATTATTATTATTATTTTTTAGTACATAAAATCACATACAATATTAAAATAAAAACATATCATTTCATTAAAAATAAAAACATTACATAATACTTAAAAAAAATAAACATTACATAATACTTAAAAAAAGAAACATAACATAATACTTAAAAAAAACCATACTAAAATGAGAAACCCACTAATCATCGAGATGCGGCAAGTATTGACGTGCTACGTGCTCCGTGAGATCATATCGAAGACGGTCATGGAGAACTTCGTCTAGTAACTCCGCTACCACACTGTTGTCGAACACTGGCTGGACCGGCTCATCCATTATATGAACCGGTGAGATTGCCCTCCCTTCGCGTTTTATAACCATATTGTGCAAAATAACACACGCATGAACCTGATTGGCAATCTTCGCTTTGGTCATAGCTCGGAGAGGTCGATCGAGAATTTTCCATTTTCCTTTGAGAGCACCAAAAGCACGCTCGACATCTTTTCTCGCCCCCTCTTGTAACTTCTTAAATCTCTTTTCCTTTGGGTCGTTTGGATACGGGTATGCTTTAACAAATGTGGACCACTTAGGATAGATTCCATCTGCCAAATAGTAGCCGCGTTTGTAAAAACGTCCATTCACGTGGAATGAACTGTTCATCGCCGTTCCATTTCGATCTGTAAGATACAAGTCAGACGTATTCAATACGTTGATATCGTTGTTTGACCCCGGGGGACCAAAAAAAGCATGCCAAATCCACATATCTTGTGACGCGGTGACTTTAAGTATAATAGTGGGAACACCATAGTCACCTCTCGTATATTGCCTTCTCAAATATCTAGGACAATTTTTCCATTTGACGTGTGTACAGTCGATGCTACCAAGCATCCCAGGGATGTGATGCTTTGCTTCATGGGCCTGGAAAATGCGTGCAAGGTCGTGTGTTGTCGGCCTACGTAGGTACTCTCGACCGTACAACTCAATGATGGCCTCACAAAAATAATCAAGACTTTCACGTGACGTTCTTGCAGACATGCATAAATATTCATCATACTCATCGGGGGGATTGCCGGTTGCGAGTTGCCTAACGGCCGATGTGATTTTTTGTTTCGCCGTGAAACTTTTTTTGTTTCGCGCGTCATAGCCTTCTTGAAAATATGGGTATCTCGCTTCAATGTCGCCCACTATTTGCAAAAACATGCTTTTCTCCATTCGAATTTTTTTTAAAAGTAATCTTCGTTGTACTTTGGTGCTTCAACGAACCAATCATTCTCTAGAGTTTGAAGACCTATTTCCCGATGACGATTTACGCTACTACTGCTAGAGCTTGCCGTGTCTTCAAGAAACTGAGCCGCTTGAAGCATAAGTTGCAACGAGCTACCCGTGGATAGCTCGTCGGACGAAGACGGAATAACGTATTCGAATTCGGAAGAATCGGAAGACATTTTGATGATAAAAAGGTTGGGATTTTATGAGAAACTAAAAGGTGGGGGTAATTTTTTTTTTGAGAGATTAGTGTGTGTTTTTTTTTTTGTGAAAAAACGAGTGTTTGCTATTTGGTTTTAAAGGGATTTTTTTTTCAATTTTTTTTTTTTTAATTAAAAGTCACAACTAGCCAACGGTTAGTCCCAACGTTCCAAAATTTTGAATTCTTTCCATGTTCACCGATCGGGCTTTGAACCCGAAATCCTTACCCGATTGCGCTACCCGATTTAGTCGGGAAGGTGTTACCGATCGGGTTAGGGTACCCGAATCCTTACCCGATCACCACTCCCTCCCCCCTTAGGATGAATATCACCAATCCCTTTCTTACCTCTTTTTTCCTTTTAGGTCTGCAAAAATTCTTGAAAATATTCTAAAAAAATACTTTACTTCATTTGTTTTTATTTTCTTTTCACAAAAATAAATAATAATAAAATAAAAAGTTGAAAATAAAAATAAAAAATCTAGAACGAGTGTGTTAGCAAGAAGTTTGATAACAAAACTTGCAACTTTTTACATGTAGACGGAACAAGTCGATATAGGAGATGGCTTATTTGTTTTAAGTTTTATGTTTGACATTAAAAGATTGTTGGTGCACTTATCATTAGATTTTTAGTTTTATTTTGATAAGACACGAAAAGATATCACGTTAGCATAACATGAATTATTATCTATAGCCCGTACTGCTAAAAATGTAGCCCGCTAAAGTTTTCAAAAAAGTGAAAAAAATGCGTACATATTAAATTGTAACTTTCGCCATAACATGACTAAAGAAACCTCTCACCACATATGCGTCGTTGGTGATGAAATGGGAGAACTTGATCAATGGACTGACCGACCGATCGACCAACTTGAAAAGTTGATTGTTAGTGTGTGCGAGTTGTGCTTTTGTTTTTTTGTGTATATTTATATATAAGTGGGTATATTAAGATTGTGATGTTAGTGTTTTCTATACCTTGTTGGTTGTGTAATGAAAAATGCGATGTGATACTGAGTTGTCGATAATGATTTTGATCACCACTACATCTATCCTATAACCGCCTAAAAATTTTACTCCGTATTCTTCAATAAGAACATAGTTCTTATTAGTTTTTCAGTCCACGGTCTCCACTCTTTAGGCTATGCACACTGGCTCGTAAAAAATCGGTCGGTCAAGTTGGGTGACCGATTTCAACATCGGTCGTTCCCATTGTGGTGCTTGGGTCTGAAATCGGTTGAGCAAGGAAAAAAACAATCAGTTTAATATTTGACCGATTTTGCACAACACTACAATCCAAAAAATTATATCGTTTGAATATTTAAAATAAATAAATAAATAAATAAAATTATGGCATATACAATGTTTAAACGATTCGGATACTACGGAAATGAAAATACATTAAACATTAAATTAAAAATACGGATTACATAGCACATACACTAAACGATGCGGAAATGAAAATGAAAATACAAATTACAATGAAAAGTCTGAGTTGTAACCCTCGCTGTAATCCGAAGAATTTGGATAATTATACTTGCGGTCATAATACTCGCCTTCCGCAATGTCAAACCAGTTGTTCATGCGGTATTCTTCATCCCTTGCTTCCTGCTTTCTACGAGCAGCTTCCTCACGTGCTTCATTTTCTTCGAATTCTCTTCGTACTTGCTCATCTTGCTCAAGCTGACGTAGTTGGTCCTCAGTTAAAAATCCCGGATTGTCTCCGCGTAGCACACCCGGTGGAGTATTCAACACGTTCTCAGCCGGTGGGGGATTCAAGTTCACAGCCGGTGGAGTGTTCACCACGTTCTCAGTCGGTGGGAATACCAGAAAGATATCTTCCGGTGGGGTGTTCACCACGTTCTCCGAAAATTGTTGTGAGAAATCTCTTACATCAGGAAATTGTTGTGAGAAATCGTTTTATTGGGATATTGAAGAGATAATTTGCCAAGTATTTTTCTGTGATGTGTGTGTCTATACATTACAAGTCTGTGTGTTTATATATAGGCAGTTGAAAAAATCCCGTTTGAATTTTGAATTTCAATTTGAAACAATCCCGCTCATAGTTTGAATTTTGAATTTTTAAATATATCCCCGTTGAAACAATCCCGCTCATAATTTATTTTTAATAAATTTTAAATTTGTTGTTTAAAATGTTTGAAAAAAAAACAAAACTCGGTCATCGACTGTGACATTTGGTCATGTCTGATTATCGGAGAGAAAAAACTAATGTAACAGCGGATGACCTGAGTCACAACTGTGCATAGCCTTAATAAAGGGTGACATGGGTTTCATTAAGATAGCTAAACAATACAATTACAATTTATTGAACATATGATCCGTTTACAAAGGGCGTTTGTTTTATCGGTTTTGGTATTTGAGGAATGTGATGTGACTTAAAACATATGTTTGTTATGATGTTATCAGTGTCAGATTTATCATTCAAAAATTTAAACAATGCTATCCATAAAAGTCATCTAGATGAGAAGCTTTGAGAAAATTCACATGTTACCATTAAACAATGGCTAATGATTTGCACACTTCAATTTCTTATTTGTATACTCAAATTTGTGCATTAAGCATTTGTACATTTATCATATACTGCCTTATCGGTTTGTACATTTGAGTGTGCAAATAACAAATGAGAGTGTGCCAATCAATGCTCTTAAACATCAGCCTTGACATATTTTTTTTTCAATTTCTTCCACTACCACCACACTTATCTTTTTACTAATAAAACAAAATACTTAGCGAGAATTTTCATTTCAAAAAAATCAATTCATACTTTATTTGATAATATTTTTTTAAAATTGATTTTTTTTTTCTGAATTTTGAAAATAATTTACTCTATTCTTTCCTAATTTAGCTATAAAAATTTTAAAAATCATTTTTATATGATATATGTACAAAAAAAACATGTAAATACACATGGGTCTGACAAAACCCTTAGTGGGAATTTTTCATTTCAAAAAAATCAATTTATACTTTATTTGGTAATATTTTTTAAAAATTAATTTTTTTCATGAATTTTGAAAAATAATTTACTATATTTCTTTCCTAATTTAGCTATAAAGTTTTAAAATCGTTTTTATATCATATATGTACAAAAAAACATGTAAATACACATGGGCTTGGGTGCTCTTTTTAATAAGTTTAGGCCGAAACTGTAAATTTGTTAAGGCGGAAGTATCAAAGGCCACAAATCCCATTGGAAGGGTTCTTATATTATTTTCTGCAATTCCACATCTCCAAACCCATTATGCGATTAACCACAATTCGTGAAACATGCGATTAACCCATTGAAAGGTTTTTAATAGGATGAGGTTAATTCGTGTCTAGATGATTAATAACAACCCATTGCTTACATTGAAAACTATCCACCCCAAACCCTAATCATTTAAACAAAATAATCGGTCCCAACCATGAAACCATATTCATGTAAAGAAATCATCGGCGCCAACAAAAGTATCTACTTAATTGATTATGATCTGATTCGTGTCCACATCTCCAAGCCCATTGTGCGTGCAGCTTCTGGTAGATGTAGCCAAGTGCCAAAACAAGAAGAGGAATAGTTTAAGGTAAATTTTTATAATAAGTTTATGATTTATTGAATCAAATTTGATTGAGATTTTGTGTTATTAAAAGTTTAATTTAATTAAGATTAATTGTTCTGTTTTGTTTTCTTAAATCTTTGTTTTCCTTTTCACTAATTTTACTACCATATGATAAAGAATATAAAGTAATGAACACCATATGAACCAGCTTCTTTGCATTGTTAGATTGCATATGATATATTATTCCAAATTTCATGTTCCATGTAGTGTTACAAATTTCAGGTTCTTTGTTACAAAGAATATTGTTTTGTTTTAATTTATTGGTGTCCAAAATATTTTTTAATAAGTTATAGTTGTTTAAGTAAGTTTTTACATATTGTTGGACTTAATTATTAATTTAAAAAAAAAAAAAAAAAAAACCCAGCCAAGTTGATATTGTATTACAATTACAATTAGAATCCTAATAGGACCTAAACTAAAACCGGCTTAAACCATTATATAAACTAAATTTATAGCCCCTGTTTTTTATTCCCACGAATTTATCATCAAACATATCTGTATCTCATTCAATAAAACTCAAGAAATCAAGTTTTCTTTTTCATCTATGTAGAAACATATTTATATGTATTAAACATCTTATCTTATTCATCAGGTTTTCTTTTTCAACTTTGTTGAGTGAACATTTAAACTTGAACTACCATTATGAATTATTGTTTATTTGATTTGTTAGTTGGTTTGTAAATTTAGCTTAGTTGTTTTTAAAGATTGTGATTTTGATTAGCTAATGGTGAATCAGTTTGAATGTGATGAAGGTTGACGTTATTATTATCATGTGTGGATGGAAGTGGATTGATTTTATATATTTATGTGAAACTGTATGGAGATGGTATTGATGATTTGGCATAGTTTGTATTAGATCTCCACACCAGACCAACAGGTTGGTAACGGGTTTAAGGAGTATAGGTTGTGGGGTTATAGTTGACAAGAGAATAATTATCACATAATATTGAACTTTAATGTTAAAAGGAATGTTGATTCTACCAAATTATCAAAGCATGAGTTCAAAATTCACTTCTATATAGAAACAAATGTTAATCGTATAAACAATAATTAAAAAACACATACTCGAGCTATCTTAACCGTATATCTTGATTTATAAAATTTCGTTTAAAAACTTATTGAAAATAAAACCTTATATAACTACAAACTACGTCATCAAAAAAATAATTAAAACATGAAATTAATAATAATAATTTATTTAAAAGATTAGAAAAAACCGTGCGCATGCGCGGGCATTATATCTAGTTATAATAATAACTTTTTCAAAATTTTAAATTATATTTTTATAGCATAATTACTATAGTATTTAGTATATTAAAAGATTCAGTTCCTTTATTAATGTGGAGGCTTCAAGAGTATGTACGATACATACATCGAATAACATGGAACTAAATGCATAATCATCAATCATGTTAATATTCACTCTTATTATTCAATTCTTAGGAATGCAAAAAATTCCTTACTTAATGCATAGACAACATTTCTGGAATACAAATCATAGTGACAACCATTAAGATGAATATGAAGTGTTGCATTTAAAAAAATCTATACATATCCCCTAGAAAGTTTTATGCATTCTAACGTATAAATAGATCACTTTCATTTGAGTTACCACGCCACACCACCTAACCCCACCAATGTCGGCATCATATTCAACCGCCGCAACAACACATCGAACATAACAAAACAAATGAGCACCTACCTACCAAAATAAAAAATGAACATGTGGAGAGTGATGTTCATCGTGAGGAGATATTTAGGAGACGGTAAAGTCGTCATGCAAGTGAATATCAAGTCGGGGCTAACGACCTGTTCAGAAATTGCAAATCTGTCTCCAACACCACATAGCCGAACTAAACATAAACCAAATCAATAGAGATCTCATCTTTCTCTTTTGATAATCCAAAGATTTATTGTTTAACAACAAAAATATCAAGAGAAATCATCATAGATCTATCAAAAGCAAAGCTTTTTCTTTTTTATATCCGAAAATCAAAAGAAAAAGACAAGAACAAGTATGTCATTATCTTTCTTTCTTTTGGGTTGGACAAGATACGAAAACAAACTCCTACCTTAGACCTATGAAGGAAAATCAAACAAATACCCTTGCCTGAGAGTTCGCCGGACTACTTTTCAACGATTATAATATATTTGGTGTACCTCTTATTGAAACGTTGTTTATTTTAATGTAATATCAAAGGGATTTAAAAGTCTTTTGGATCTTTGGAGTGTAAGAAAGAACGCTCATGGCATCAAGATTTGGTTTAAGGAGTGAAAAAAGAGATGGGGCGTTACATTTGTGAAGGTGAAATAGGTGACTGCACAAGAGATAATGATACTTAGAGTTATCTTTCTTTACTTAGGGTAGTCTGAGTTAAAAATGGTGAGCTAATATTGTATATTTGTGGTATGGACTGTGGTAACCATTCTTGGACCAAGATCCAAGATGTTGGGAATTATATTTGAGTTGATAAGACAAAACGTGTAAAAGATGAAGGACTAAAGAAGACAAAGAAAGAATTCTTTAAAGGATGAAGAATGAAACACAAGGGACTTACTTGTTAAAGAAGAATTTATTATTTAGTCATTTGTAGTCATTTGTAACCCCAATCCTCTAATATATAAAGAGGACATGGGACTTAAGTTATAAGCGTGCCAAACAATGTAAACACCAAAGGTGTATGTGTGTGTTCCTAGGCGTAAGTTCTCTAATGTAAACTCCTAGGTTAGTGTTTGGTAGAGTAGAGATGATGTCGAAGAAGCTTTAATAATAACAATGATGTTTTCTTATTCCGTTGTGCATCTTATTATTGTTGTTATTGTTAATCCCTAGAGCTCATAAACGATCTTCACAATTGGTATCAGAGCGGGGAGCTCTTGATATAGGGATCTACAAGGTTTTTCAAAGAAAAAGGTAAAAATTCTAATTTGAAATTTTTTTGTAACTTCTTTGCAGTGCTGTTTTCAAACAACGTTAACTTTTTTGTTAACCGTTGGATCGGGATTTGGTGGATCTTCTCTATACATCTGGCTAACTTTTCACCAGAGAGATCTTCCATATGAGGTCGGAGTCGTAAGTTATTCGGTGCTAAAAACGGCCGCAGAGAGAGGTACACAATGTCGAATTTCTTTTTTGGTTTTTAGGGTTTGTACAAAATCCTTTCTATCACAACTGGTTTTTAGGGTTTTTATTATGATTATGTCCATTATAATCAATATCATCTGTTGTATATGAAAAAGAAAAACCAAACCCTAGTTTCTCTCTCTAGGACTGGCGCTTTGGAGAAACCCTAATTCACTACACTTGCTAGTTTCGATCTCTGATGAACTTGGTAATTATGGTACCATTATGGTTAATCCCTAGCGATGGTATTCAATTCTAAGTATTGCTTTGCTGCTATTGTGTGATAATTACTGATGATACGCAAGGTTTTGTAGATCTGCTATAAGTTCTCTTTACCACTGCGGTACAAGAGGTTTTCTGTTGTACAAGAGGTTGCACGTTTTATGTGCTTGTATCTACTTCTACATCATGTTCAAAGTACTTCTCGTAGAATACTTGATACTGCTGTTACATTAACAGTTGGTACTGCTCATACATTCTTATTTATACTACTACGACAAGGTTAGTACTGCCATTGATCAACTTCATACTGCTGCGTATAGTATCTTGGCAGTTAGTACTGCCTTTGCAAGTCAAGTACTTCTTTCGTTAAAATTGTACTGCTGCGCTCAGATATTACCACTGCTTGTATGGTTGACGCTGCCTGTTGATTTTATGTTGCTCCTAAGTTTTAAATTTCAATTATTCAAGGGTATTTTGACTGAACAAAGTGTTGTCTGAGGCTGCATGGTCTTAAGGGATATTCGCAGGTTGTGAAAGTTGTATATATATTGGACAGTATGAATTGTTCTCTGATTGAGGTTCTTGGATGAGTAATGTTATTGGACCTCAGTGTGTATTTATTCATTTTTGCATGGTTACCTATCTTACGTGTGAAGCATTGGACTCCTTGGAGCATGTATGGAATTTATTAATGACACACGGGGTTTGAAGTGGTCGATTAGTTAATGGATTAATAGGGTTGGTGATACCCTTACTTTGACAATCACATGGGTCGGTGGTACATGTTTAATGTCAGTAATATGTGATATAAAATTGCATATAGTTTGAAGGACATGTTAACATTTTGATTGGCTACAAGGTATCATGGGACGGTGGATTTTTTAGCATAGTATGATATGAAGGCTGTATTGTACATGACACACAATAAATGGTTTGAATTTGTTTAGATATTTGATTTTGGATTTGAGGAGAAGTCGTATACAGTTTGGATTTTTGGTTATTGAACGACACACACGAAGAAAATTCGAACATGGATTTGGTTCTTGATTTTTGGCTTGACAACACGCAGATTTGGATTTCATTTGATTCTTAACAGGTTTTCTAATGGCTCATTCTTATTTTCATAATTGATTACGAAGAAAGGTTTTTGTCACCTATTTGATGATGAAGTGGAACTACTTGGTTGCATGTTTTATCATATCTTTTTGCAGGAGGTAACTTGTTTGTGCATTCATATTGTGACGAAGAATTGACAATGTCTAGCAAGATGGTTTTGCTATCACTTGAAGGAGTTACGTTATTGTGCTCAGTGTCTCATTAAAGATGAGAATTATTATCAAAAGGTTGCGGTCTACTTATACTTCCTGGTTTCAGTATGAGTTAGAGGTCACGTGGTTAGTACAAGACATAAGACACAAGTTTAGGTTATTCTACTTCAGCATCAAGAAGATGGTTAATATATGGGTTTCTAGGAAGCTTAATGTTTAATCATTTACATGCATCATTCGAGGGGAAGATTTTTACTATTGTAATTCATTATTATTACTTTTGGTTTAAGTATCTACTGTCTTAAGTTCATTTTTAGTTGCGGAAAACTTCATGATGGGTAATTTGAGACATTGGATGGCTGGATTGGAAGTATGTATTGTATTGTGATGGTTAAGATCAAAGTTGCTTATACTCGCAGTTCTCCTAGTAGATTATGATAAAAAGGGGAATAAAGGCGATAAAGAAGCTGCAACTTGAAGATCCTTGGTGATATTGTATGTTTAAAGGGAAGTTCGTCTATCTTCCATGACATATTAACTTCAGGGGAAGTTCGTGCTTATTTGGTTTTGTCATTATCAACTAGGGGAAGATTGTTGGGAATTATATTTGAGTTGATAAGACAAAACGTGTGAAAAATGAAGGACTAAAAAAGACAAAGTAAGAATTCTTCAAATGATGAAGAATGAAACACAAAGGACTTACTTTTTAAAGAAGAATTTATTATTTAGTCCTTTGTAGTCATTTGTAACCCTAATCCTCTAATATATAAAGAGAACATGGGACTTAGGTTATAAGCGTGTCAAACAATGTAAACACCAAAGGTTGTATGTGTGTGTTCCTAGGCGTAAGTTCTCTAATGTAAACACCTAAGTTAGTGTTTGGTAGAGTAGAGATGATGGCGAAGAACCTTTAATAATAACAATGATGTTTTCTTATTCCGATGTGCATCTTATTATCGTTGTTATTGTTAATCCCTAGAGCTCATAAACGATCTTCACACAAGAGTTGTTAATGCATTGGGCATAAAGATCATTATATTAAAGTCAAAATACATAACCATAAATCTTGATACGTTAGTCAATTTTTTTATTGCTTTTTTTAATCATAATTCTCATATTATATATTTTATGCAATTTTGGAATCATCTCTTTATGTCATCCGTTCCAAATGAGTTAATTTTACTTAGTACTTATATTGTGTATTACGTATGATCAATTAATCGGGGTTTCCTTATATTTTGTATTACACGTTAATTGTACTTGAAAAATATGGATATTTCACTATAATTTGCCCAATGAATGGGTGTATTTTATGGATAATTAAACTGAAAGCTTTTTTGATTAATGGCTAAATGTGGACTACAAAATGACAAATGGATTAATTTTTTAAGGTTATATTTTATTGACGAGTTCAAGAATAAACTATTATCATTGGAATATGTATTAATGGGCTTAACCGAATATGTGACATTTACTTCAAGTGCTTGAAAAAACATTATGTGATCATAAAAATACTCTATACTCTTAATGTCTTAAAAAACTTTGTGAGACGCATTGTATACCACTTCGATATTTGTTTAGTATAGTAAAAGCATTAATGATTGCAAATTATTAATGACTATTAATAAAAAAATTGAGTTTAATGAAATTAACTTATTTAGTAGTTATTATAAACTAACAACTATAATATATATTTTATAAATGTGTTTTATATATCTTTATAACAAAAATAATTAAATTTATCTATAATATTGGGTTCAAAGTTAAATTTTTGATGCAAGAAAGAAATCACACGTCATATTAAATAGCAATAAGCAATATAGCATGAACCATAATGTGTTGTTGCCGATACTATGAAAAGTTATCACAAACAAATGTTTATCTTCATCGTTAAGGAATTGAAGAATGTTTTTTTATGCATAGATTGTTGTATATTTGAGCTTCACCATCATATTTACAACTCGAAAATTTACGCAAACATTACGCAATGAACAATTGGATACAACCTGTGTGTATCACACGGGTTCGTAAAGCCAAAATTAGAATTAAACTATAAATCATGAGCGAAAAAGCAAGAGTTTCCCCATGACAAAAATTGGTGACGAACATTACGCAAAGAGCAATTAGATCAAACCGGTGTGCAATGCAATGGTCTGAATAACTCATTTTATTATATTTTTCTTTCACCTCATTTAATTCAAAACATATATACTAAATTTAAATCCAAATACAAATCCTAATCATAAACACATCTACAAACCAAACAGACCCTAAGTTTTTATAATCTATACAACCTATAATATATGGAGATTAGTACTTCCCTCCTAATTACTTTTTAAAATCCATACTACATTATAAAGTATTTAGGACATTCTTAAAATGAAAGGCTTAAAAAATTGAGATTAAACACTTGCTTATAATGGAAAAAATTGTATTACTTTTGCTATTAAAGCACTATTTATAATTATTTAAAGCACAAATACATTAATACATACAATTAATACACTATTTAAATCATCCCCTCACTCAAATATACAACCATTTTATCATATTTTACAATCTAATCAAGCTACTAATCATCTATTGTTAAAATTCAATAAGCCAAACACTTAAAAAAAACATGGGCCTTAAAACACGTACAACTCTGTCAAATGTGCAACTCCCATTAGTTATGTCATTGAGATGAACAACTTTAATTACGAATTATAGAAATGTTTTGACACAAAATAAATAACTTATTCAATGATAATAGTACGTGTCTCAAAATAAATAACTTGAAAAGTATGACTTGATGAAAATTTTAATTACATGGTACCCCCCCGCCACCACGCTCGAATACCTTGTTAGTTATCATAAATACATTTCGAGCATTACAAGTAAAAAGCACTATTTACAACTATTTAAAACACAAATACATTTGTTCAATACATACAATTAATACTTTTCTTAAATCACCCTCTCACTAAAAAATACTACCATTTTATCACATGATACAATCTAATCAAGCTCTAAATCATATATTGTTAAAATCCAATAACCTAAGTACTTGAAACACCAGCATAAAAAAAAACCCATGCAACTTAAAACACAAACATGTACAACTTAAATGGTTAAAGTTACTTAAATATAAAATTTTCACCATCTATAAAGTTGTTATAACGAAAAACATAAAATTAAAAGATATTCATCGCCACAAATTTTATTACAGGGTACCCGCCGCCGCATCGCGCGAGTACCCTGCTAGTAGATTATGAAGCATTTTAAACGTGTTTATAAAGGGTTGATTAACCGGTAACTTGTTATGTTGTTTTAATTGTATGTTTTTTTCTCAAAATTATTGTCTTAAACAAGGTTTACAAATTCAAACATGTACTCAAATCGTAAAAGCTTCAAGTTCCCTGTTAAATCGCCTATGAGGATCCTGGGGAAGTTTGAATTATATCAAGCAACACTGGTTGTTTTTTGTGATATTATCAAGATTACGTGAATATTTGTAATTCTTCTACAAGATTTCAATATTTTAGACAACATTTAACATATTTACAGAGATTTGGGTGCGTGTTCTGGTTAGCTGCAAGTTTCAGCGAGTATTCTTACTAACTACATGTTTTCGACGATCACTTTTTTGGTTCTCTCAGTCCATTTTTTTTTGTTTTAAACAGTTTTTAGTGGTCTTAATCTGTTCGAGGCGTTTTAGTGTCATCCTATTCACCCGGATTTCAAAACCGGCCGACCTCCCAGTTACCAGTTGAACCAGATGATCCGACCCGGTTTATAAGGATGGTTAGGGAAATTTATGACAAGATTGAATTTGTTGTGAGGTAGAGGGTGATGTGAAGGGGTTGGTTGATGGAGGTTGGGATTTGTTTCTTTTGTTGATAATGATGAATGTAGGTAGGGGTCAGGGACTTGAGGTTATTTTGTTGTTGTTTCCCTAAGCCTGGGTTGATGGATGTAGATGTAGATATGGGTTGTAGTTTCCCCTATCTTAAAATTTTACAAATATGGTTAATGAATGAAATGGGTCGTTTGATCTAAATTTTCATTGTAGAGTGTGTTCAAATGTGGTTTTACTGTTTTAGAGTCTTTGAGTGGTATCACAAACATAAACATGAAAATCACATTAATCCAACCATAACACAAACTAAAACATGAAAATGACATTAATCCAACCATAAAACACAATGGATTAGGACTTAAGCTTCTAGAACAATGGATTAGGACTTAAGATAGGGGATGCGAAAACATAGAGTGATATTAGTGAACCAGCCTTTGGACACTATGATGATACAGTGGCACATTGCATCACTAGAAATATGCATCACTGGAAATAACATGAATTGGCATCCTAAATGGTACCTATCTTGTAACACCCCCAATTTCGTGATACGCAGAGGAATTCAAACTGGGTGTTACTCGACGGCACAACAGTCATAATAATAGAAAACGATCTCTAAAGGAGTCATTTAAAAAAAGATTTATCATTCAAATTATTAAAATATATCAGAGTTTACAAAATAGGTCCCAGTTGGTTCCATTGTTTACAAAATACATTAAATGGGTTTTCGAATGATAATAAAATTTATAGTCTTCTTGAGTATCCGTGCTCCTCCGTGCCAGCCTCGTACAATATGGACCTGAAATACATGCTTAAAATTGTCAACACAAAGGTTGAGTGAATCCGTAGGTTTATTGTTAAATGTTGAACACACAATGATTGTGTGGGTTACGTTGTTATACACCCATAATGTTGAAAATAAAACAGTTATTATTTCACTAAGCTCATGCAACCAAGGCGTTAACGCGTTCCAAAATTAATTGGTAAAATTGTTGGTACCAGCCCTAATAGTAAAATTGCCGTTTTATCTAATGCTACTCAAACATAGTACGTTTGTTTGCCTACCCGGTCAACACAAACGGGATTCGTCAATCCCAATAGATCTATTCACAATATTCGCGCCCACTCTCTCTAGTGATTAATGGTTCATGATTAGGGACTTATGTTTGGCAAATGCGGTAACTTAGTGCAAATAAAACAATCAGATAAGTATACAGTTTGAAAGGAATGTGTTCGGTTTAAAATAAAGCATGTATCTCCTCCAAGGGTTTGTAAAACAATTAAGTAATAGAAAGTGGGGCTATGAACTCACCTAGAGTTTAATGATGTTAAGTGCTTTAACGGATGTGATGGATAAATCGGGAAACTTCTACGTGCAACCTAAAAATGGAATGTTGCGACTTAGGTTTGGAATAATGTTTTAGAAAAACATAAACCATCCTATATATGTCTCTATGTTGGTCATGATGTAGTCATTTATTTTTTGATGTTTATAGTAATAGTTTTAATATGTGTAAACGTATTTAGTTTATAGATATTGTACTATCGTTCGGGCCATCATAATTTAAAGGTCATGTAGTGAACGTTCGAGGAGCTAGGACACTTTAAATCGTAAATCCAACAACTCGTCGATACGTTTTACCCAAATGAAACCCCTCACATGAAGTTCCCTAGTATTGTAGCACTTAGTAGATAAAATATATGTTTAGAGTGGAGATTATTATATTATAAAGTTTTATTATGTTTTTAATAAACATCTAGTTTTTACAAGTTCTCATAGTTTACTAGTGATCACAATTTATTAATATAGTCAAGAATGAAATTTTAGTAAAAATTCAATATGTAACTAGTTATGAAAATGACATGGTTTTTATATTTTTAACTTGTAAAAATCCAACTTTTGCCGATAAAATCTGTTTTACAAATATTAGGCAGTAAATGATATCATTTGGTCTTTTTAGGCTGACTTCCTTCTTACTAGCCGTAAAACATCATTCCGGACAACTTTCGTGTTTTAAGTTTTTGATGATTCGGACCAGAAGTGCCACTTATTTTTAGACAGATTCAGCAGTAAGCAATTTGGTCGTTTCTAAGGTTTGCTAACTTTTTTTTACTATAACTTTTGACTCGTTTGTCCGTTTCGGGTGATTCAAGTTGCTATGTTTACCTTTTTATTTTGTCTACAGTAATATGTAAGTTACCAAGTCCATATATTGTTGGTTTAAATGGTTTCAAATATATAGAATATGACTAGTTTACTAGTTTGTTATTTTTACAACAATATGTGAATTAAAATATATGATTGATTATATGTACATCATGAATCAACATAGTAATCATATATATAGCATGTATTTGACAAGATTAGTAATAATAAACATGAGACAATGGAGTGATGGTGGTGATTAGTTGCTTATAACTTTTGGCTTTCTAAAGAAAGGAGTAACTAATAAGGATTAGGACTTTGATTGATCAAGCTTTCCACACCTTGGCACCCTTCTATACTTCTTGTAATCTTGAAAGATTGGTGATGAAGTTCTAAGTGACTTGAGTGGATTTAAACTCAAGAAAATCACTTAGACTTGCTAGAAATTTGATGTAGCAACTTGTTACTTGCAACTTCTTAGCATAAACTTGGAGTCATGAATCAAAATATGGAATTTGTGTTTGTTTAAAATGGAGAGGAGGGAGGGGTATTTATACTAAAATGGGGAGGTTACAATACTTGAAGCCAAAGGATAGAACTTGGAGCCAAAGTTTACTTGCAAAAGTGTAAGCTTCCTATGTAAGCTTCTTTGACTTGGTCAACACATAAAAATGCCTCATATACATGTTCTAATGGGATAAGGGATGACTAGATGGATAAACTTGCATTATCTTGCTTTTACGGAGTCGTTTTAGTCCCGGAAATCGCTAACTATAAGTCGTTAAGTCACGAAACTTAAAACCGGGTATCCTAAAAATATGAAACATGTAGAAATGATTAAACTTATCATTATACTCCATACTAAAATATAAAATGAGTGGTAAGTTCCATCGGGTTGCTTAAACGCTGTTTAAAGCTGGAAACGCGGGTCAAAAACGCGTATTTCGTGTAAAACGCAGAACTGGAAAACGTAAAATTTCAAAACTTGTGGAATTTTCGTAAAATGGTAGAAATACATATTTCTCATATTTATAGTGTTTTATGTATATATCGGGATGTCTGAATGACGTTTAAACCTAAAAGTAGTTCTCGGACACGGTTTTGTGAAATCGGTTGTGTATGGATTCAACGTACGTCGTCAGGACGACTTGTCAAGTTTCATTTATCTTGTCATTATGGTAAAATAAAAATAAATTTTTTTACGGGATGTATAGTAAAATTCAAATAGTCAAAAGTCAAAGTCAAGGTCAACTTTAAGAAGTCAAAGGGTAAAATAGTCATTTTACTTTATGAAAAATTACGGGTTGCTACATATCTCTTCCTGTTTTGCTGCGATATCCGGTACCAGTGACCAATGTAAATAGGAAAGTGAGGCACGTATAACGTGTTCGGGGTCAAAGGAACTTCCTTTTCGTCGAGCAAGTATTTCAACACCCTAGGCATTGAACCTAATCGTTGTAGTGTAGTATTGGGTAAGCCTAGGGTATTGATATCGTTCTCTAGGGGAATATGAATGCTAGTGAGAGATGTACTACGCTAAGGTTTGAGGTTGATGAAGATTATTTTTTATATTTTTTTTAGAAAGCTAAGGGTAAAATCTCGGGGTTTGGATTTGGGGGTTGGTACTTCTACTATCTAATTATCTAAACTAAGGGGTAGTCTATGTCTATTGATGTGTGCTCTTATGATGATTAAAAATGTGTCTACCTAGATACTATTACTCCCTAGTTATCTTTTATTGGTGGTTGAATTGTCACGTCCTTATTTTTAACGCATTGTGTTTCCTAAGGTCTTAGGGTATGCTTTTATCCCTAACTCTTTGAGACCACCTTAAGGTTATTGCCTACGAAATCTCTAGGGTTCATAAACTAACTCTAAGGTTATCTTTGGATGTTTAGTCTACAACTCCGCTAAGTGAATATAAACTAAGGTTCACAAAGATTACTCAAGCATTAAAAACACAACGATAGCCTAGTGCAATCCTAAGCCAATTACAATTAAGATAAGAGACAACCAATCAATAATCAATAACTAGGTTTCATAGATCTAGACAAACACACAAGAAATTTAGCCGGACATGTTAAACATGCAAGCATACACACATACAATCGAAGACATAATGAAATCAATGAAGTAAATTACTTATCTTGATGTAAAATAGGGTATGAGAACCCTAAGATACTGTCCAAACCGGACCAAAATCATTTTAGGTTTTTACTCTACAAGTCTACCTCTTAAAATTATGAAAATTCGATTTCTATATATAATTTTACAACTGCGACGGCGTCACCTTATAGTTGGGACGCCGTCCGATCACCGTCATTAGGGTTTCGTCTTGGCCAAGTCATCATTGGGACGGCGTCACGTTGTGGTTGTGACGCCGACAGTCTTCAGCAGTGACATCGTCTTAGTCTGGATCTAGGTCGTCTGAGAAGAAAAGTCTTCGTGACGCCCTTACTCTTCAAAGCCTGATGCCGTCAGGTGTAAAATAGCAAAATCGCAACTGAGTCGCCACAAATTCAATTACACAAAGAGGGACGGCGTCGCCCTCTGTTTGGGACGCCATCAGGTGTAATTCCAACAGCTTGAGTGTCTTGATCTTGACTTAGCAATTTTCTTCATATATTTACTCCTTTTCGTCCAAAAATGCATCATTCCAACGTTTTGCTTCCAAAAGACCTAAAAAGTGAAAAGGAACGAAACTAAGCAGCAACGGATATAAAAGTGAGTGATTAAGGGCTTAAATGACCCCCTAAAAGTGTACGTTTTAAATCCTTATCAGAAAGATAGTATCTTCTTGTTCATATACTAAGGTAATATATTTCAAGTTACATATATAATGTCTTCTGATTTAGCCAAATTACAGAGTTTCTAGTAGCCAAATTACATAGGTAATATACAACCAAATTAAAATTGTTTTTGTTTATACACAGATATAATCCCAAAATCTTAACCCATTTCTAAAACTTCTAAAGCTTGTACTAGAAGAGCCAATTCAACATTAAACCTTAATCTGGATGAACCAACAACTGATCAACTATACCTGCACACTCAAAATATGCAATGCAATGAAGTTTGTATAATATTCAATGCAATGTATTAACAAAATATGCAAAGCAATTCATTAGACTCACCTAGTAAGAAAAACACCACCTTGTTTCCTACAAATCTTGGTGCTCTTAGACCCAGTACGTAATTAGTGATTTTAACATCACTTCTTGGTTTCTTAATACTTGTTGAAGGTGTTAAGAACCCAAAGCCCTTGCTTCCACATTCACTGAATCCACACCTGCTTTCTGGTTCATAGAACCACCCTCTCTAATGACAATACCAGTAGGCCTTGGTAGAATCGTTTATCTCTTTTTAAAATCCTGATCATCATCAACCATGATTGATTTTCCCTTTTCCACAATCATCTTCACCACTTTTCTCTTCTTCCCTAAGTCAGCCTCACCCTCACCCACAACCTTTCTTTTCAAGGGTGCACCTCTCTTGCTTTTATGTTTAGTCATAAAAGGATTTAATTTACTAGAGCAATGCAAACTAACATCTTCTTCTACCCATCCCACAACCTCCCCACTTGTACCCTCTAAATAAATGTTTTTTAAATAATACTCAGCTATCCTCTGTTATTTGTGAGCAACAAACAAATCTATGGAACAATTTTTAAAGTCAGTTCCAAAAATGTATGCACATCATTGTCTGTGTGAATCAACTTCAAACCTTGTTCTAATGATTTTCCAGGAAAACAAAAGAATAATGCCCATTTTTCTTCCTTAATGTGTGCCAACATATGATCCAAGTCAGTACTAAAGACACGTCTATCACAACTAAAGTTGAACGCTTTATCTTAATCACGTAAATTTAAAAACTTTATGTATAACCGTTAGGTTATCCCGCTCATAACGAGTACCACATTTAGACATCTTATATCACACTAGACTAATGTTTAGTATACTCAAAATTATTTAAATAATCATTTTAATTCAAATTCAATATTTTCAAGTAACTTGCGTTTTACGCGTTTTAACTTACGTTTTAAGCATTTTAATTTATACACGTACATTAAACTTGAAACCAACTCTAGTCTACGTTCAGTCTACATCAACAATATTTATTTGAAAAATTATCCTATTTTTATAAGTTTTAATTTTTACGTTACCCGATTAATTCGTTTTACGCTTTTATTTGTTTACAGTCTAGACTTAAGACGTTTTAGGGTATAATTTACCCGCTAAAATAAACTAATACATTATCTTAGTCACCGAAAATGGCACATGTCTAACTTCCCATTCAACACTTAGCTTAGTTTATCTAGTTACACCTCATGCTTACACAAAATCACACTTGTTAAAATTGCTTAACAAATGTCATCTTAATCTAATTACTATACAAATCTCACAAAATTTTATTATACTCATATTTACACACACATAAAAGAGATAAAATTATATTTTCTCTCCTCTCTTTGAATGTGAAACACCAAAATCACCATCACATCTTCATCAAAAACTAGCTAAAACATCAAGAACTTACAACTAAATATCATCTTGCTAAAAGTTCAAGCATCCTCATCTTTGGTTCATCTCCACTATAAACCACCTTTAATTCACCACTAAGGCTCATCATTGAAGGCTCATCATTGAAGCTTTCATTTACCTTAGCCCACACATCAAACTCATCATTTCATACAAGTTTTCAAAGGTTTTTCAAGGGTTGGTTTTATTTTGGAAGCTTAGGTAAAACTTTGTCGAATTGATTAGAAAACTAGGCTAGTGTTCTTATTCTTGTCTCATTTCTCACCATAAAATCATTGTTGCTCCTAGGGTTCTCTCGGCTTTCCATCGTGTTATATTTCATCACTTGTTATCGTTTTGTTTAAGGTGAGTTTTATAGCCTCACTTTTACTTATTTTACTACCTGTTTTGAACTACTTTGGGGTGAGAATACATGCTCATTTACTTAAATACATCACTCGTTTTACTTGGGTACATACACGTTTACCTAAATACATGTCTTGTTTTACTTGAATATATGTTTGTTCACTTTAATACTTTACTCGTTTACTTATGGACACTAAGTTACTATATATACCAAAAGTCGCAACTACACATGACCAAATGTACTTGTCACATGACCGAATGAACTATTCACATAATCGAATGAACCGGCAACATGACCGAATGAACTGTTCACATTACCGAAGGAACTAGTAACATGACCGAATGAACTTGTCACATAACCGAATTTAACGGACAAACAAACGATAAATCTTGTGGTCCACACTGTTTTTTCATATTTAAACCTATGAACTCACTAACATTATTATTGACCTTTTATATAATTACCCATAATTTTTAAGGTCATTATTTATTTCTAAACTGAAATTAATTATTTTGAATTTTACAGAAGTACTTTTTACGTATAACTATTTAGTTAAATCGCGTAAAACAATAAACGACATTTTGTAAACAATGACTACGGACTAAATTTAGTCTACATATATTTGAGGCATTGCCATATTTTTACGAGCTCATTTTTATTATTACCACATTTACACTTTACTTATTTACATTAATTACATGAACATACATTTTTTACAATTTACATGCATGCACAATACACCCAATACCCGTAACAATTAATTTAATACATCACTATACTTAATAAACTATAAAAAAAAAAAATCAAATAATGTTTTACTTTCACTTTTTGAGTTACTTTTAATTTATATATAAAGACTACACACTTTTACTTTAGTCACCCAATTATCAAACAATACTTATTCTAAATACACAACATTTATAAAAAATACATTTACGAAAATTTTAATTTCTACTTGCACATTTTAGGGTCATGCCCTGGTCTGGCGGAATGCCTATGTTCAGTCAGTAGGAGTCGATGTTGCCCATTCAATCCCTTGGGATGAAATGAAAAAGATGATGGTTGCAGAGTACTGTTCGAGGAACGAATTGCGAGCACTGTAACAAGAAATTTGGGATTTAACTATGAAAGGAGATGACATGATTGGGTACACCAATCACTTTTACGAGTTGGTACTGCTATGCCCTGCTATGGCTGAACCCGAATACAAGAAACTTGAAAGGTATATATGGGGACTTTCCCCGGTAATCCGAATGAATGTCGCCTCATCCAAGCCTGCTACTATGCATGAAGCCGTCTGTATGACACATAATACAATGGAAAAAGTGGCTCGTGCCAAGGCTGGAGGAAGCAATGATAACAATAAATGGAAATGGAATGATCAATAGAGCAACAACAACCAGCAACAACAACCACCAACCTAAACAGAATCGAAGGCGAGGAAGTGTGGAAACTAATACTGCAATACCATATACCAAGAAGAGATATGCTGGAAAATTACCTACTGTGACACATGTAACTTCCATCACTTAGGACATTGCAATGAAAAGTGTGGATCATGCAAGAAGCGTGGTCACCAAACTGAGGACTATAGGAATCCTACAAATCGAAGGACTCCAGGAAATTATACCGAGTGTGGAGCCCTAGGGTATTTCAAAAAGGATTACCCGAAACTAAAGAACCAGAATGAAGAAGGGACTCAAGGAAAATGTAAGTGTTGGGAGGAGAAGGAGCTTGACAGGGTCTTAACGCCGTCCCGAGCAATAATAATACCCAAGAAGAATGTTTCATGGCATGCATACTAAGATCAAGTCTAAGCCCTCTAGGGTTTTATTTCTTTAGTATTCTACCTTAAGTACTTTCTTGTGAGTTCTCATTGTATTGCGTAAATTTTCTATCTAATTAATTCTCTATCTTTTATTATCACCGTGTTACGATGACTCTCGTCCATTACACTACCTATTTCACTACCATTTTCTCAATTGTTTTGCAAAAATATGCTACTACCCTGTAATAACCTAATGTATTATATCCTATAAAATGTTTGAGTAATAACCTATAGAATCTTACCACCTTATAAAATGTTTTGCTAAGTACCATATAAATCTATTTTGTTACCATCTTACAATCTAGTTTACAACTATCCTACAAACTTTTTTTGTTATCGTCATATAAACTGTATTACTCCTTTGAAAACTGTTTTGACCACTATTTTATAAACAAAATGATTAATACTATAAAACATTAAGAAACATAATACTATTTTGACTAAACCGAGTATTATATCATTGTCCTCAATTATACATAGCCTGATCACCTATGTCTAATTCTGGAAGAATCATGTTATGATGGGAATAGTACCCTTAAACTTTACCTAAAAACAACTTTTACTTAAACCTTCGAAGAGCAAAACTCTTATATAAACCATTCATAGACATTCACATTAACAAGCACAGTAACCAGGTAAACCTTTAACTCAACCCTATACTGAAAAGCCATCCCCATTCCGCACCACGTTTCGAGCCGACAAGTCAAATTACATCAGTAACCATCCTAGACACAACCTGCCGACCAACATCATCAAGATGGGTGGTCTTGATGTACGAATAGAGCCATGTAGACATACAAATCGAAAATTAGGAACGTTTCCGTTCAACTATAAAAAAAAAAGACGAATTTCTATCATTAAGGTTCGCTAGATATCTCGAAGAGGTCCCGAGTTCACTTGGGAACGAGAAGACCAAATCCGTCGCAAGAAGCCATACCTTTTCTTCGACACCACCTCAACAATCATCACAAACTGAATCCCAGGACGGGATTCCTTTAAGGGGGAAGGACTATAACAACCGTAATTTTCTAGGTCATTATTTATTCCAAAACTAAAATTAATTATTTTGAAATTTACATAAGTACTTTTTACGTATAACTATTGAGTTAAATCGCATAAAACAAGAAACGACATTCTGTGCACAATGACTACATACTAGATTTAGTTTACATACATTTGATGCATTACTATATTTTTACAAGCTCATTTTTATTATTACTACATTTACATTGGTTACGTGAACATACACTTTTTACAATTTACATGCATGCACGGTATACCTAATACCCGTAATAATTAATTTAGTACAAGGTTATTTGCATAAAAAGGCATCATACTTGCGACTTTTTGTCATTTTATGTAGCCTATTTTTTTTCTCAACTTGACACCAACCTTTTAAAATCGTGCTATTGTATGGTCTGTATGACCAGATGAAACTTTAGCTGGTTATATCTGCCTTTTTAATACCTATTTTTAACATATTACAAATTCCACGTATGAAATTCATATGCCACACCCGAAATACGTTTTGGTCCCCACTTAAATACTTTACCCTATCCAAAAAAACACACAGTCCCACCACACACTTCTTTATGCCATCTGGTCCCCAAACCTTAATTATTAAAGTAAAAATTGACTTTCATTCTCTAGTGATTTTATGTAATTAATGTGCACAAGAGGTAGATTTCACTTTATTATGTGTCTATTTTACTGGAATTGTTTTTTATTTATGTCTCCCATAATATGCATGGTGATTTAGGGTTTCTATTGATTACTAATATTTTTTTTTTTATTATTTACAGTATGGCGCCTTCTGGTTCAGATGCATTATTCTTTGATTTACACTTTGATGGTGTCTTTTATTTCTTACCACTAAGGTATGAAAATGGTACAATTTACCACTTAAGGGTTTCTAAGGATAAGAAGTATGACTATGAGGGTATGTGTGAGTTTCTGAAAGAGCAGTTAGAGCTAAGGTTTTATGCCGTGTTTTTTAAGTTACCACAATGTGAGTTAGATGTTAGGTTAAAAATAGTTGAGTGTAATGCAAATTTGGTGTCAATGTATACATTTGGTGAATCTTATGAAAAAATATATATGTAATTAGCCCACATTTCCCAAATATTGTATGATTATTATCATAAAAAATTGATCTGTGTTGAATCTGTTAATAAGGCAACTTCTAAACTTAGTATACAAGGGATTAGGAAGAAGGATGATGGGAACATGTCATATGATGAATTAGTTTCATGGGGTGAGGAAGAAGCACAAAATCTAAAACCACCACCTAAGCCCAAAATTGTTAGTAGAAAACATTGGGATAGTGTATCAATTCAACTTGATGTGGATCACACTGAAGCACCACCTATTAATCTAGAGACTGAGGCTGTTGCACCATCTGATGTTGTAGATGATTACATTATTTCAACATCACAACATGTTGATGATGACACTCGTCCATCAGAATATGTTGATGATGAAATACTTAAAAAGGTAGTGGATAAGGGTAAGGCTCCGATGATTGAAGAAGATAGGCCAATTCATGATAGAAAGCCACAGGTTAGGAACAACGAACAAGGGTATTGTTATTGAAGAAAATGTGAATCCAAGGGTTATGGATTATTCTTCTAACGAGAGTGAGGTTGAAATTCCTAACTACTCAATGTTATATAGTGATAGTGACAGTGAATTATCTGATAAATCTATAGACTACTTATCAAAGGGTGAGGATGGGTTGATTGAACTTAGGAAAAGAAATTATGAGGCAAAGAGGGTACATAAGTTAACAAACCAAGGTACTGAACATCAAGGTGGAGAGGGAAGTTCAAGACAAAAGAAAGTTACTGGTCTAGGTGAAAATGATATTGTCTTAGAACATGAGGAATTCCTGAATGACTTAATGAGAAAACTCAAAGGTTGTGATGATGATGTTGTACTTACAGATCCTTTCAAAATGGTGGAGACTAATGTGGAGAGGTATCTTTTCCATGATGCAGATACACAATGGAAAATGCAGAAACTAAATGTAATGCTTTAGTACATCGTAAATATTGTGCATAGTATTAAGCTTACACTTAGTCCTTTCAGTAACATCTTTATGTTTTTTTTCAAGTTGGAGAAAAGTTTGTAGATGTTGGTCAATTGAGACAATGTCTTACTCACTATGGTTTAGCAAATGGATTTTCTATGTGGTTTGAGAGGAGGTCAACAAAGAAATTAATTGCTCGTTGTGGTTAAGTCTTGAGAAGTGATAAGGTTTTAAAAGGTACCATTTTGAGGGGTCGTTTTAACCCTTATTTGATCACTTTTGTATCCGTTATTACTTAATATCGTTCATTTTCACTTTTTAGGTCTCTTGAAGGCAAAATGCTGGAATGGCACTTATTTGGACGAAAAGGCACGAATATACGAAGAAAATTGCCAAAGTCAGAATCGAGACACTCAAAGCTGCTGAAAACAGAAGGCGACGGCGTCACTGCTTAACTGCGACGCCGTCGGAGGATTTTTGTGACGATACAGAAGCCAAAAATCCTATTTTCAAGTGACGACGTCGGGCTTTAAAAGAGTAGGCTGTCGCTACTCAGACGGCCTAGATGCGACCCAGACGACGTCAGAAGCTGAAGAGGACGGCGTCACAGACATAAGGTGATGCCGTCGCGAGGTTAACGTGGCCAAGACGAAACCCTAATGACGGCTACACGACGGCGTCACAAAACATAAGGTGACGCCGTCGCATATGTAATATTATATATAGAATCCGAATTTTTCAGTTTTAGAGAGTCTTTTTGGAGTAAAAACCTAAAACCGAACCAAGGGTGTCTTGTACAGTATTTTAGGGTTCCAAACCCTATCTTACATCAAGATAAGTATTTACTTCATCAATTCAATTATGTCTTTGATTATTTGTTTGTATGCTTGCATGTTCTCCATGTCCGGCTAATTTATTTGTGTGTTTGCTTAGGGAGTATGAAACTTAATTATTGAATATTGTTGGTTGTTTCTTATCTTAGTTGATTAATGATCTAGTAATGCGATAGGTCATTCGTTGTGTACTTAATGCTTGATTCATCTTTGTGAACCTTAGAATATAATTACCTGAGTAGTTGTAAGCTAAACCATCCAAATAGTGCCTTAGAGTAAGAGTTTATTATCCCTAGTTGGTTTTGTAGACGTGACTCTTTGGTAAGTTCAAAGAGTTAGGGAGAAACGCATACCCTACAACTTTAGACACACAATGCAACTAAGAATAAGGAAGTGACAACTCAACCATCAATAGGAGATAATTAAGGAGTAGTAAAACCTAAGTAAACACATCTTTAAACTATCATACGAGCACACATTAATTAGACATAGACTACCACCACCTTAGTTTAGATAATTAGATAATAGTAAAGTAATCGGTAGAAATACCAACCCCCCAAATCCAATACCCGAGATTCGTACCTTTCAATTTCCTAAAAAAACATAAGAAAAGATAAAAAAATAATCTTCCTCAACCTTAACCTTAGCGTAGTAACTTCTCACTAGCATTCCTATTCCCCTAGAGAACGATATCAATACCCGTGGCTTACCCTAATACTACACTACAACGATTAGGTTCACTGCTTAGGGTGTTGAATAACTTGCTCGACGAAAAGGAAGTTCCTTTGACCCCGAACGCGTTGCGTAAGCGTATCAAGAAGATCAAGGATCCAAAGAAGGGGAAACAAAGTAAGTACAACAGATATCCAACAGATAGGGATGAAGGCACTAAATGCCCATGGAGGTGTTATGGGAAGCGGTTGGGTAAAGAAAAGTCTTTTCAGGTAGTATCACTTACTAATGAACATACATGTGCTAGAGATTTCAGGTACGGATCTTTAGTTAATTACAAGTGGATTTCTAAGCACTTTGGTCCTAAGATTAGAATGAATCCAGACATTAAGTTGCATCAAATTGTTGAATTAGTCATGAAAAAATACAATTGTATAATTAGTCATAGTGTATGTAGAAGGACTAAAAGTTGGGCAATAAATGAAGGGGAAAACACCATGGTAGATCATTATGGTTACATTAGGTCATATGCAAGAGCTATATTAGAAACAAATGATGGTTCCACTGTTAGAGTTGGGGTTAAAGTCAATCTAGATGATCAAACATATTTTGATAGATTTTATGTCTGGTTTAATGTATTGAAAGAGGGTTGGAAGAAAGGGTGTGGAAGGGTTATAGCTTTGGATGGATGTTTCCGCAAAAAGCCAAATGTGGGTGAAATTATTACGACTATTGGGAGGGATGGTAACAACCACATCTTTCCAGTAGCATAATGAGGAACAGAGATAACTGGTCATGGTTTTTGGAATTGCTTGGACAGGATCTTGACTTGCCAACTGGAAATGGTTTAACACTTATGTCAGATCAACACAATGTATGCTTCATTTTCATGATTGAATGTTCCTTGTTTTTTAACTATCTTTCATATTGTAACTGTCTTTTGATGTAAATGTAGGGATTGATAGAAGTTGTCAAGGATGTAATGCCATATGCAGAACATAGACAATGTGCAAGGCACATATATGAGGGTTTTAGGAAAACATATAGTGGTGTGGTATTTAGGAATATTTTTTGGGCTGCTTCAAAGGCTAGTTATCCACGTTTGTTCTACAAGATTATGGAGAAGATCAAAATTGCTAACCCAAATGCATATCAATATCTGCTTAATAAAGATCCCAAGACCTGGTAGAGCCTATTTTTATATTGGTAACAATTGTGAAGCTGTGGAGAATGGATTCAGTGAATGTTTCAATGTTGTTCTTTTAAGAGTTAGAGATAAGCCATTGATTACAATGCTTGAAGCAATGAGGGTGATTGTTATGGAGAGAATGAACATTATAAGAAAGACGTTGGATAAATGGATAGGTGACATTTTTCCTAACATTCAGAAAAGGTTGGAAATCATAAAATATCAACAAAGGTATGACTTACTATACTTATATCATGATTATAATGATCAATAAGAATTAACTGTATACTAATTAGAACTTATTTGGTGTAAGGTTTTGGCATGTGATACCAGCCGAAGCAAATCTATTTGAAGTGAGAAATGGTTCAGAGGCTTATAGTATTGATGAACATCGTAGGACCTGTAGCTGCAGGATGTGGCAGCTATCAGGTTTGCCATGTAGTCATGCCATTGCTGTCATTTTCAAGTTAAATAGAAATGCAGAAGAGTATGTGCCAAAATGTTTTTAGAAAACAAACGTTTCATGATGCCTACCATCAGTACTTAACACCTGTTGGTGGAATGACCTTCTGGCCTGACTGTAGTGAGTTGTCGAAGGTCTTGCCTCCTAAACCACAAAAGATGCCTCGTAGGCCAAGGAAAAAAAGGATTAGAGCTGCCCATGAAAATAAGAACCCCAATAAGATTCCTAGGACTGGGATTGAATGACTTGTTCAAATTGTTTTCAGAAAGGTCATAATAAGAAGAGTTACAAGAACCAAACTGTTGTGAAACCACCAAACCACCTGTTAAAAAAGGCAAACCAAGGAAAACCACAACCACAGGTTTAGTTGATGAAGATGAACCCTTAGTTCAACCATGTAGAGCAACACCTGATTGTAACCCTATCCCACCAGCATATGAAAATGAAACAGCTAGGTCAAGTGAATATGATGTGGGTAGTGATAGTGCAACCATGAATTCTAAAAAAGGTATACCAAGGAAAACAAAAAAAAAAACAATTGGCAAGTCAGTGAAGGTTGATGAAAATGATACCTTAGTTACACCAGAAGCACCTTCTATCCCAGTTGATGAAAATGAGACCTTAGGTTCAAGTGAATATGAAGTGGGTGGTTCTAGTGCAGTTGCACCTACTCAAAGCAAAACAAAGGGTAATATTTACTGAAGTGGGTGGTTCTAGGGCATTCAATCTCAGGGGAAAAGGTAGAGGTAGAGGGATTACAGGTCTTGGCAAACTAGGAAGGTTGAGAAGATGGTTTAGAATTGGTGAAAATGAAAGTGTGTATGATCCAATTGAAAATACAAAAGACGACCATGCTAAAGAAACTCCACTTGACAACCAAAATGCACAAAATCAGAACTCAAAAACTCATATCTCACATAATGCACCTACCCAGAACTCACAGACCGCAGCAAGTGAACCAATTCATGTTGTCAACCATGTTGTACCAGTAAATGAAGCAAGGAGAAACTTTGTCATGCCAAGGAAAAGAGGACGGAGTGAAAGAATCTTGAAGAAAAAACTGGCAAAGCAACACCAAGGAATTGGAAGCTCAAGTTCCAATGCTCTCATTTTTGATTGAAAGCAAATTGTCTAGTATAACTAAACTTCTTATGTCATGTAACTTTAATGTTGTGTAACTTTGACTTAATTTATGTGCACTTCTTTTGTTCATATATGTTGTGCACTTAGAAACCTATGCTATTTGGTTCTTATGTCATGTAACTTTAAACTTTCAGGTAATGCCCAGTTTTGTAAATGAATGGGCATTTTCAAAACTAATGACATGAACCTTTTATATTATGAGCCTGTATTGATATCTTATTAGCAAATGTTGAATAACTATTGTATATGTAGTAATATACTGAACAGTAATATAAATATTTTTACTTTTCAAAACCTCCTAGAGTAAGCCTTAAAATCAGGGCTAACAAGCCCACTAGGTCATGTATAAGAATTAATACATGAGTTAGGAATTAGAATCCTTCTCGGCGGCTATTAGAGCTCTCGGTACCTTACGTCAAGAGTGGCGTTTTCCTTCAAAACGTAACGCGATAATGCGAGCTCAACACCGAAGCTTGCGTTTTTGAGTCATGTACCGTCGTGACCAGCCGAAATGGTCTCAAAAAACGCAACCGGACGGCTCCACATGCACAATGTCTCTTGCATTTTCCCATCAAATGGTCTCATTTTCACTTTTTTTTTCCTTTATGTATTTTGAACGTTTGTGTTTGGTTTGTGAAAATTGTTTTTTTCTTGTTTTGTTTGTTCAGTTGGTGAGTGTGAAATGATAGATGAAGATGGGGGTGTAACTGATGCATATAGGGTAATAGATAAGAAAATAAAATTAGAGAAAAATGCTATCTTATATATCCTTTTATGTGAAGGATGGACTCGACTTTTATGGGCCAAAATTTGTTGGTGCTTATTAAGTATATTGGGCTAAATATGGGTTAATCCGAGTTTAGATATAAAATTATGGTATTTTGCTAAATTTTTTAATGCATGTTTTTTTATTAATGAAATTTTAATTGTAGGTAAAGTGTTATTTCATTTAAATAAATGAGGAAAAAAGTGTGGGATTCAGGGGTGCACGAAGGCACCAGAATATGGTGTTATAAGAGAGATGAGTGTTTTTGATGGTTGTAGTGAATTATAGTGTTATAAAAAAATGTCCTGATGTGACAATATTTTTCTTATAACACGAACGAAACAACTTGAAAGGTACCTTATGCTCTTAGCGTTACTCGTAAAAAGTGTAGAGCCAGCCATTACCATAAAACTATATATACAAACATATATGTAGCGTATAGGTGAGATCAATTTGAATCACAAATAAAGATCAAATGAACAAATTTTGACATCTTTTTTTTTATCAAAATAAAAAGACTCACTTTCCACATTCTTTGAAAAATAAATATCTTACAAACAGTAAATCGTTAAGTGACAAAAAAATACACCATCACGACGATAAATATTTTATGTTTCAGTAAACGGGCATTTTGATATACATTCGACTAACTTTCTTTTCAAGTTTTTTTCTTAGTGTTTAAATTTAAGTCTGAAAAAATCGCATGTGATTTGTAAAGTCACAGTTGATTTGTTATTGTAAAATCACATGTGAGTGATTTTAAAAATAACAAATCAGCTGTGATGTTACAAATCAAATACTAGTATGATTTTTTAGGCGTAAATTTAAACACTAGCTCAAAAAAGAAAAAAAAAAAAAAAAGCAAAATTATATAAAAGTGTTATGATTAACGATTTGTGAGATTTTTTTTTTTTTTTTTTTTTTTTTTTTTTTTATTTTTTTTTTTTAATGAGAAAAAGTGTGTTTCTAATTTGATGAAAAATGAATGACAAAAATTTGTATACTTGATATTTAAAGAATTTATGATCGATATTGAACTTTACTCCTACAATGTAATCGTGTCACATTTAGGAAGTATTAAATTTTTCAATCTTCTATTTTCTTTTGAAATTACTTAACTCGTAATATATACACAATAAATTTATCTCACACGTCATAAAAACCCATAATCGTTTAGTTGGCGATCATTGTTATTACATAAGACAAGTTACCGTTGGGCCACGAACATTTTAGTTACGAAGTACCAATTTCCTCACCCCGTGTCATGTTACGCGCCATGTCGCGCCATTTTTGTTTACCTCATGGATTCAAAAAACTTTACCTCTTAAAGGATTAGATCAAAACTTTTAAGAAAAAAAAAAAATTAATGAATTAAAATTTTAAATAAATTACTTAGGAGGGAATAAGTATAATTCAAAACACAAAATGAATGTAGTGGTGTAATGACCATTACGAGCAGTTTCCTTGTATATCTCCACATATTTCTCAAGCATTCACACACAACTGTCTAATTTCAAACCCTACAATTCCCTCCTCTCTCTCTCTCTCTCTCTCTCTCTCTCATCATTTCCTCTCTCTAGAAAAACCAAACATGAGTACTCCTTATACTATGATGAGATGTCGGATGAAAGATCTCATATCATGTTTCAACGCATGTAAACTTCCGATAGATGATGATGATGATGAGCATCATCGTCATAAGCAGCCTAAACCATCTTCAAAAAGAGATGATCGAAAACGACACAAAGATAAGGGACAAGTGGTACATGAAAGGACGGTTGAGAAAGAAATAGGAGATGAGTCTCCAGCGAACTGGCAGTCGTGTGAGTCTGAAGAAGATGAGTATATAGTGTTTTATTTTAAGGACGATAACACGGGTGGTGGCGTCGTTGAGGAAAGAAGCTCTGAGAGCTCGTCACGACGGAATCAAGTCGTTGGTCCTGTCCGCCGGAAGGTTAGTATACTTTTTTTCTTCATAACATTGATTTACTTCCACCGCAACGCGGGAACAATAAAAACTTAATTAATTTTTTTGTAAGTAAACTAAAATTGTAGGATTTAGGTGATGTATCTTGTGTAATTTCAAAATAAAATGGAGCATTTAATGTTAAACAAATAATTTGTTATTTTGTTAATCATTTCAACCTATTTTTAAGCAATAATTATAATGTTGGGAATATATTAAAACAAGATCATATTTCAAAAGTGTTGCTCAAATTTAATGTTTTGCCCAAAATAAGGAGCATTCAAGTTTATTTTCATGGTTTGTAATCTTTGTGAAAATGATATTCAGAATATCTAGAGATATATTGTCGTCTGTTTTGAACTTGATAATTAGAATTGTATTTATTTGCACTTAATATAAACAGGTATGTAGATACATGCTAGTATTGTCTACTAAGAAATAGTTAATGGTTTTAGTAATAGAGTAATTATTGCTGCAACTTTGAAATGAGGTAATAGTATAGCATGTAGCTTGTTTGCAATAAGTGATGTTTTGATACATTCGTTATCTAAGCTTTGTGAACCTACCGAATTCTGTGCTTGAAACAAAATATGGACAGGATGCATGAATTTGGTTTTACCAACTAAAAAGACTATAGCCTTTATTATTGTGAATCTAAATTTAATGACTATTGCCTTTAATTTATAATTGTTACTAACAAAAAAGATAACATGGCATTTTTAGAAGCATGAAACGCGAAAGGTCCCGGTTGATACCAAGTCGGTCCCTTTAGAAACCGAAGAGTTTTGTGTGTGCGGGGAACACATGGACACACACGGAGAGTCAAGCGACTCGAGTACAAGCTCATTTGCTTTTCCAAAGTAAGTAACAAACTAACAATATCATCAATATATAAAATAAGATCAAAAAATGAAATAATCAAAACCAACAGTTTATTGCGACAAATAGTGATTTTATGCTGTTTTTGGCTTTGATAATATGCAGAATCCATAGGGAATGGCCAGGGAGCCCGGTGTTGATGCCAAGACCAGAAGGACACAAGTCTAGGCGTGTGTGTATTCAGTGCTGTAAATTTTAGCTTCATTTTTATCATATATTTCTAAACATGTTGCCTTGGATTTGGTAAATGTTTCAGAGCTAATTGTGGATCGAAGCTGTTTTTGGAAGAAATTGCAACGGACACCTCGTCTTGATATTTTTTTTTATCATTTGACGAATCTTCAAGGGTACCATTTAACACATAGTAGGATATCGGTAGGAAAATGGTTATTCAGTTATTGTTGAATCCTAGTCGCACTAAATTGTAGCTTGTATGGTGCTTATCATAACAACTAAAGGATTGGAATGGGAATTTTGTAACTATTGTTTTTGCTTGGAGATTTTTTGTCATTAATCCTATATTGTGGTTCATTATCTCTAATTTTACTATTTTAGCACAACTGGATCACCATTTTCAAGCATCATTCCAAAATATACACATCTCTCTTTCCAATTCCAGTTGTGGCTTCCTAGTAAATTGAAGTATTGCACATCAAAGTACTTTTCTAAAGCATAAGAGACAAGAGTACCTTAATTCATAATTCGGATTTTGTGATATCGATTGAGCACTTCCTTTGATAGGTCTCTTAATTATTTGGATAGACTTCTCATAGTTCGGATTTATTGCCATACTTAGTCTATTAAGAGATGATGCACACATGCCTGTAATGATCAATCGAAGATTTTAATCCAACTTATGCACACATGTCTGTTATAACTTATTTTAAGAGAATGAACTTAAAAAAAACCAAAAAATCACACTTTGATCTTCACACCCGCATCTTTTCATAAAGTATTGATGTGTACGTCTTCCTATTATCACCATGTGTATGATGAATTCTGTAAGCTAGAGTTGTGTGACGATTTCTTGTCACTTCGACCTTAGGCAGCCTTGTAACTTTACTCAATGTAAACAATGGTTTGTAAGTAATAGGCGTGCAACCTGCATAACGAAGGGATTTTATAGCGATAAATAATTATAATTGAAATACTGTGTTTAAGTTTTTCGTGTAACGTTTAACAATTGACGTTGATAGTCTTTATTGTCATATGGGATGACCACAATATCATACTAGTTCTACTTTAACAAATTGTGATTGAATTATGGATCGAGATTAAGAACGACACCAGGATGAATGTGTGGAAAAGATTTTTTTTAAAGATCGAGTAATTTCAGAAACAAACTATTTTAAGACAACTATTTTTTAAAAATATTTTTATTTGAGAAATTAAAAAAAAGATTGAAATTTAAGTTTTAAAAGAATATATTGGGGATTAAACATTACTAATTTTTAAGTTTTATAAGAATTAAAAAAAAAAAAAAATGGATAAAGACAGTCGACTTTGCTATAAATCACGTGTTTCGTTTAGTTGTCTCGGCAATAAATCAGGTTTCCTATCGAAACTTCAGTCAAGTTTCAACTTCCTCACACAAATTAAAGGACTTCAGTATGTTCTCTCATATGTTCATATTTCGATCCGTTAGTAAGATTTGTAGTTTTAAGGTATTGCAAAATTTTAACTTCAAAATTGTTTTGTGTAAACTTAATTATATCAAAAACTAAATATAAACAGAAGGTTGATTTCATGATATATATATATGAAAACGAATTAATTTGAATTGAAATGTTTGCTTTGTTTTATTTAATGCATACATTAATTACTAGCTACTCCGTATTAGCGAATTATTTAATTATTTTTCGGACCATTAACAACCCAATATTTGAATTAATGCAATAACTTTTCATCAATATTTCACCTCTTTAATTATTTTTGTTCATTAAATAAATATATTGGAAATTACTTTAGTGCAAGAATTTTCACAAACAAATCTGAAAGTAAACTAGATTTTGTGAGTCCCATACTTTGGATCTACTTAGCTTGTATAAGTATATTATTTGGATGATTCCAAAACAACTATGAATGAAAGAAAGCTTAATGCTAACAAGTATGCAAAATTTACTTCATAACACTTAAAAGAATGACCAATGAAACAGTAATAAAGCAATGCACAATGTTTTAACCAAAACGCTTTAATATTATTAATCAATAATACGGATACTCTAGCTAGTATCAGGGTATACAACCTTTAAACTTTTACACAGAATGAGATACCTCTAAGTATAACCTAGAATCTCCTTTCATAGACTAAGGAGTACTTTACAAGAAAACTATCTATGTATATCTTCTAATTACATAGAATATATTCTGTTACAACCTTTACACGTCTTTCTAAAACTAACTGCAGTACTAACTTAAACTAGCAATACTAACTGCTATCACTAGCAGTACTAAGTTGTTAGTACTGAAACTGGCAGTACTAACTTATACCTGCAGTACTAAGTGTGAAGCTCTTCTATTTCCCAACAATCTTCCCCTAAACTTGTTATTATCCCTTAATGACAAGTTTCTATTATGTGGTCTCTGAGAATTCTTCCAAACACTACTTTCCTATTGCATCTTTCATTGCTTGGTCACACTGATTCCTGATCTTTCTTATCAACTCTCTTGCCATATCTGAGTCTTCATCCATAGTGAGTTTTGCTAATAGCATGATCACTATTATTCCAGCTCTGAGCGGGTATTCCTTTTCTACCAACATGAACACATCTACACTAGCTACATGATGCACACCAGATATGTCATACAACCTCCATGTAGTAGCTTTGTCTTGAACTTGGAATTTCCAGAGACTATCAAAAGGATCGGGTTCAAATATTCTATCCAGTTCAACCCATAATTCATGCTCTTTGTCATCTTCAAAATCTGTATGGTTGAACTTTTCTTTGAACAATTCCCACAGTTTTAAAAGGTCATCTCTATCAAATGCCTTGACCATATTAGCAAAAGTCTTGTACATTTCCACAATGTTTCCCAATATGATGATCTTCCAAGACTTTCCAAATCTATCTGTGTGAATTTCTTAATCAATGATGGGATGTTTAGACTGCAGTGGATCTACATTAACATCTTCAGGAACAACTACAATCATCTGTTGAAGCTTTTCATCTGTCAGTTCCTCTAGTTCAGCCTCTGCCGCAAGATCTTCTTCAACCTTTTGCTTCTTTTCTGATTCAGATTCCATTGATATAGCTTTCCTTTTTAAACTGCTTATTTCAGGTTCAGTTCCCATAGGTACAAAGTCTTGTACCCTTCTGTAAGCTCTAACATAAATCTTCTCAATTTCTGCATAAGATTCCCCTTAGAGTTGATCATCCTTCTTGTAGTCTTGATGTTTCAAGTATAACTTCATGCTCTTCAACCTTCGCAGTTTGGTAGGGGGCTTGAACCTTTTTCCGTTCATCTTAGCATTTTGCTTTTTCCTAATTGTCGCCATGAGTTCTTGCAAAGCATCTTCTCAGTTGTCTTCTTGAACAACTTCTCTTACTTCCTCTTGCAAAATCTGAGCTAACAATTCATCTGACTGCTCTTGAGTTAGTTCTGCAGACTTAGCCAATCTTTGTTGTTCTAGAAATCTAGAAACCTCCTCTTCATGGATCCTTTGAGCTAAATCCTTATCCAGATGAACCTGTGCAAACACACCCTTCTTCATCTTCTTGGGTGGTTCTTCTTCAGTAGTTACCATGATTCCCTTGCCCTTGTCAACCTTCTTTCTTCTAGTGTAGACTTTTCTTTCAGATGTAGCAGTACCTTGATCTCTAGCAGTACCTAACTGCTATTGTTGGGATGTCAGTAGTACTAACTCCACTTTGTACTACTTGTGTAATCTGTCTTCTAGCTTCAGCAGTATTAACAGTTTCTCCCATTTGTCTTGCTACACTATCCACTTTTTCCACTTGGTTTTCAATATCAATTTATTGCTCTGTGTCATGATAGAGTTGCTCATCATCTTGTCCCATGTCAGAATCCATCCTCCCCTAAAATTCAGCATCAAAGTCAGATTTCCTCCCCTGTTTGGAAGAATCTCCTTGCTCCATGTTGTGGAAAACTAGAAGGGGGGGGGGTTGAATAGTTTTACCAATTTAAAACTTCCTTTTAAATATTTAGATCGACTTATGTCAATCTATTTGATTGTTTATGTTGGACGTTGATAGATAGATATATAAACGTATAATGAAAGATAAAGAGTAAGAAGCACATCACCACGACACAAGTATTTATAGTGGTTCGGCTACAAGGACACCTTCCTTGCCCTACTCCACTCCCCGAGTCACCTACTCGAGAGTTCGTAAACACTACACCAACTCCTTATGGCGGAGAAGCCTTCACAACGTCGCTTAACCTTTTTTTGGTACAAAGCTAAATACCGAGTTCTTTCACACCAAGGCGAACCACACCTAACACAACGTCGCCTACCCTTTATACGGTGCTAGGCTAACCACCGAGTTCTTTCACACCTTAGGAGAACTAATCCTTCACAACGTCGCCTACCCTTTATTAGGTACTAGGCTAAGTACCTAGTTCTTTCACACCTTAGGTGAACTACACCTTCACGACACAACAACTAGTCTCAAGGAGATCTACTCCTTGTTACAACACCATCAAGGATATCACCATCCTTGTATATAAACAAATACATATATGTATAACGATGCACCTCATCGATTATACGACCTAGGCATTCTTCCCAAATGCTACTTGATTTGATTCTTTGGCATCCTTCACTAATGCCTTTGACACAACGCTTGGCACCCTTCACTAATGCCTTCGTTTTGACACTTTTAGCATTCTTCACTAATGCTTTGACACGGATGATGAGCACCTTTCACTAATGCTTTCATCTTGACACTTTCGACATTCTTCACTAATGCCTTCAACCCAACATCTATGGAGAAAGGAAGAACTATCAACAAGATAACCTTAGTAGTCTTGATGATGACGAAGCATGGCAACTCATGGACTTTGAGATTGCACGTCTTCAAGAGGTGGTGATCTTTCCTTTAGGAGGAACCTAGTAAATCACACAAAAACAAAAGACAAACTACATAGATCACTTAGATCTGAGGTTAGAGGGTTAGAATACTTTGGGGAAGTTTATATGAGAAGCACACATAGAGAGGAAGAAATGGCTCTCTATTTATAGAAGAAATTCTCTTCTGTTTACCCGGATCCCACGGATCCCTACCACAAGGGATCCGGCTAGCACAAAGCTAGGGATCCGTGGTCCGCTCCTTTTTGCCCATGGGTATTTTTGGTTAAGGGTCATGGGTCATGGGTTATGGGTTGATCCATGGTTTTCTTTCTAGATACAATGTACTTGGTTAAGTGGTATATATAAAACCATGGGTTATGGGTCAAAACCATTTGCTAGTATTTACCCTTTTAGTATATACTTGTATTTACCCAATTTAGCATACACTTAGTTTTTACCCATTTTAGTATACTTAGTTTAAGTATATGTTTAACCCAATATGTAAATACTAGTTGTTGTACATATGTATCTAAATCATAAAATCACTTATACTTGTTTTAGTGTTTTATGTGAAAGCGTAAGTATGTTTAGAAAACTATTAACTCAAACTATTTACTTACTTTATTTGTTTCGTTAAAATGATTTTATATTTGTTATCGACAAAACATTAGAAGATCGTAAAATATAAATAAACGTTTTCACGGCTTGTTTGTATTAACAATCTCCCCCTTTTTGTTGATGACAAAACATAAAATTATTTTAAGGAAAAATCTAAAATTCGTAAAAGTTTGAATTTGTAGTTTTTACTCTCTTCTCCCCCTTTTTGTCGAAACAAAAAGTGTTAAAAGAAACTAACACAATTTTTATAGGAGAGAAAAAGAAAAAATGTAAAAAAAATGTAAAGAGAGCAAGTGACGGGAATGGTACTCGTCTTAACCCCCCCTTGACGAGTCCATCCCTTTGAAAGGGCGTCAAGGACATAACGTAAAATAAACCAATTGTGTTTGCAATTAAGTTTGCAAATGGTTTGTCTAAGTGACGAGAACGTGTTCCCCTTTAAATATTGCAATGTTGCAATGGGGTGTCATGAAGTGTAATCCAAAATAGGATTAAGTTTGCAAATGATTTTGCAATGACGTTTGACACAAAGCTCCCCCTAGCTTTATGGTGTCAATATCTTCATGTGTATTTTGAATAACTATAAAACAAAGGTTAGAAAAACAAGAGTATAGTGCACAATTTCCTGCAAAAGAGACTCAAGTTAGTAGAAATTTGTGCTTCTGTATCACGGATCCCACGGTTCCCTTCAAGGAGGGATCCGTCTAGTTATCTGGAAGGGATCCGGCTATCTGTTACAGTTTCTTCAGCAGTGAAGAAATATCAATGAGTGCTATTGGAGGGAATGAGATATATAACAAGCACAACACACATAATAATCATAGCATAAAGGTATTCATTCAATAAAACAAGAGATACACAACCAAATCTCTAAAACTAAGAGAATGAACTAGCCAAATAGGTGCTACTAATGCTAATAAGTTAACCCAAACTTAAGATTCGACTAAAAAGCTTAATGATGATCAAGGATGAGAAGGTTTCCTAAATGTTCTAAGTTTGACCTTTTGAATATGATGCTTATTGTAGTTTAGGCTTGTTAACCTCTTCGAAACGTTCGAGGAGGTGATAAAACATGAAACGTTGCTCTTCACGTAGTTCATGTATCAACTTTTCAACATGTTTACAATGATAGCAATCCTTGTCATGGTTTTGGGTTTCTTGAGGTCAAAGTTCAAGTGAAGTGGATTGAGGATTTTCAAATGAAGGAGGATTTGGTTGAGGCTCATTAAGTGGTGATTCTACAATGTTTGAGGGTAGAGGTAAAGAGACATCAATTTCGATTTGATCGGGTGGTTGCCTTTGATGTCTTCTCATAATCCAAAATGGACTATTGGGAGGAATAATAGAGTTTGCTTTTGGATCAAGTGTTGATTCAACACTTTGATTTTGTTGCTCAATCTTTTCAAGTGAATTAGTTGGTAATGGTGAAAGATGAGATGGCCAAGAAGGTAAAGCTTCTACATTATGAGAGTGTGGAGATGATTGGGAGATGGCTCTAGGTATTAATGAACTAGGTTGAGTTGTGGAGGGTATGTTTGGTATAATAGAATTTGGTGATGAAATCTTAGTGAGAACACTTTTCTTGGGAATTAGTTTGATTGGTTTCTTTGGTGTAGGAGAAATCCTAGCATAGGTGGACTTAACCGGAGATGATTCGGTTGAGGAAACTTCGTGTATGATTCTAGCAAGTTTCTTAGGTGGTTTTTGAGTGGATGAGTAAGCACTAGGAGCTTTTCTCATGATGAAATGACTAAGGAGGATGGTTGTAATTGCTGATAATTATGTTTGTGTTTGATAACTAAAGTGTTCTTGGTAATGTGGGTTATAAAGGGAAGAACTTTGCAATTGCATTTAAGACTAAATCCACTAATGTTCTTGGAAATGTGATGATTGACATGCACAAGGCTGAGATTCAGAGTTTCACTGATCTAGGAACTCATTTAAGATGAGATGAAGTGTTTGAGTTAGGAAGGTGAGTTGAAATGATTGTTTTAGCTATGTTTGACATAAAATGTCACCCGGATCCCACGGTTCCCTCCTTGAAGGGATCCGGCTAGGCTAATCCTAGGGATCCGGCTCTCAGCAGTTATGACAGGTTTGTAATGAGGTTTCTGGGAGCTAAGGCTTATCTAATTTTGAATGTTTCAGTTCTCCTAAGGGTTTAGGATGAAGGGGTACTTGAATGATTAGAGGTAATAAGTGTTATAGCAAATTATTGCTTTTTACGGAAGAAGGATGGGACAAGAAGACTACCAATGGATGTCCAAGGATAACACTAAGAGTTATGAGGGTGTCAAGTCATAATAAATGATCCTAGTGATCAGGTTTTAGCTTGAGGTGATATTAAGAAAAATTCTTAAAAATTTCAAGAATTTGAAAAACTAATTTTTGTCTTACCTTGAGATATAAAAGACTAGAAGCAATTTCCTAAAATTGTTTAGCTTGCTTTCTTAAAGTGTTTTGAGAGGTGAGAAATAGTTTTTGAAGCGGAAATATGGTGAGTTTTAAATGTGTTGATAAAATCAGACTAAGATCTTAAGTAAGCCTTTAGTGAATCTAAGCCTTTCTCATCCTTGAAGTGGACTTAGTTGGGTTCTAAAAAAATATATTCCAAGCTATTGTGATGATATCTAGAAAGCAGTTTTGATGGCTGAATGCTGCATTGTTGATCTGATGTCACGGATCCCACGGTTCCTTCAAGGGAAGGATCCGGCTAGGCTAATCCTAGGGATCCGGCATCTGCAGATCAGAACCTACACAAAAAATGATGTGCAAATTTTGTACACTATTAAATCTATAAGACAAGCAAATAGGAACAAGCAAGTTATCATAAAACATCACTTACAAGGTAAAGTAACAATATCCAAAATACCATAAACTAAAAATATTAGAAAGAAGACATTCAGACATAAAATAAGTGAATCTAAGCACATTCCTATTGTCTCTTTCGTCAATTCTTCCTTTTCCTTTTTGACGGCTTAGTGAGGTTGTAGGCGAGGTTTTGAATCATGCCTCTTATTTGTTTAAATTCTGCGGTCTCGTTTGGAATGGTTGGAAGTTGTTTGTGGTATTCAAGGATTTCCAATTTGATGTTGGATACGGGGTTGATGTCTACCTCATCTTCTTCTTCTTCTTCTCCGGCTGAGGAGTCCGAGAGAGCTTCAGGTTTCTCTCCATTGACCATGAACCGTTTAGAGGGTTGTTTGGTAAGAGGTACCATGACGTGATCGAAGAGGTAATGATCATCGTTGATAGGGGATGGTTGCAATGCACTAACATACTTAGAAAGTCGTGTTAGGAGCATACCGTATGGAAGTACCATGTTGGAAGCTTTGAATACCCCAGCCATTCTCCTTACCATGTAGTAGGCAAGATTAAATGGCCTTTGGTGAGTAAGACAATAGATCATTTGCACAAGACATGCGTTTGGATGATCTTTGTTTCCAACTAGGCTAATGATGTTTTCCCTAAGGATTTCTTCCCATTTTCTAAACATGGAATGCATTTCGAAAAGTTCCATTTTAAAAGGATCACGGTGAATGAGCTTTTTGTTACGATCGTAACGGGATTGGTCGGTCCTAATTTTAAAGATAGTATCACGAATGGTTTCGGGATCGTCGAGAGGAGTGTGATAGAGAGGCTTGGGATCAAGTGCACGGTTTTGAGAGTTAATTGCCCAATCTTGAGAGTACATACAAATTTCCTCACAAGGAATGCGAAGAATTTGAGCAAAAGTGTTGAGAGGAAGAGTAAAGTTTTGTGTGTTGATGATAAAGGCGATTGAGATGCTATTATCGGTGTTCCTAATGATCCTAAAGCTTTTGTAAAACTCAAAAATAAAAACCGGACAAATTTGTTCATCAATGTCAAGAAGGCAATCAAAGTTGATTGTCGAGAAAACTTGACGAATGTCGGTATCTTCAAGGAAACATTCCTTGACTACACGACCTTCGTGAATAAGTCGTTTTGTGAGACTTTTGAAAATTTTACGGTTAGTTTTGGTCAGACCCCTTTTACGATAGTAATGAGTAAGGTAATGGACGGTGTCATGATGATCTTGTTGAGTGGCTTTGGGCATGGTTGGTCCTAAAAATACAAGTTTTTCAGTTAGGTTAAATTGGTTGATATGGGTTTATGGTTTTGATTTGTATTAACAATGTTGTGAACACAATGTGATTTAAAAAACCCCTTTTCATGATTAATTTGAAAAACCCTAATTAATTGATTAGAAATTAAGAAACCATAAACCCTTGAATTAAGATGATGAAAATTAGAACAAGTTAATGTAATTACTTACAATGGTGTTCTAGGAAGGAATACTTGAAATTATGAAAGCCAATGAGGATTAATTCAGTAGCTTGGTCGTTTTTGTTTTTGTGTGAATAGAGGGAAAGTAATCAGTGGTGAAATTTTGAAAGCGTATAGCTGAGTTCTGTTCCACGGTTCCCCCGGATCCTTTGTATTTGGGATCCGGCTAGTACAACTAGAGGGATCCGGCTACTGTGAACAGAAAAAGGGTTGTTTGGCATTATTTTTGTAGTAGGCTTATAAATTATCTTACAAAAATAGTTTGGAAGTATTTAGATGAAGATTGCTTTTGGATGACGGCTTTTGATGAATCACATATCGAGGGTTCATATGTGACGACGGCGTTAGTTTGACGAATCAAAAGGAATACTATTCCTGATGATGAAAAAGACGGAAAAGTGATGAAAGAGACTTCTAACGATGCTAGTGATTATTAAACTATGAAATAAGTTGAACTCATGTAACCTATCTAATGAAAGGTAAAACATACCTCTATTCTTCTTGGTTTGGCTTAATACCAAAAATACTTCATGAGCTTTTAAAGTAATCCTTTATACTTGGTGTACGTAAGTTGTGATTACTTTATAGATCCTTCCTTGAATGTTGTCTTCATTATTCTTTGAATGAAGATTATGGAGAGATTCTAGCATGAAGATTTCTTGAAAACAAGAGTTGTTAGAATGATCTATCAATGTCCAACAAAATGATTTAAAAGAAAATATGACCTTAAAAAAATAATCCTTCTTTGTAGTTTTCAAACATACACGGATCGTATCAAGTCTTTAAAGTACAACATACTTTAAGAACCTTGGTAACGAAGCTCTGATGCCAATTGTGGAAAACTAGAAGGGGGGGTTGAATAGTTTTACCAATTTAAAACTTCCTTTTAAATATTTAGATCGACTTATGTCAATCTATTTGATTGTTTATGTTGGACGTTGATAGATAGATATATAAACGTATAATGAAAGATAAAGAGTAAGAAGCACATCACCACGACACAAGTATTTATAGTGGTTCGGCTACAAGGACACCTTCCTTGCCCTACTCCACTCCCCGAGTCACCTACTCGAGAGTTCGTAAACACTACACCAACTCCTTATGGCGGAGAAGCCTTCACAACGTCGCTTAACCTTTTTCCGGTACAAAGCTAAATACCGAGTTCTTTCACACCAAGGCGAACCACACCTAACACAACGTCGCCTACCCTTTATACGGTGCTAGGCTAACCACCGAGTTCTTTCACACCTTAGGAGAACTAATCCTTCACAACATCGCCTACCCTTTATTAGGTACTAGGCTAAGTACCTAGTTCTTTCACACCTTAGGTGAACTACACCTTCACGACACAACAACTAGTCTCAAGGAGATCTACTCCTTGTTACAACACCATCAAGGATATCACCATCCTTGTATATAAACAAATACATATATGTATAACGATGCACCTCATCGATTATACGACCTAGGCATTCTTCCCAAATGCTACTTGATTTGATTCTTTGGCATCCTTCACTAATGCCTTTGACACAACGCTTGGCACCCTTCACTAATGCCTTCGTCTTGACACTTTTAGCATTCTTCACTAATGCTTTGACACGGATGATGAGCACCTTTCACTAATGCTTTCATCTTGACACTTTCGACATTCTTCACTAATGCCTTCAACCCAACATCTATGGAGAAAGGAAGAACTATCAACAAGATAACCTTAGTAGTCTTGATGATGACGAAGCATGGCAACTCATGGACTTTGAGATTGCACGTCTTCAAGAGGTGGTGATCTTTCCTTTAGGAGAAACCTAGTAAATCACACAAAAACAAAAGACAAACTACATAGATCACTTAGATCTGAAGTTAGAGGGTTAGAATACTTTGGGGAAGTTTATATGAGAAGCACACATAGAGAGGAAGAAATGGCTCTGTATTTATAGAAGAAATTCTCTTCTGTTTACCCGGATCCCACGGATCCCTACCACAAGGGATCCGGCTAGCACAAAGCTAGGGATCCGTGGTCCGCTCCTCTTTGCCCATGGGTATTTTTGGTTAAGGGTCATGGGTCATGGGTTATGGGTTGATTCATGGTTTTCTTTCTAGATACAATTTACTTGGTTAAGTGGTATATATAAAACCATGGGTTATGGGTCAAAACCATTTGCTAATATTTACCCTTTTAGTATATACTTGTATTTACCCAATTTAGCATACACTTAGTTTTTACCCATTTTAGTATACTTAGTTTAAGTATATGTTTAACCCAATATGTAAATACTAGTTGTTGTACATATGTATCTAAATCATAAAATCACTTATACATGTTTTAGTGTTTTATGTGAAAGCGTAAGTGTGTTTAGAAAACTATCAACTCAAACTATTTACGTACTTTATTTGTTTCGTTAAAATGATTTTATATTTGTTATCGACAAAATATTAGAAGATCGTAAAATATAAATAAACGTTTTCACGGCTTATTTGTATTAACACATGTCTTCATCAAAACTTTCTGAGCTTGATGCAACCATTGTGGATCTCCTTTGTTGTTGAAGTGACTTAACCTTGAGCTACAACTTTTTCACTTTGCCAATGAGTTTGGTGTTGACCATGTTGTACAAAGCTTTAGTATCTCTAAGATTCTGCTCCAAGGTAGTCACTCTTTCTATCAGTCTGGTACATGTAGCCATCAAATCCTGTATAAGTTTCATACTGCCCTCACCACTTCCAGATGTGTTAAATTCTGCGAGAGGTGGATCACTGGGAATTTCCCCCATACTTTCCATGTGGTTGGGGTTTCCATCACCTGCATCTGGTCCTTGAGAACCAGACACATTAGATGTTGCCATGGGTTGGGTCTTACTTGTTTTACCCCTATCCTGACCAGCTTCTAAGCATGTGTCAGTAGGAGCAACCCTTCCCATACTACCAGATGCAACCTCATCTACAACATGTGGATCAGTAAGAGCTCTGTACTGAGGAACATCAGAGTCATGTCTAGTTTCACTCCTATAAGGTGATGAAGTGGGTTGTGAGGCTGAATGAGAACCAAAATGATTAGTGGGTGTGTGGTTGGGAGTCAACTAAGGTTGTTGATCCTTCACCCTGAAAGTGTACCATATTTTCAAACAGAGGTACTACAACTCCATTGAACCCCTTTGATGCCATCCTCATGTTGCTAAAAAGTTTTTGTGTGAGGCAAGGAGTATGATAAATGTTTTCATGGAGTTTGAGTTTACTTTGTCTGGCTTTCAAAACTGTTTGAATAAATCGTAGATACATTAAATATTTGAACTTGTTGTGGAAAACTAGAAGGGGGGGTTGATTAATTTTGCCGATTTTAAGTTAGTTTCAAAAACTTTAGATTCGATATTATGTGAATTCGTATAGATGGATAGAAAGTATAAAGCAATAAATAATGTAAGCAATGAAAGTAAAGGATATAAATGACACAACCGATTTATAGTGGTTCGGCTACAAGGACACCTTCCTTGCCCTACTCCACTCCCCGAGTCACCTACTCGAGAGTTCAAGCACTATGTCAACAAACTCCTTCAACACGGCGGATAAGCCTTCACAACGTCACTTACACTTTTTCCGGTACAAAGCTAAACACCGAGTCCTTAACAAGGAGGACCAAACCAACACAACTATAACACAACAACTATGTGAAATATGAAATACAAGATCTTGCTGCAGAAATCTTGCGGAGGAACAAATCAATCAAGGACCCCTTGCTTGGATGACTTGTAGTATCACGTGATCTCGCCTTTGAGAAGGACCTATATGAGAATCACAACAAAAGAAAGAAGAACTACTATATAGATCAGGAGATCTGAGATTAGAAGAGAGAAATAGTATATGAGAGAGTTTGTAAGAAGAGGGGTGAGTTACAATGAAGAAATGACTCACTATTTATAGGCAAAAAATCACTATTGTTCCTCGGATCCCACGGATCCCTTACATGAGGGATCCGTCCAGTGTAAACTGGGGGATCCATAGGACGCTCCCCGTAAATGGGTTATGGGTCATGGATCATATACTTTGGACCATGGGTATCCAAATAGATACAATATATCTAGAAGATGTAATGCATCTAGTCAATGGGTCATGGGTTAGCTCCATGGGTTATGGATATGCTCCATGGGTATGGGTCATGGGTTATGGTTTTTACCCATCCTAATAAACTATTACAATAAATGAATTATTACAACAATTTATGTTAAATGATTATATATGTAAATGCTTTGCAAAAATAACATGTATCCTTATAATTTTACGTATGATAACTTTATATTTGTTATCAACAAAACACAGAGAGACCGCTAAATATGAATAAACATTTTTACGATTTATTTGTATTAACAATCTCCCTTTTTTTGTTGATGACAAAATATAATGTTATGATGAGTAAAACTTAAGATTAGATGTATGTTTTGAAAGCATAAGTTTTACTTCTTCTCCCCCTTTTTGTCGAAACAAAAAGTGAACCTAACGAAGAAATAAAGTGTGGAAAAAGAATATAATCCACGAATCACTAACTCTCCCTTGACGGTAGCTCCCCTAGAATAGGGCGTCAAGTGAGAAAATATAATACCTACGAAGAAAAAGTTAGTAGTAACATGCAATATAATCTTGTGATTGACGAGAAACAAGATGGAGAGTCAAGATATGTAAACAAAGCCTTGTAATAGAAAGATAAAGTGTAGTGGTATGTAGGCCACATACAAACATGTAACAACTAAGAACAAGGTTTGTTCTTTAAAATGACTAAAAAGGGAAAAAAATAGAGAAAATAGTAATATCATTCCTTCCATGCTTGCATAAGGTTAATTTTGGAAGTTTTGGTGAGTGATGATGTTGATGAGATCAAGGATGTGATTAAGTATGAATCGCATCTCGTCCCTAATTTCCATTGCAAGTTCCCGAGTGGATTGGCAATGTTCACAATGTAAATGATGTGGGTATTGTTAATACAAATAAGCCGTAAAAACGTTTATTTATATTTTACGATCTTCTAATGTTTTGTCGATAACAAACATAAAATCATTTTAACGAAACAAATAGAATACGTAAATAGTTTGAGTTAATAGTTTCCTAACACACTTACGTTTTCACATAAAACACTAAAACAAGTATAAGTGATTTTATGATTTAAATACATATGTACAACAACTAGTGTTTACATATTGGGTTAGCATATTGATGAGTGTGTAAATACTCATCATTTTTATACAAATTAAACTGCAAAATCATCTGAAAACACTCAGAAACACATCAAAATGATCAAAATATCACAAACCAGTGTTTTATGTGTTTTAAATGCAAAAATATCAAAATCAGATGAAAAACATTTCAAATTTGCAAAAATTGCAGTTTTAGTCCCCCAAGTTTCAAAAATTGTCAAAAATAGTCCCTGAGCCATAATTTCAAAAGCAAAAGTCACCAAAGGTCCTTTTAAAATCAAAAGTTGTCAAAATAAGTCCTTTGGTGAAAAATATCAAAAAGTTTGAGAAATTACAAAAATGGTCCTCCAAGTTTGAAAATTGGCAGAAATGGCCCCTGGAAAATGGCAAATTGGCAAGTTTGGTCCTTGCACTTATTGAGATTGTCAATTATGGTCCCTTGAAGCAACTTGGCAGAATTGGCAGAATAGGTCCCTCTATTTTCAGAAAATGCAACAAGGTCCCTATGTATTAAAACCCTTATACCCATTTGGACCCTTGTCAAACCAAATGACCCTGCCTTTTACTTGTGACCCCCTGTCAATATGCACCTTTGACCCCCCCTTTTGATATTTAGCCCCACTGGTCAAACCAGTCAAACCAACCCACACCCTCTTCCCCGTTTTCCCTCCCCTTGTCTGCTACCACCATACCCAGCCACCAACACCACCAACCCAGCCTCCCAATTACCTCACCATGTCCCCCTGCACCTCTGCAAGCCTCCAAGAAGCATTAAATGCTTCCTCACCCACTATATCAACCCCAATTGACAGAAAAGGATTTTGGCGCCAAAACACCATTTAAACGGCCATGATCATTTCAAAGCCATCCAATGGCTTAGATTGGTGGGATTTCATCAGAGAAGAGAGAGAAGGAGATTGGGTATAAAAGAAAAGCAAAAGAGGAAGTGAGAAGCAGTTTTTAGTTTTAAAAATTTTAGTTAATGTCGAATTTAGTTTAAATGTTTTAGTTAAATTGTAACATTGTTATCTTTTGTTAAACTGTACTTTCTTAAGTTACTTTATAAATATTAATCAATTTCAAGTTCTAATTTTCAGTTATATGATCATTTCATATTGTTAAAGTCACTGTTGCAATTTTTATCTTTAAAGTCTTGTATGCAAGTTTCATAATGCTTCTTTTCAAGTTTGTATAAGCTTATATAAGCTAGTGATAGCTTTTTATAAGTTTTAAGTCAAGTTTCAAGTTCTTTTGTAATCGGGTCAACAAAAGTCAAACAAGGGTGATTTTGGCTAAAATGGAAATGCAGATGGAAGTGGATTGATGCAGTGGTGAATTGGGTTGATAATGAGCTAGGTTAGGGGTTTTGGATAGGTTAGAGGTACCTTGGTTTATGGTTGCAAGCTATAGCAGCTAAGGACTTTTGTAAGTTATGTTTAAGGTTTTATTGCATAATCTCAATTTGTAGTTTTAACTAGTACAAAACTGGTTCATTAGCTGTATTTAGGACTTAGACAATCAGTTTCATCATTTATTTTAGTTGAGTAAGGGTTTAGCTTAGTTTTAATTACAAAACAGTCTTTATAGGGGTGTTTGGATCTGTTAATTTATCTGTCTTGTAAGCTTGCTCAGTAGATAACATCTATTGGTTCATGTTTATGCAGCATATTTGAGCTCATATTTGTCAACACCTTGTGTCTTTTAAGCTCATAAGTCAAAATTCCACTCTAAGTACCTTAACTGATCACTGTTGGAAATTTTGGGATTGCAATCCATCATTTTGTGTTTAGAATCACATAATATTGCTTGCATCAAGTTTATTACATCATATAAACCCTATCTCAGCTTTAAAATTGGATCCAAAGTTGGATAAAGTCAAAGTTTCATTTTCATATAAAAAGTCAAATTAGCAAAAATCTGTTTTGAGTCCAATTACAAGGATTTTTCTAGGATTCATTTCTGGGACTTATTCAGTGAATCTTGGTGTTTCAAAAAGCTCAGCTGGTCCTCTTTCTTATAAGCATTTTTTTAGAATTTTGTGATTTAGTTAAAAGCTTCAAATCAGCTTCTCTTTTAGGCCAAATGTGCCCTGCACAGGACTCAGTGAATGCTGAGTTTTTCTCAGAATTTGGTGCAAGTGCACAGAGCTCATAAGAGCTTGTCATTGTCTGATTTTTGGTACAAGTGATCTCACCCAGGTCCTTTCCAAGTTCCAAATCAAAGTTTTCAGTTTGAGCTTATTTATAAGCTTGTGCATGTGATTACAGTTGGTACCCAAAGCTGTTTAAGTTTATAAAATCAAATATATCAAATCTGTTGAAAATTGTGATTCTGTTGGTCTAGCTTGTTAAAACTCATTGCATTTTAGTTAAATTAGCTTATTGCAGCTTGTGTTTCAGTTTGGTAGCTTTTGGTGAGCTTTTGGCTTAATAAGTGCTTATTTCAAGAAGCACTTTCACATCAGTTTCAAATTCACCCACATAAGCACTTATTTTTCCATTTTTCTTATATTCCTAATATTATTTTAGACTTTTCCTGAAATTTTCAGATTTTTCCAAGTAGTTTTGCTATTTTTCTCAATTTAAATTAGTTTTTAATCATTTTTAATTAGCTTTTAATATAAAAAATTAAGAAAAGCTTCAAAAAAATAATTTTTCAATTTTATTAAGTTTAGATAAATATAAAAAGACAAAAAAGTATTTTTCTAGATTTTTCTTAGTTAAATTTGTATTTTCTAGCATTTTAATTAGTTTTAAATAGTTTTAAATTAATAATAAATATATAAAAAGTCTAAAAAATATCTTTTCAGTTTTAAAATTAGTTTTATCATATTTTAGATTTTTCTAAGTTTTAATTTTATTTTTCTAGTCTTATTTCATATTTTCTTTTATTTTAGAGTATTATTTAATAGTTAAAAATAGTTTTTAATTAATAGTAATTAATTAATTAGTTATAAAAATAATTTTCTTTTTCTAAAAATTTTCTTATATCATTAGGATTGTAAAAATGTATTTTTCATATTTTTAGGACTTTTATTTCTCAGATTTCACTTTTTATTTTGTACTTTACGTAGTTTTTAATTTAAACGTACGTATTAGGTTTTAAACGTTCATCACTTTAAATATAGTGATAGCGTTTATTTAATAGATTTTATCTTTTTAATCTTCTTTAATTTGCATTTAAGCCGTTTTCATTTGTTGGCTTTCTCCGTAGTTATAATATCATTCCCAAATCCTTTTTCCGTTCAAACTCCTCGATCACTGTACGTTTGATAAATCATTGCACAACTCGCTGGGACATAACGACCCGGGGAGACTCTATACTCCTCTGATCTTCATTGATTTCGTGCTTGAGCTGTTTTAAGTTTTCTTACGCTTGCGTGAGGGAACTTGACGGTTTTGCACGCATCAAATTTTTGGCGCCGCTGCCGGGGAGCTGTGCTGATTTATCTCCCGTTTTAGCAGATTAGTTGTTTGAATCCTCACTCTTTGTTTATATCATCCATCTTTGTATATATATATATATCCATATTTTCTTCTAAAAAATCCAAAAACCCAAAAACAAGCAAAAACGTATAAAAAACAAAAATATTTTTCCTTTTATTTCTATATATGTATCAAAAAATAAAAATACAAAAAGATTCGTCGTTTTCTTTAATAATAACAACTTAAAAGATTACCACCGCAAACCAAGGCAGTGCACTACCTAACTGGGGGTGCGACCATAATAAGTTCCCGAACTAAAGATTTAAAACTTGCCTTTGTGTCCTTGTGATTGGTGTACCTTTTTCAAAGAAGCCATTCATCTTGGATTATTGGTTAAGTTCACTGTTGTTTTGCCTCGATTTTGTGTTAATTGATTTTGTTGTGATATCGACGTTTCAGAACCAGAAAACCCATAAAGATTCTCCTCACCCTATTTTTATAAAACGTCTTCATAATTCTCATTCTCATCTGAAATATCTTCATAATTCCGTTTCTCTCCTTAACTCTGAGGTCCCTTAGAGTTAACTCTAGTGCATGCGCACTCGTTCTTCTAGATCATTGAGTCCTTTGCGTGATCTAGCAGAAATTCCAAGGAGACGTTCTCGTAGACGTGTTGCCCAAATAGTCGAACCCGAGATTCGCACTATTTCAAACAACACCATGGCAGACGAACGTACTATGGCGGAAATGCTCCAGGCACCCACCGAGGGTTATGGAGATGCCATTGTTTTACCCGTAATCAGCTCTGATCACTTTGAATTGAAGACACATTTGATCACACTTGTGTCTACGAATCAATTCCGCGGGACTGATCGAGAAGACCCGTATGCACACATCCGTTGGTTTAACAAGTTGACTTCAACTATCAATTTCAAGGATGTGCCACAAAAAGTGATCAAGTTGATGCTATTTCCATTCTCACTTGAGGGGGCAGCCCGGATTTGGCTGGAAAAAGAACCCCCTCGATCCATCGAAACGTGGGAGGATCTTGTTCAAAAGTTTGTGAATTATTTCTTTCCTCCATCAAAGACGACTAATCTTAAAAATGAAATTTCTGGATTTCGTCAAAATTTCGATGAAAACTTTGGAGAGGCATGGGAGAGATTCAAAGATCTCCTCAGGAAATGCCCCCATCATGAATTCACGGAGCTTCAACAAGTTAATATCTTTTACAATGGGTTGAACGGTAATGATCAAGATTCCTTGAATGCATCCGCGGGTGGAAATATCTTGAATCGTAGACCTAAAGATGTGCTTGAAATTTGCGAGAGTAAATCAAAAGTTCCTATTTCTCGAAACAAAGTCAATGTTCCGAACACTCCTGCTTCTTCATCCGGTAACTCTTCCGAGTTAGCCGCTCCGTTAGCCGCTCTAACGGACATCATCCATTGTATGATAAAAGAGGTGAAGGAAATCAAAAGCGAAATTCATAAACCGGAACCAATCAAAGCCATAAACAAGGTGTGTGAAATTTGTAGTGGTCCACACGCGTATTATGATTGTCAAGCAACCGATGCTTCCTTTTACCAAGCTCCCGTAGCTTCGGTAAACCACAATCAATACCGACCACAGGCTGATCCTCACTACCGTGCACCTAGCGGTATGACACCACCTGGTTTTCCCCCTGTGCAAAACCATGGCAATCAAAACCATGGCAATCAAAATCGCTTTGTTCCGAATCAAGGACAAAATTTCAATAGCTCTCCAAATTTCAATCAAAACCGGAACAATTTCAACCAACCTTATCAAGCTCCTAATCATCAAAGTTATCAACCTCCTCCTCAAGCTCCCATGTCAAATGACTTCATGAAAATGACTGAGGCAAACATGCGATCAATGCAAACTCAGATCAATAACATGAGAGGTGAGCTAAAAAGGGAAATTGATACCACATTATCTCGGCAGACAAATGAGTTAAAGAATATGATGAGCAGTTTCATGAACATGAATATGAACAAAGCTTCATCATCTTCTGGAGGACTCCCAGGCAATACCATTCCTAATCCCAATGCCGAGTTGAAAGCCGTCACCACTCGTAGTGGTAAGACGCACAATGGACCTACGACTCCAATGCCCCCTCCTCCTGTGGCATTTAGTCAAGTTACCAAGGAGACAAAGGACAAGGTGCATTATTCAAGCCCACGAAGTACCGCACACGTCCCACCTTCGGTAGTCCAAGCTTCAAGTCCGGAACCCGAAGTTCCGAAGAAAAATCCTGAGCCAGAAAACACTTCCATTCCGGCTCAAAAGTCTAGTCAGCTTCCCTACCCATCAAGAATGAATGATGAGAAGCTCAAAGACAGAAACAAAGAGCAGATGGAAAAATTTTTCCAAATCTTCAATGAGCTTCACTTTGATATAAGCTTCGTTGATGCTCTCGTTCTAATGCCTAAATTTGCATCCACGCTTAAAGGCTTACTCACCAACAAAGACAAGCTATCAGAGATGGCTAAAACTCCTCTCAATGAGCAATGCTCAGCAGCCATTCTTAATAAGCTTCCAGAAAAGCTTGAAGATCCTGGCCGGTTTTTAATCCCATGTGATTTCTTGGGGATGTTTCAATGCTCCGCCTTGGCCGATCTTGGCGCTAGCATTAACCTCATGCCTCTCTCAGTGTGGAAGAAACTGTCTCTTCCTGAACTTTCATCCACTCGTATGACACTCGAGCTAGCGGACCGTACCATAACTCGTCCACTTGGGATAGCCGAGGATGTCGTGATGAAAGTGGGAAAGTTTCACTTTCATGCTGACTTTGTTGTAGTAGACTTCGATGCGGATCCTAGAGTTCCCCTCATCTTAGGGAGAGCTTTTTTGAAAACGAGTCGTGCTCTGATTGATGTGTTTGCTGAAGAGTTGACCATACGGGTTGACAACGAAGAGCTCACGTTAAATATTAACCAAGACTCCAAACCTCTATACAAAAAGAGTGTTGCCACAATTGATCAAAAATCTGAAAGAATCAATGCAACACTCTCAAATTTCACGGTTAAGAGTGTTCACCAAAAACGTGCTGAGCTCAAAGCTTTGAAAATTACCCCTGGTTCAAGCAAATGGTTTGAAAGTTGTACCAGGGAAGTCAAGAGTGTTCTTGATGATGATGATGATGATCTAGAATCGGAGACTTCATCGGAAGTGGTGGAAACTGCTAGCTCTAAGAGCACACCACTTGTCCCACCTCCGGCATCAGTTTGTCGCATCGAGTTTGTTAACTCTGTGGATGAAACTAAACTCTCTCCAGTTTCATCTGAGTTGGATGATGATGTTTGTGATCCAATGGGAGACATTCTTCCCATTGATGAATCGCTCAAAAATGATCCATCATCCTCTAGTCTTATTCCCGACTCTTCCATTCCTTCTCTCACTCCTGATGAGGAAGACGACAACTTTTGGAATGAAGTCGATGCATTTCTTACTGATGAATCAATTCCAACGGGAATTGATAACACTTACCTTGATCCGGAGGGAGACATCCTTTTTCTGGAAAGTCTGTTGATTGAAGAACCATTTCCCACCCTCCCTCCCGGACATCTTCTTGACAATCACCATCTAAGCTTCAAGTTTAAGCTTAAAGATGTCAAAACTGGTGATTTGCTTCTCTCTGCTGAGGAATGGACATGCATTCTCATGTACGTCTTTATTCCATTCTTCACAGATGGTGTGGTTGCTCTTTCCCTTTTCTCTTTCGGGAATGAGGACACCATCTTTGACCCCGGTATCATCCTTTATAGTTTCTACTATTAAACAATACCGCGGTTATATCTCGTCGGTGTGGAACTTTCTGATGTTCATATGTTCATTAACATTGTGAACGAAAGTCCGATCGAGATTGGTTTTCCACGTTACTTTCCCCATGAACAAATGAATACGGGGTCGAGTCAAGCTAGCGACTCGGGAATCAAAAACAGTAGCATGCCATATGGGTTTTCACCCATATTTCTGTCTTCTTACCTCTTTCTACCACCCTAGTGTGGGGGGGTTGCCCACATGTTTAAAAAAAAAAAAAAAAAAAAAAAAAAAAAAAAATCTTTCTAAATAATGGCCGTAGTATTTCCCTTTCACGTTCTTTGTTTCGGCATAACCGCCGGTACTTTGAATACTGAGGGCAATATTCATTTCTAAGTGTGGGGGGGATTCTCACGAATTTTATCATGTAATTATACCGCCCAATCCCCCCGTTTTTGGCCAAAAAATTTTTTTTTTGAGTAAGTGTTCTACACTTTCTCATTTGGTTATCAGTCCGCCATGTCTGTAAGACAAAAGGATTGGCTAATCCAGGAGCAAACGGCTCTTGGTAAAGATTTCTCAAATCCGTTTATATGGCTTGCAATTTGCCCAAAATTGTATGGTATTCAGCTCACCATATCCTAAAAAGTGAAGAGTTGGCTAGCCCGCAAGATTATGGCTTGTGGTAAAGGCAGTGGAAAAACCATAATTGGTAATCAGCTCACCAAAGATAATTCTGATAATATATCTAAGAGTTGGCTAGTCCAGAAGGGTACGGCTTCTGGTAAAGACAAAATCAAATCCGTTGAGAGCTGGTGGTTTGCTCAAAATCACATGGTTATCGGTGTGCCATGGTTCTTACTTGAACTGAAACATTTGGCTACTCCAGAAGTGATGGCTTTTGGTAAAGAGTTTCAAATCCATTAGTTTTTCTCAAATCATTGCTAGGGACTAGCAATATCTCAGTGTGGGGGATTGATGAGTGTGTAAATACTCATCATTTTTATACAAATTAAACTGCAAAATCATCTGAAAACACTCAGAAACACATCAAAATGATCAAAATATCACAAACCAGTGTTTTATGTGTTTTAAATGCAAAAATATCAAAATCAGATGAAAAACATTTCAAATTTGCAAAAATTGCAGTTTTAGTCCCCCAAGTTTCAAAAATTGTCAAAAATAGTCCCTGAGCCATAATTTCAAAAGCAAAAGTCACCAAAGGTCCTTTTAAAATCAAAAGTTGTCAAAATAAGTCCTTTGGTGAAAAATATCAAAAAGTTTGAGAAATTACAAAAATGGTCCTCCAAGTTTGAAAATTGGCAGAAATGGCCCCTGGAAAATGGCAAATTGGCAAGTTTGGTCCTTGCACTTATTGAGATTGTCAATTATGGTCCCTTGAAGCAATTTGGCAGAATTGGCAGAATAGGTCCCTCTATTTTCAGAAAATGCAACAAGGTCCCTATGTATTAAAACCCTTATACCCATTTGGACCCTTGTCAAACCAAATGACCCTGCCTTTTACTTGTGACCCCCTGTCAATATGCACCTTTGACCCCCCCTTTTGATATTTAGCCCCACTGGTCAAACCAGTCAAACCAACCCACACCCTCTTCCCCGTTTTCCCTCCCCTTGTCTGCTACCACCATACCCAGCCACCAACACCACCAACCCAGCCTCCCAATTACCTCACCATGTCCCCCTCCACCTCTGCAAGCCTCCAAGAAGCATTAAATGCTTCCTCACCCACTATATCAACCCCAATTGACAGAAAAGGATTTTGGCGCCAAAACACCATTTAAACGGCCATGATCATTTCAAAGCCATCCAATGGCTTAGATTGGTGGGATTTCATCAGAGAAGAGAGAGAAGGAGATTGGGTATAAAAGAAAAGCAAAAGAGGAAGTGAGAAGCAGTTTTTAGTTTTAAAAATTTTAGTTAATGTCGAATTTAGTTTAAATGTTTTAGTTAAATTGTAACATTGTTATCTTTTGTTAAACTGTACTTTCTTAAGTTACTTTATAAATATTAATCAATTTCAAGTTCTAATTTTCAGTTATATGATCATTTCATATTGTTAAAGTCACTGTTGCAATTTTTATCTTTAAAGTCTTGTATGCAAGTTTCATAATGCTTCTTTTCAAGTTTGTATAAGCTTATATAAGCTAGTGATAGCTTTTTATAAGTTTTAAGTCAAGTTTCAAGTTCTTTTGTAATCGGGTCAACAAAAGTCAAACAAGGGTGATTTTGGCTAAAATGGAAATGCAGATGGAAGTGGATTGATGCAGTGGTGAATTGGGTTGATAATGAGCTAGGTTAGGGGTTTTGGATAGGTTAGAGGTACCTTGGTTTATGGTTGCAAGCTATAGCAGCTAAGGACTTTTGTAAGTTATGTTTAAGGTTTTATTGCATAATCTCAATTTGTAGTTTTAACTAGTACAAAAATGGTTCATTAGCTGTATTTAGGACTTAGACAATCAGTTTCATCATTTATTTTAGTTGAGTAAGGGTTTAGCTTAGTTTTAATTACAAAACAGTCTTTATAGGGGTGTTTGGATCTGTTAATTTATCTGTCTTGTAAGCTTGCTCAGTAGATAACATCTATTGGTTCATGTTTATGCAGCATATTTGAGCTCATATTTGTCAACACCTTGTGTCTTTTAAGCTCATAAGTCAAAATTCCACTCTAAGTACCTTAACTGATCACTGTTGGAAATTTTGGGATTGCAATCCATCATTTTGTGTTTAGAATCACATAATATTGCTTGCATCAAGTTTATTACATCATATAAACCCTATCTCAGCTTTAAAATTGGATCCAAAGTTGGATAAAGTCAAAGTTTCATTTTCATATAAAAAGTCAAATTAGCAAAAATCTGTTTTGAGTCCAATTACAAGGATTTTTCTAGGATTCATTTCTGGGACTTATTCAGTGAATCTTGGTGTTTCAAAAAGCTCAGCTGGTCCTCTTTCTTATAAGCATTTTTTTAGAATTTTGTGATTTAGTTAAAAGCTTCAAATCAGCTTCTCTTTTAGGCCAAATGTGCCCTGCACAGGACTCAGTGAATGCTGAGTTTTTCTCAGAATTTGGTGCAAGTGCACAGAGCTCATAAGAGCTTGTCATTGTCTGATTTTTGGTACAAGTGATCTCACCCAGGTCCTTTCCAAGTTCCAAATCAAAGTTTTCAGTTTGAGCTTATTTATAAGCTTGTGCATGTGATTACAGTTGGTACCCAAAGCTGTTTAAGTTTATAAAATCAAATATATCAAATCTGTTGAAAATTGTGATTCTGTTGGTCTAGCTTGTTAAAACTCATTGCATTTTAGTTAAATTAGCTTATTGCAGCTTGTGTTTCAGTTTGGTAGCTTTTGGTGAGCTTTTGGCTTAATAAGTGCTTATTTCAAGAAGCACTTTCACATCAGTTTCAAATTCACCCACATAAGCACTTATTTTTCCATTTTTCTTATATTCCTAATATTATTTTAGACTTTTCCTGAAATTTTCAGATTTTTCCAAGTAGTTTTGCTATTTTTCTCAATTTAAATTAGTTTTTAATCATTTTTAATTAGCTTTTAATATAAAAAATTAAGAAAAGCTTCAAAAAAATAATTTTTCAATTTTATTAAGTTTAGATAAATATAAAAAGACAAAAAAGTATTTTTCTAGATTTTTCTTAGTTAAATTTGTATTTTCTAGCATTTTAATTAGTTTTAAATAGTTTTAAATTAATAATAAATATATAAAAAGTCTAAAAAATATCTTTTCAGTTTTAAAATTAGTTTTATCATATTTTAGATTTTTCTAAGTTTTAATTTTATTTTTCTAGTCTTATTTCATATTTTCTTTTATTTTATAGTATTATTTAATAGTTAAAAATAGTTTTTAATTAATAGTAATTAATTAATTAGTTATAAAAATAATTTTCTTTTTCTAAAAATTTTCTTATATCATTAGGATTGTAAAAATGTATTTTTCATATTTTTAGGACTTTTATTTCTCAGATTTCACTTTTTATTTTGTACTTTACGTAGTTTTTAATTTAAACGTACGTATTAGGTTTTAAACGTTCATCACTTTAAATATAGTGATAGCGTTTATTTAATAGATTTTATCTTTTTAATCTTCTTTAATTTGCATTTAAGCCGTTTTCATTTGTTGGCTTTCTCCGTAGTTATAATATCATTCCCAAATCCTTTTTCCGTTCAAACTCCTCGATCACTGTACGTTTGATAAATCATTGCACAACTCGCTGGGACATAACGACCCGGGGAGACTCTATACTCCTCTGATCTTCATTGATTTCGTGCTTGAGCTGTTTTAAGTTTTCTTACGCTTGCGTGAGGGAACTTGACGGTTTTGCACGCATCACATATACTTAAACTAAGTATACTAAAATGGGTAAAAACATGTATATACTAAAATGGGTAAAAACTAGCAAATGGTATTGACCCATAACCCATGGTTTTATATATACCACTTAACCAAGTTCATTGTATACTTAAGATACATTGTATCTAGAAAGAAAACCATGGATCAACCCATAACCCATGACCCATAACCAAAAATACCCATGGGCAAAGAGGAGCGTTCCACGGATCCCTAGCTTTGTGCTAGCCGGATCCCAAGTGGAAGGGGTCCGTGGGATCCGGGGAACAGTAGAGAATTTTCTCTATAAATAGAGAGCCATTTCTTCCTTTCTACTCATCACTATTTACACATACTTCCTCAAGTATTCTAACCCTCTAACCTCAGATCTAAGTGATCTATGTAGTTTGTCTTTTGTTTTTGTGTGATCTTTTAGGTTCCTCTTAAAGGCAAGATCACCACTTCTTGAAGACTAGCAAGCTCAAGTCCATGAGTTGCCATGCTCCATCATCATCAAGACAAATAAGGTTCTCTTGTTGATAGTTCTTCCTTTCTCCATAGATGTTGGGTTGAAGGCATTAGTGAAGAATGCCGAAAGTGTCAAGATGAAAGCATTAGTGAAAGGTGCTCATCATCCGTGTCAAAGCATTAGTGAAGAATGCTAAAGGTGTCAAGACGAAGGCATTAGTGAAGGGTGCCAAGCGTTGTGTCAAAGGCATTAGTGAAGGATGCCGAAGAATCAAATCAAGTAGCATTTGGAAAGAATGCCTAGGTCGTATAATCGATGAGGTGCATCGTTATACATATATGTATTTGTTTATTTCCAAGGATGGTGATATCCTTGATGATTTTGTAACAAGGAGTGGATCTCCTTGAGATTAGGTGTTGTGTCGTGAAGGGTAGTAGTTCCTCCATAGTAATGGAACTAGGTGCTTAGCCTAGTACCTAATAAAGGGTAGGCGACGTTGTGATAGGATTAGTTCTCCTTGGTGTGAAAGAACTCGGTGGTTAGCCTAGCACCGTATAAAGGGTAGGCGACATTGTGTTAGGTGTGGTTCGCCTTGGTGTGAAAGAACTCAGTATTTAGCTTTGTACCGAAAAAAGGTTAAGCGACGTTGTGAAGGCTTCTCCACCATAAGGAGATTGGTGTAGTGCTTACGAACTCTCGAGTAGGTGACTCGGGGAGTGGAGTAGGGCAAGGAAGGTGTCCTTGTAGCCGAACCACTATAAATAACTTGTGTCGTGGTGATGTGCTTCTTACTCTTTATCTTTCATTACACGTTTATTTATCTATCTATCAACGTCCAACATAAACAACCAAATATATTGACATAAGTCGATCTAAATATTTAAAAGGAAGTTTTAAATTGGTAAAACTATTCAACCCCCCACCCCCTTCTAGTTTTCCACAGGTATTGTGTGTGGATGGTTTTCGGGTAAGTTTGATTTGTGGAGGGCGGAATATGTGGTGGAAAAGTTGGAAAATATGGATCAAAGTTAATTATGTTGGTAAGTGGTGGAATATATGAACCTAGATGTTGTTGTAAAATAATGGGAGCTAAAGGAGGTGAAGTTGCAAGATATTTGTAAATTGTGTTTGGAGATGTTGGTGGTGTTAAAAAGACTAGTTCTTTTGGGTTGGAAGTTTGTTGAAATGATGTGAGTGGTGGACTAGATACGGGGTAGTTGGGTTGTTTTTGGAGTCTTAAGAAGTTTCGGTTGGGTGATCTTAGGCGGAGACTTGATAGGTGATGGTGGTGATGTGCTTGTTGGAGATGATGGGGGTGCTACAATAAAATCATTTGGTAGTGAATTAGTAGGTGGTGATGAACTTTGTGACAATGGTTTGGCTAAACAACAAGGTCGGATGCTAATCTATGCAGTTTTACTAGATTTGGGTGGTGGCACTACGGAAGGTGGTAGGATAAAGTTTTGGATTTCTTGAAGAGGATTGTTTGCACTAGGTGATTCATCAATGTTGGATGACATGATAATGATTGTTTTGTGAGGTTGAGAGTGATGGATATGTAAGCATTTTGGGAACCTTATTTATAGAGAAAATAGTGCATTGTAATGAATGCTAGACCCAAAATGTGGACTAAAATCTAATGATTAGATATGAATTTAAGGCATGTGATCATGAGAACACAAGCATTAAGTAACATACTCATTAGTGAAAGAGGTAAAATGATTAAAATATGAAGGTTTATACATAAAGTGAAAAAAATAGAAGAGAAATTCAGCTTCTGTCCCACGGTTCCCACGAATCCGTTCCTTGAGGGAACCGTCCAGCGTCAATGCTGGGATCCGTGGTACTGGTGACTCAGGCGGCTAAAATTTTTCCTTTTGGAAACATTTGTGTCTAGTGTGTGCCTATATGCAAACCATTTGGAGTTGCGGTTATCTCGACTCCTAAAAAGAAAAGAAAATAAACTAGAAGTGAAAAAGCATATTATTATGTGAGATAACCCGAGTGCTCCTTAATTCATTTTTGCTTAAATGAATGTACCCGAAAATACATATTAGTTATGTGTTCCTTTTAGCATTCAAAAGACATGAGATGAAATGAAAACTTGTTTTTACTTTGTATTAATAATGAAAAAGGTTTGTCCTAGACGTGAGAGTAGCGTTAGAAAAAATGATACGGGGAGAAGTATTCTTTTAGAAAACATTTCGAAGAGTTTCTTGAAAACAAAAAGTTATCGTTAGTTTTGAAAGGGTACAAGACAATATATTTTGAGTTTTGAAAATCCCTATATTGTTTGTGAGTTGTGTTTGAAATAGAGATCCTAGACTCAGAAAATAAGGAAGGCTAATGTTTACATACCTTGTAGAGTTGAGAAACAAATTACGACGATTGTTCCATGAGACCAAGACCAAGCCGAAGCAAGTTGAATTGTTCCCGCTTCAACGGTTTGGTGAGGACGTTGGCTATGTTATCTTCGGATGCTACCTTCTCAATAGAAATGTTCCCCTTTTGAACATTGTCTCTTAAGAAGTGATGACGGATCTCTATATGCTTGGTGCGAGAGTGTAATACCGGATTCTTGCTTAAGTCAAAAGCACCTTTGTTGTCGCATAAAATGGCTATGTCACTTAGATGATTGTCGTAGTCAACTAACGCTTGTTTCATCCATAGTGCTTGTTGGCATGCTTTGCCGGCGGAGACATATTCGGCTTCGGTTGTTGATATGGCTAATGTCATTTGCTTCTTCGAGAACCAAGATGTTAAACAACATCCCATAAAGGTACATATACCACTTGTACTCTTTCGGTCAACATAATCACCTGCATGGTCAGAATCCGCATATACAATAGTTTCCACCCTGTTCCCTTAGGATACCATAATCCCAATTGAGTCGTACCCTTAATCTATCTAAATATTCTTTTGACCGCTTCTAGATGTGATGTTTTAGAATCTTCTTGAAACCTAGCACATAGACAAACACTAAACATGATATTCGGCCGACTAGCCGTAAGATAGAGAAGACTGCCAATCATACCACGGTATTTTGTGTCATCAACGGATTCACCGTCTTCATCTTTTGTTAGTTTAGTATCGGATGACATTAGTGTTTTTATGGGTTTTGACTCTTCTAAACCAAATTTTTTTTAACATTTCTTTTATATTTGGATTGATTAAAGAAGATACCATCTTTTATTTGTTTGATTTGTAGACCGAGAAAGAAACTTAGTTCTCCCATCATACTCATTTCAAACTCATCATGCCATCTTTTATCAACTAACCTCATGGTGTAGCTGTTTTTTTATTAAAAAAAAGATTTGAAAAAGCTTAAGATCATTAGCACAAACATAAGCAAGAAGTATTCTTATAGACTCTAATATAGCCACGGGAGCATAGGTCTCATCAAAGTCTATGCCTTCTTATTGATTATACCCTTGGGCAACGAGTCTAGCTTTGTTTCTAGACACTACACCGTTTGCATCTAACTTGTTTTTATATACCCATTTAGTTCCTATTATGGTTTGGTTATTAGGTGGAGGAACAAGTGTCCAAACATCGTTAGAAAGAAATTGATTTAACTCTTCTTGCATAGCCATTACCCAACTTTCATCTTTTATGGCATCTTGTGTATTTTTAGGTTCTATGGTTGAGACAAAACAAAATAAACTACTTTGGTTTTGGACTTGAGATCTTAAGGTTCTTTCATTTAACTTTCCTATGACCTTATCTACGGGATGATCTTTAGACTCTTTAATATTGATGATTTCATTGTTTAATGATTCATCTTCTTTGTTTATATTTTCCTTGATTTCTATGGCTTCAATTTCGATTATCTCATCATCGACAAGAGGTTGGGTAGGTTTATGTGGACTTTCATCAAATTTTACGTTTAATGACTCTTCAATCTTCATTGTTTCTTTATTTAATATAACATAAGCTTTACTATTAGGAGAGTAACCTAAGAAGATACCTTCGCTTGATTTAGGATCAAATTTAGTTAGGTAACCTTTAGTGTTAAGTAGGAAACATTTGCTACCAAAGACTTAAAATGTTCTAACGTAGGCTTTTTGCCTCGAAGTAACTCGTATGGAGTTTTACCTACGAATGGTCTAAATAAGACTTGGTTAAGTATGTACATTGATGTATCAACTGCATTGCACCAAAATTTCTGAGGAACAGATTGCTCATTAATCATGGTGCGACTCATTTCTTGTAGGGTTCTATTTTTCCTTTCAACTACCTCATTTGATTGTGGAGTGCGAGGAGCCGAGAAATTGTGAGTAATACCATTAGCATCACAAAAAACTCCAAATTGCACTTCATTATTAAATTCCCTACCATGATCCGTTCTAATAGACACTATAGGACCCTAATTGTCTTTGGATTTTCTTACTTAATATTTCAAAGTAATCGAACGTTTCAGTTTTATTCTTTAAAAATTTAGTCCATGTGTACCTAGAGTAATCATCCACTATTACCAAAGTATAGTAGTTACCTCCATAACTTTGAATAGCGGATGGACTAAATAAATCCATGTGAAGTAGTTCTAGACACTTAGTAGTAGAGACCATATTTTAAGCTTTGTGACTAGCATGGACTTTCTTTCTTACGTTACAAGCATCACAAAAATGATATCCGTATTTTAATTTTGGTAGATCTCTTACTAGTTCCTTAGATGATAGCGATTAAAGAAGTCGCATATTGGCGTGACCCAGTCTTCGATGCCATAAGGTCGAAGTATCATCCATAGAAGTAAGACAAAGTTTGTCTTTAGGTTCATTACCGATTTTAATGACATAGACTCCATGTTTTCTAATGCCTCTTCCTATAGCAATACCGTTTTTCAATATTTTACTACCGGTTTCACTAAAAGTACGTTACACTTTTTATCACATATTTGTCCTATACTTAGAAGGTTGAAGTTTAGGTTTTCTACGTGACACACATCGTTAATGGTCAAAGATTTGTGAGAAATTGTACATTTATCGATGATTTTGCTCTTGTTATTTCCACATTGAAGGATTCATATGTGGAAAACAAGTCTTTGTTACCGGTCATGTGCCTCGTGCACCCGTTATCCTTGATCCATTCATCCGGATCTAGGTCGACCTTTAAGCACACTTGTCACACCCCCAAATTACCTGTTTTGCAGCGGAATGGAATTCCTGGGGATTGACTGTCATAGCATCACAATCACAGTTATATTGAACGACCTAAAGTGTCATTTGGAAAATACATCACTTGATTTAATAAAATAATCAGAGTTTACAAAGTATAGGTCCCAAATGAAAATCAACTTGTGCGGAAATAAGTTTGCTACAAATTCAAACGATGTTTTAAAGTGCATAAATCCCAAGTAAGACGCGTCGTCTCCGCGACTCTATGATATGTCCATATGCATGCCATGAAGTGAATGCCTTAGATACCTGAGATGAAACATGCTAAAAAGTGTCAACACAAAGGTTGAGTGAGTTCATAGAGTTTGTGTTGAAATGTAAAGCCTTTAAAGAATGTTCATGCAGCAAAGGCATTGCAAATCCACTCAGTTCCAAGTTCCGCCCATACAAAACTTGCAACCTGTGTGTTCACAACCCACTGCCAAAATGTGTATAGTTTATGTTCAAGCGCATGATGACAAATGAATTCACATAATAGTGCGTAACTTAATGTATTAATAGTTAATTGATATAACACATATGAGTGTTGTTTCAAATTGTTCCAAGACCGTTAGTTCCATGATTATACCAAGACATTTAGTTCCATGATAATACCAAGACATTTAGCTCAATGATTATACCAAGACATTTAGTTCAATGATTATACCATGACATTTAGTTCAATGATTATACCAAGACATTTGGTTCAATGATTATACCACGATATTTAGTTCAATGATTATACCACGACATTTAGTTCAATGATTATACCACGACATTTAGTTCAATGATTATACCAAGACATTTAGTTCAATGATTATACCATGACATTTAGTTCAATGATTATACCACGACATTTAGTTCAATGATTATACCACGACATTTAGTTCAATGATTATACAACGACATTTAGTTCAATGATTATACCAAGACATTTAGTTCCATGATTTATGATATAGAATATGACTAAACATTCAGTTCAGATAAACATATAGTTTGCAAATAATCATGATTGTCATAAAAATAGTTGAGCATGTATCTCCCCCAAAAGTAATTCAAAACAATTAAAAGAGTAGGGGCTATGACTCACCTGGTGCAATGTTTATGATGATATAATGGCAATACTGAAATGAGGCGCAACCTCTAACCGTGACCTATTATGAATGATATGTTCTATGATAAGTTATGATGTAATGTTATGCATGCAATTCGTATGATATTTATACCACTTGTGAATTTTTGAAAATAATACTTATCGTCGAAAAATAATCTTATAACGTCTTGACCATTTTTAAATTACTTTACATGTATTTATGTTGAAATGATATCCTACGATAATCATTTAGTGATTTATTATGAAACCATAACTTTTCGTCGTAAAATAATGTCATTTGACAATTTCATGAAAGTGACCAAACGGCCTTGAAAAGCTAGTCGTAAAATGGTGCACGTCGAGTGTTAGGAAACGAACTCAACGGTTTTGGGAAGCTTGTATCATTATCTCAAAGTTTTAGCATTTAAGTTTTCATCCTAGAGGTCTCGATCACGAAGAAAATATATAGGTAAAGTATGATACTTTTGTCCAAAATATCGTTTAAGGGTGGTTTTCGGCAAAGTTTAAGTAACCGTATTTTATTCATTACAACTCTGTTTGACGAACGGTTGGACATTTTGGAAAATATGCTTGGCGAACTTACTTTTACTAGAAGACATCATTTTATAAAAAGTACTCCGTCATTGTTAAAAACGACCCTCAACATGGTCCCTCGTGGCCGTAATATTTGTCTAATAGAAATATATTAGTTTTTCTTATATTATAAAGTTACGGCAACTTTGTTAAATCGCGTGTAATTTAATCGTTACAAGTCCGTTTTTTACGTTTTATATGTCCTCGGAATCGTGATAATATATACTAATATATTTTTGATAAGTCGACACATTTTATAACGCTTAAGACTCATTTTTGACTCGTAAAAAGTCGAGATTACATGCTGAATTTTCTGGTTTTTACACTTTTCGTCGTCAAACTTGAAAAATTCATATCTTCTTCGTTATAGTTCCGTTTTAACCTGTTCAAGCGGACACGTTTTCGTTTTAAAGTATATTTTCTAAATATCTAGGCCACAATTTTTTATCTACTGTCGAGAATTCCAGAATTCAAAAATATGGACAGACCCTTAATTAAACTTGTCGAAATGAGTTTTTCTCGCGCCAAACCTATTCTAATCAATTCAAAACAACTCCGAAGCTATTCTAATCCTACCATACACCTTCTTAGGGTGTCATGGGTTCCTAGACATCACCAAAAGTGATATATTTCAAGGAGTAATTATAGGATGATAAATATATATATAACACTTAAAAACATTAAAAAGTGGCATAAAGATCAATATGACTTGCATGTTTTTCTTATATATGATGAAATGAACATAAAATAGATATGAAATATGAACATGAATATGAGATGCTTACTAGTAACTTGATGAGGTGAAGTGAACAAAGGTTAATCCTAACACCCTAGGTTTTTATTTCAAAACCTTAACTAAGAGTGTAACTAGATTGTAAATTAACTTGTCTTGAAAAAATTTTGTGATCTCCTTCTTATCTTCTATGGTGGCCGGTTATAAGATGAGAAGAGAAGAGAGAAACTTTTGATTTTACACTTTGAAATAATGAAGAGTATGTGTTGGTTAAAGTTTTATATGATTAAATGTGTAGATATGTTAGATATTTAGCAAATTTGAGATGACTCATCTTGGCTTGGTCGACATATATAAAACATATAAGACTAGATGCATTTAATAATAATCAAGTGTTTTAATGTTAAGTAAATGTGTAGTTAATTAGGAATTATTAGTAACTTGTGTATTTATTTAAGCATTTAGGGTAGCGTTAGCTAAAAATAAATTCTAACGAGTCAGAATAAAATATATTGAAGTCATAAAAATTATAAAAATACATTTCTTGCAAAATTTGAGTGAAATAAAAATTATCGTGTAGTTTTTACGAAAACCGTCGTAATTATATAAATATAACAATTTATATACAAAATAAATTTAAAACACTGGGTAAACTCATAATATTATTTTTATAATCTTAATATGAGTATAAAAATATATCGGGATAATTTTTGGAAATATCGGATCAAATATTCAAAATAAATGATTACGCGATAGCGTTTATTTAATAGGAAAGTAAACGTTTTATGAAAAATGCAAAACCATGCATGAATTAATATGATGATAATGATGCTAATGATATGTAGACTAAAACTAGTCTATATGAAATGTCCTTGATGATTGTTCATGAATTCGCAGCTAAACCATTAAGGTTACGCGAATTTGATACTTGTAAACCTAGTTTACGATAAGTGATAAAATAGTGAAACTTGAATAGTGATTTTCTCCGGAAATGAATAGTGTTTCGTGAATAGTAAATTTTGAAATACGTTCTCAGAATATTACTTCGACTCCGAAAACGGTGAATAGTAAAATTTTGAATAGTAACCGGTGAATAGTAAATTCCCGAGATGAATAGTAAATTTGAGAAATGACCTGAAATTGCGAGTTGTCACAACACTTCATTTGAGTCATTTTCCATGAGACAAATTTCTTTGTTCTCATCCTCATTCATTCCCCACGAGCCACTCACGAACGCCTTTTGTTCGTCACGTTTGGGACACTCACTAATGAAGTGATTAGGGTCCCCACATTTAAAACATTCACGTTCATCCCTTGCTTTCTTGTCGTCTTTGCCTTTCCGGAACCCCTTCTTGTCGTCATATGGTTGCTTGACATATCTTCCCTTTCTTCTAAAAACTTCTTGAAATCCCTTACCACCATAGCATATTCTTCGTCATCACTATCCGAAGAAGAGTTTTCTTCATCGCTTGAGACCTTCTTGGCTTTTAAGGCAAGAGATTTGTGCTTCTCTTTCTTTTCTTTTGAGGCTTCAGAATCTTTAGCGAGGACAAGCTCATAGACCTTTAGATTGCCTATGAGCTCGTCGAGGGTAGGATTGATAAGTCTTTTGATTCTTCGATGGTCGTCACCTTAGATCTCCACTTGGATGGAAGTGCTCTTAGATATCTCCTGACATGATTACGACTAGAGAAAGACTCATCAAGTGCTTGTAATGATGTAATTATAGTATAAAGTTAGCAAAAGAATTATCTATAGTATCCTCATCCGATATTGAAAATTGTTCATATTGTTGAACAAACAAATCTATTTTATTGTTTTAAACTTGTTGATTTCCTTGATGAGTTACAACTAAAGAATTCCAAATTTCTTTAGAGGTTTTAAGCATAGAAATTCTTTCGAATTCCTTTTTGGATAAAACATTGTATAAAACCATTTTAGCTTCACTATTTTTGGAAAGCTTTTTCTTTTGATCATCGGAGAGTTGATCATGAGGTGTGTTTATTAGATTTCCGGTTTTATCATCTTTGTAGTGGCTTCAAAGTAGCCTTCAACAATGATGTACCGAAGATCAATATCTTTTGACTTCACATAAGTTTCGAATCTATTTTTTCAATTAATAAAACCATTAGTTTCAAGTAATGGAGGTCGTTGTAGATTGCCCTTCTTTATAATTTTCAGAACCCATTGTGATCGAAAAGTTTTTAAAATACGATTTACTTTAAAACTTTTGTAAACCTTGCGCTCTGACACCAATTGTGGAAAACTAGAAGGGAGTGTTGAACAGTTTTGCCGATTTTAAGTTAGTTTCAAAAACTTTAGATTCGATCTTATGTGAATTCGTATGGATGGATAGAAAGTATAAAGAAATAAATAATGTAAGAAATGAAAGTAAGTAAAGTAAATGATAGAAATGACACAACCGATTTATAGTGGTTCGGCTACAATGACACCTTCCTTGCCCTACTCCACTCTCCGAGTCACCTACTCGAGAGTTCAAGCACTATGTCAACAAACTCCTTCAACTCGGCAGAGAAGCCTTCACAACGTCACTTACACTTTTTCAGGTACAAAGCTAAATACCGAGTCCTTAACACGGAGAACCAAACCAACACAACTATAACACAACAACTATTTGAAATATGAAATACAAGATCTTGCTACAGAAATCTTGTGGAGGAACTACTATATAGATCAAGAGATCTGAGATTAGAAGAGAGAAATAGTATATGAGAGAGTTTGTAAGAAGAGGGTTGAGTTACAATGAAGAAATGGCTCACTATTTATAGGAAAAAATTTACTATTGTTCCCCGGATCCCACGGATCCCTTACATGAGGGATCCGTCCAGGGTAAACTAGGGGATACGTAGGACGCTCCCCGTAAATGGGTTATGGGTCATGGATCATATACTTTGGACCATGGTATCCAAATAGATACAATGTATCTAGAAGATGCAATGCATCTAGTCAATGGGTCATGGGTTAGCTCCATGGGTTATTGATATGCTCCATGGGTATGGGTCATGGGTTATGGTTTTTACCCATCCTAATAAACTATTACAATAAATGAATTATTACAACAATTTATGTTAAATGATTATATATGTAAATGCTTTACAAAAATAACATGTATCCTTATAATTTTACTTATGATAACTTTATATTTGTTATCAACAAAACACAGAGAGACCGCTAAATATGAATAAACGTTTTTACACTTTATTTGTATTAACACTTGTTATCCACATTTTTCACCATACTATCATAAATTAACTTTGAAAAATTATAAGTCCTATCAGTTGATAAGCATATGAGAGCAGTGGCGATATTGCTACTGAACTGCTCCCATGAGATTTTCTTAGGACTCAAACAATGAAGGATAGTATGGATAAAAAATCTCCATTATGGGGAAAAACAACCTTTTAGAAAAGTCAAGTTTTGAGAAGTTGTGTCATACCCCATTCTGGTTAAGTTTTGAAAAATCTCAGTATTTGGCATATCACTAATACCATCTTCATCTCCTAGGTGCAGATGCCTCCTAAGAGATGCTTCAGTAAGACTGATAAAAGTGCCATCTACTTTGGCTTTTAACTATTTATTTCCATCTTCAAGAGTTTCGACAGTAATAGTCTACCAAATTTTTCTGATGTGTGAAACATAGACAGTTGGATGAACTGTAAGAGCATACCTTATATGGGTATGATTCAGAAACTCCACTATCTCATGGAAGTCTCTTGCTTCATCTGTTTTCTCCAAGAATGCCGCATGATTGTGTTTTGCTGCAAATTGTAGAGGCGCTATTAAAGAGAATTTAGATTTTAGGGTTAGAAGAATGTTTCGACTGCTGGGATTAGTTTGATTATGAGTGAATTGTACACATTTAGGACCCAATTGAGTTTTTATAAACAAGACTTTAGGGTTTGAGAATTAACCAACTTGGATAATAGATAGCTTAAAAGAAAAGTAATCTATTAAAAGATGGAAAGATGTAAAAATTTCCAAGTTAAAAAACCCTTTAAGTATGGTAAGTAACAGAAAAACCCAATGGCTATATTTAAAAAGTAGTTATCCCCAAACAGTACTAACGGATACCCAGCAATACTAATTTACGCTAGCAGTACAAATATTTTGCCTAGCAGTACAAACTTTTTTAAAATAATTTTCTAAGCATTATTAACCTAATTTTCTTACAAAACAATATTGTCCTGAGATTTTATGAAAGGATTAAGTGTAAAGGAAGACACTTAATCAAATTTCGGTCTCATCTGACCTCTGGTTGTGTGAGAACCAATAGTTACAGTACTAAGGGCTTCTTGTGACAGATAGACTCATTCTAATAGCCTTTTTGATAGGGTTTCCAGCTCATGGCAGTTGTTACCTCTAACACATAAGTGTTTGATTCACTTTTGCTCGTTTTTCTCAATGCCAGAGCTCCTTGGAGTATCACACTATCATGAAACATGATGGAATGACAAAGAGTGGGTTAGACCAGAGTAAACTGACTAACTAAGACCATTAATTCATGTTCAATAAAGGTCCAGATGCGTCATAATGCTTTGGCATCTCAATCAGCATAGAAAATCTCCATCATGTGGTTGTATACATGTATCAAGGCCTAGGGGCTCTTGATCTAGGATCTATAAGGGGAGTCAACCACACAATTTTCTTGAGCTTCCAAAGTCTCACACATCCCAATTCATGCATACTGTTTTGCCTTGCCTGCAAATGTTAGTCTAAAACCAAGAAAAAACACAAACCAAACCATTTTCTTGATAACAGTATTAATGTTTAGACTAGCAGTATTAATATAAATGGCTACCAGTATCAATTAGTACCAGCAGTACTAAATATACTGAGCAGTACAAACTCAGATAATACTAATCCATTTTACAAAAAGTTTACAAAGATAAAGAGATTAAGACATTGTTTAAGGGTTAAGCATCCCAATACTTGCAACCAAGTATTGAAACCTTCCCACATCAAAAGCCTTTGTGAGAAGATCTGTGACATTAAAATCTGTATGAATTTTGTAAACTTGAATAAGCTTCTTTTCATTGCATTCTCTTATAAAATGGTGTTCTATCTCTATATGTTTAATCTTAGAATGACTGGATTTTTAATGATACAGATAGTACTGTTATTATCTATGTGAATGACAATGTTCATAAAATTATACCCATAGTCAAGCATTTAATTCTGAATCCAGAGCACTTAACTACAACAGCTTGCAGCAGCCACATATTTTGCCTCAATTAAGGAATTTGCCACCACAATCTGCTTTTTACACTGCCAAGAGATCAACCTGTCTCCTAGGAATTGACAACCACCTGTAGTTGACTTACTGTCCAAACTAGCTCCAACATAGTCACTGTCTGAGTAGGCCACCAGATCAAATGAAGAATTCTTTGGATACCAAAGGCCCAATTTGGTTTGGCCTTTCAGATACCTAAAGATTCTCTTCACTGCATGTAGATGTGAAGCCTTTGGAGTGACCTGAAATCTATCACAAGCACATACATAAAATATGATGTCTGGTCTGGATGCTGTCAAATACATTAAAGATCCAATCATTAATCTGGTCTGGATGCTGTCAAATACATCTTCGTCTATTAGTAGAGGTTTGTTGTTGTCCATAGGAGTACTGGCAGTCCTCACACTCTCATATCCAAAATTCTTTAAAATCTCCTTTACATACTTATCTTGGCTGATAAATATGCCACCAGTTTTCTGCTTCACCTGCAGCCCTAGAAAGAATGTGAGTTCACTCATTGAACTCATCTGAAATTTGTCATGCATGAGCTGCTCAAACTCTGTACATAGCTCCTTCTTGGTGGATTCAAAGATGATATCATCAACATATATCTGAACCAACAAAATGTCTCCCTTCAGTCTCTTGATGAATAGAGTCTGATCAATTTTGCCTCTATGAAACCCATTGTCCAATAGATACTTGGCCAATGTTTCATACCATACCCTGGGAGCCTGATGTAAACCATATAGAGCCTTCTCAACCTTGTACACCTTATCTGGGAAGTCTGGGTCTTCAAAACCTCGAGGCTAACAAACATATACCTCCTCTTCAATTGTCCCATACAAAAATTCACTCTTGACATCCATTTGATACACTATGAAGTCTTTATAGGATGCATAAGCCAAGAAAAGTCTAATGGCTTCAATCCTAGCAACTGGGGAAAATACCTCATCATAGTCTATCCCTTCTTGCTGTGTGTATCCTTGGGCAACTAGTGTGGTCTTGTTCCTGATGACAATGCTCATCTCATCCTTCTTGTTCCTGAATACCCTTTTTGTTTTAATTGCCTTCTTACCATCAGGCAGATCTACCAAAACCCATACCTTCTGCAACTTGAATTGTAGAAGTTCCTCTTGCATAGCCTCAACCCAGGCTTCATCTTTGAGAGCTTTGGCAACCTTCTTAGGTTTTCTTGAGACACAAAATAAGCAAACAGACACTTTTATATTTCACCATGAGATCTTTCTTCAGAGATAGCACTAATGATCCAGTCTCACTAGTCATAACTTTGGACCTTGTCTTCACTCCTGATTGAACTTCACCAATAATGTTATCCAAAGGATGATCTTTGTTGATTCTAGTGTGAGGAGTGTTAGGAATAGGATAGGATGATGCTATGTTGGTGAGATCCACCTCATCATCATCACTTTCACCAAACAAATATGCAACAGAAGGTGGAACACCATTACTAATTGGTGGGATAGTACTTGGCCTAGCAGTATCAACAAATGGCCTAGCAATACTAATATTTTTCCCACCAGTACTAACTTCATTAGTACTGTTAATTGATTTAGCAGCATCAGCAGTTGCACTGTCTTTGTCCACAACTTCTACATCCTCCTGATCATCAGTATTAGAGGGCTGAGGATCATCAATAACTGGAGAATTTTCCTTCCAAAGTGGCATGATGATGCATTCTTCCTCTGATTCTTTCTCCTCACCAGAGATACCTGCATCTTGACCTTCATTTGTACCTGAAAATTTTAGAACCTGCAACAACTGGTACATAGTTCATTGATTCTGTTAGCATATCAATATCAAAAAGCTACTTAGGTCCATTCCCCTCTACACTAGGTTTATTTTCCAAAAACTCTATGTGTAGGTTCTCCTATACTTTTCTGGTTCTAAGATTGTAAACCCTAAAGGCCTTACTGCTTTTACTTTTTAGAATACCCAACCAGAAAGCCCTCATCAGATTTCCCATCAAACTTTCTCAGATGACCCATGGTATTAAGGATAGTCACATGACATCCAAATGGTCTTAAAAACTCTAAGGCAAGGGTCCTACCTAGAAACAACTCATATGGAGTCTTGGTGTGAGGCTTAACCACAAGTACCCTATTCTGAACATAGCAAGCAGTATTAAACGCTTCAGCCCAAAAAGTGTTGGGTAATTTTGAATTTGCTAACATGGTTCTAGCAGCCTCTATGAGTGTCCTATTTCTCCTCTCAGCTACACCATTTTGCTAAGAAGTCCTAACCACACTATATTCCCTTTTAATACCCTTAGCTTGACAGAAATTATTCATTACTTTGTTCTTAAACTCAGTGCCATTATCACATCTAATAATTTAACTTTCTTTTCAGATAGATTTTCTATTTTAGTCATAAAGGTCTTAAGGATATTAGAAGTCTCATCCGTAGAAAACATGAAGAAAACCTATGTGAACCTGCTGTAATCATCTGTTACTACCAAACAATACCTCTTAAGATTCAAACGGCTTACAGAAGTAGGGCCAAACAGATCCATGTGAACCAAGTATAATGGTTGTGTGTTTGAGTTTAAAATCTTGGGCTTACAAGAGGCCTTATGCTGCTTCCCTTTCAAACATACAACACATGTTTGGTCATTTAGAAAACATTTAGAAGGAAAACCTCTGACAAGGTTTTCCTTGACCAATTTATTTATCAGTTTAAAATTCACATGACCCAGCCTTCTATGCCAAAGCATAGACTCATCATTGGATGTTTTTATCACAAGGCAAGTTAAATCATCTTTGGGAACAATGTTCTGCATATCAATGTTGTATACGTTGTTCTTCCTAGGGATCTTGAGCAAAACCTGACTTTCATCAGGGATCTTAAAGTCAGGAGAAAGAACATAACACTCAGTATCAGTAAACAAAACATTGTTCTTCTTGTCACACATTTTTGAGACACTGAAGGGATTAAATTGCAGTTCTTTAACAAAAAAAACATCCTCAAAGTCAAGTTTCCCTGTTTTTATTGTTCCTTTGACAGATATTCTCCCTCCTCTGGCTCCCCCCCCCAAAGGTACATATCCTTCATTAAGAGCTACAAAATCTGATAGATATGATATATTGCCTGTCATGTGCCTGGAGCAACCACTGTCTACATAACCTTGATCATCTTTTGGTGGCTTGCCCTGTACATAAAATAAAGGAAGTAGATTCCTTTGAGGACCCAAGCCATTACTGGCTTGGATCTGCTTCGTGCATCAAGATAGTCATTTTTCTTCGGTATAACTGATGCACTATTAGGTTTGGTAGTCTTCCTAACCCAAACAGCTGAGGTCTTAACAACATTCCCCTTTTCCCTCAAACAACATTACCTTTAGACTTGAAATTATTAGTTTTTGGCCTAACAATATTAAGTTTTGGCCTGACAGTACTAACTCTGGGTCTAGCAATACTAACATTTCTTTTGTAAAATTTAACATGCTGATTAAAGTTTTAAAAGGTTGATGTTATTTGTCTTTTAATGGGTCTTGGGTCTGTTGATGGTGTTGGTGTAGCAAAAGATTTCTTAGGTATGGCACCAAAAACAGTTGGTTGGGGGTGAGCAGTACTAATTGGCCTAGCAGTATTAACAATTTTAAGGCCAGATTTCAAACAAACTGCTCTTGGAGTCATATGGGTGAAACGGCTTGGGTGAGAATATTTAGCATTAAATTTATTCACCCTAGCAAATTGTTCCCATGTACCATCTTATCCCTCTGATGGTACTTACAGTGTTCCTGCAAATGCATAAAACTTCCACATACAAAGCATGATTTGTTATACCTAACAAACTCATTTCTAGGTGTTGTGATTTTTGACTATTCCAATTCCTTTGGTTTCCTAGGAGTGGATGATATTCCTATAGACCTATACATCTCAGCATACCTGACTGTGTTCCTAAATGGTTTTTCATTTAGTTTAGGTTGGACAGTATCTATATGTGAACATGCTTAGTTTCATCATTTGTAGAAGCCTTGACTATAGAGGTATCAGAAGAGTCCTTAACCTTACTAGTCACTTCTATTTCAACCTTTTTAAGCCCATACTGCATTTTAGGTTCTTTGAATTCCTCCATACCTGTGCTAGCCAAGTCAAACTTAGGAGGTTTGTATAGACCAGTGTTTGGTGGTTCAACACTATTGTATCCTACACCATTTCCTGGTCTAAGAAGTCCAACTTCTATGATCTTATGTGAACAATCTTTTGAATATGCATACTTGTCCACACGAGCTTGGATGTTATCTTTTTCTAGCTTGATTTTATCTAAATCAGTTTTAAGCACATATATTTTAGCATCTTTATACAACATGTCTCTTTTAAATATTGCTATCTGTTCATTCAAAACTTCCTCATTTTCTTTGTAGAAATCTAACTGTTTTTCTACAGAGGCTAATCCTCTCTTATAATTAGCCAAATTGTACTCAGATTGATTTAATTCTATCTTTAAATTATCATATTGAGTTTTTAAAGATTCATAGTTATTTAGACAACCTTTAGTACAAGATTCATCATTGTATACCTCAGAGTCTGAAAACGCCATCAGGGCCATGTTGGGAGGAGTTGCTTCTTCATCAGCCATGTAGCTCCAGTCATACCCAATACCATCAATGGCTACCATAGCCTTGGAAGATGACTCTTCCCCATTGGTTGTTATGCTCCTGTTTCTACCTTCTTGTGTCCTTGGGCTCCTGCACTCCCTAGCAAAGTGTCCCATCTTCCTGCAGTTTTAATATTCGAATTTAGACTTGTCAAAGCCAGTAGTTTCATCGTTGTGGATGGTGATCTTCTTCCCTATCTTCTGGAAGAACTTCTTTGCCGTCATACTCAGGAGTGCCACCTGCCACTTAATGTCCATCTACTCCAGATCATCCTCATTGATCTGCTCCAAATCATCATCGACAACCAGAGATCCATTGGGTTGACTGACTAGGAATGCATAAACAGTGGCATCACTTAGGCTAGCAGTGTTAACTTGTGTGCCAGCAGTACCAATATTAGTACTAGCAGTACTAACTCCAATGACATTATTGGTACTGCCAGTGCTTGGTTGAGCCAAAAACACCATATTTGGTGACTCGGAGCTTGCAGTTGAAGTGGTGGATTTCTGAACTTGTTGCTCAACAATTTTAAAATTGTTGTACATATCAACAATAGTCATTTTTTCAAAGTCTAGCTTGTTGCTCCGGAAAACTACATGTGTGTTCCACTCACTTGGTAGGCTTCTCATGAACTTGGAGTTCACATCTTCTACAGAGATGTCCACACCCTGGATGGCCAATTTACTAACAATCTTTTGAAGCCTATTGTATACAGAATCAAGAGATTCTCCACTTGTTGCACAGAAGTTTTCAAATTGCTGCTTCAACAGAGTCTTTGATGTCTTTCTGGTGGCTTCATTTCCACCAAAACCTGCTTTAATAGCTTCAAATAGCTTCTTTGCATCGTGATACTTGTTTTAGGTCAGCAAATGTTCATCAGGGATAGACATAAGTAGCAAGCTTTTTTGCTTTCAAATCATTCTTTCTTTTAATCTTTTCATAATTGGATGTAGACTTTGGAATGGTTGGAGCTTCTCCATCTTTGCCTGCAATGGGCACTGCATTGAAAGAATTTCCAGATTCAATGATCTCCCAGAGATTATAATCCATCATCAAGAAGTATTGCCCAATCTTGATTCTCCACATCTCATATTCTCCCTGCTTCAACTTAGGGATCTTTGCAGCAACATGAGATTGGGTGTTTTCAAATTTCATTGCTTCTTTGTTGGAATAAACTTCTTCTAATTTAGAGTTTCAGATACACAAGCTCTGATACCACTTGTGAGTCCCAAACCTTGGATCTACTTAGCTTGTATAAGTATATTTCTTTGGATGATTCCAAAACAACGAATGAAACAAAGCTTAATGGGAACAAGTATGCGGAATTTATATGATAAAACATAGAAGAATGACCAACGAAACAGTAATAATGCAATGGACAATGTTTTAACCAAAACGCTTCAATATTATTAATCAATAATACAGATACTCTAGCTAGTATCAGGATATACAACCTTGAAGCTTTTACACAGAATGAGATACCTCTAAGTATAACCTAGGATCTCCTTTTATAGACTAAGGAGTCCTTTACAAGAAAACTATCTACGTATATCTTCTAATTACATAGAATATATTCGTTACAACCTTCACACGTTTTTCCAAAACTAACAACATTACTAACTTAAACTAGCAGTACTAAGTACTAACTGCTATCACTAGCAGTACTAAGTTGTTAGTACTGCAACTGGCAGTACTAACTTATACCTGCAGTACTAAGTGTGAAGCTCTTCTATTTACCAACATATCTTTATGCTTAAAAACCATCACTTTAAGGTTGGGTGCACTAAGGTCGTCGACATTCGGTCGAGTCGGCCGGCCTTGGTGTGAGGGTGTCGGTCGAGCTCGATCGGAAGGGGATATTGGTTGAGAACTCGATCATTGTCGAGCATGTATATGTGTTTCAAAAATTGTACCTTTTGGTACATTTATAAAGAAATAAAATAAATAACTTTTAAAAATTTAAACCCTTTACCCTATAAATACTCTATTTATTTTATCATTTTATACATAACGTATATACACTTTCATCAACTTTTTTAAATGGCTTGTTAGCTTTCACACAACGTCTATGAAATCAAAGCTATGGTTAAGAAACAAATCGAAGAGGGTAAAGTTCGTCAGCTAGCTATTATGAACTTGCTGTTGAATTTGAGAATGCAAGAATAGCTAAAGATTATCTGAGAAAAACATACGATGAATGCAGTGACATTCCACAAGTGAAACGTGCTCTGATCGACGCTTATTTGAGACAAGAATCTAATTTCGATTACGAGATGCATAATGCTTTGTTTAGAAAGGCGAAAAAAATAGAACAACAAATGAATTCCAAATTTGTTTTGATGCATCTAAAAATTAAATAGGAGTATTGTGTTTTTGTATTACTTTTAAATTTTCGTATTGTAATATCTATTCTTATTTAAATGAATGAAAATTTATTTTCGATTACGAAGATACAAAGTAGAATACGAACTTTTATTCATTCAAAACAACAAAGTAGAATATGAAATTGAAATAAAAATACAAATTACGATACAAAAATTAAAACACATAAGTTCATCAGCTAAACATGATTCGAGCTTTTATATTGCTCGATAATTCACAATTAATTCCTGTTTCTCAGTAACGTTCCTCTTTAGATGTCCTCAAATTGGTGGCAGTACGTATATTTGCTTCATGGCTTATAAGGAGAGCGTGTAGACTGTAGCTAAAAAGAGGCTGGTCCAGTGGCATGGAATGCAACCTCTCCATTTTTAAAGTACGGCTTTGAAGTTGCTCAAGAATACGTCCCAACTAGGTCAACAATTCCTTCGCCAATGTCACCTCAACAGCTAGTTCCCTTCGTAGTCGTCTAATGATTGTTCGCCTCACTTCATATCAGCCATATTTTGTGAAGTTGAGAGAAGTTGTGTGTGTGAGATGTTGTTTTTTTTTAATTGAAAATGTAATGTATATATATAGGGGAAGAAAAGATGGGTTTTTGAAAATATATAAATAAAATATGATAATAAAAATAATTGTGATTGTCTTAGTGTGGTAAAAAGCCATATGCAGATCCCCGGAGAGAGAAAAATGATGTGGTACACAAAATAAAAGTCGCTGGAGGTCACGAGTGTTACCACCCTTGTATATATAATCTAAACTAAAACACAATCACACATGCACAAACTGTCAATAAATCTATAATTTACACGGCTACTTGGATGGAGATTTAGGAACCTGACATGCTTCAACCCAAAAGCTTAGAAAAGACACACTTTGTGAAAAAATTCATGCCCGTCCCGTGCCATTACTACAAAAAAAGGCTTTTAAAAATGCATACAAAATGCACATGTATAAATAATGCATAACTAATTAAACTCAATCAAGCGGTAATAGAAGTGCATGTACATAAATATAATAGGGGTGCATGAAATTTTGTGACCCTCTTCAAGCGGTAGCCCTGACCTCTATGCAATGACACCGCTTGCACTCTCTTAAAAACGACTCTGAAAAAGTTAAAGTGCACTCGCACTCTTTAATTCTTCATAGAAAGAAAAATTCAACCCGGTTTGGATTTGATTAATTGGTCATATGACCCTAAATCATTTTTTTTAACTTTAATTCTTTTGTAATTTGTTACTAGCTTCTTGCTAGTTGGTAAATTTTAAAAATAGAGCCGTTCAAAAGAAAAGTCTATAAATTTACCCAAATCATCAAGTCTTGCAAAACATACAATATATCATGTACTCTTTTGTATCTTTTAGAAAGCGAACGTTTCTATACATAACAAGATAACAAACAAAATAGTTTACAAGATTGATTACTTTTCTAGAATTTTATACGCTTCACTGAATCACCATGAGTTAGCTCTCTATAAAACACACTCAACGGATGTTTTTTCATTAGACGAAAACAAGTGTGCAACTAATTCAACAAGTAATTTCTTATCGATTATCTTGTCTCTGAGAGATTAATGTTATCGGTTTATTAGTTAGGTACATTTCAAGACCACTCGACACCATAAAGAAAGTATGAATGCAGCCATGAACACATCACAAACTGATTCTAGCATCACCGGCAATCAAAGTTGTTCTATCAAAGGATGCAACGTCGATCACAAAACTCTAGCTTTCTTCTTGAGCCCCGAGATTGAAAGAGTAGAAGTTTATCAAGATCACAAGGTGACTACAACAAACACCGAACTTTTTGCTCTTAATTTGCATCAAACCCTTAGCAAATAGACTATGTTTCAATTTTAGGATGATGCAAGTGAAGATATTACCTATGACAAAGAAGGGAAAGCTGCAAGTAGAGCTGAAGATCAAACGTCTAATTGTGGTAGCATCTCATGTAGATCTAGTAGCAGGCAATCTTTCACATTTCCTATGTGAGTTTCACGTTGATTTCCATAATTTTGTACTAAATTGTGGTTAAAATATATTGTTCTATTTGGTATATTGTTGTTGGAATGCAGATTAAGTTCAGAATGGCCAAACAGTCCGGTGAGGATGGTGAAAGCTGACCGAAGACGGCATTGGTGGAAGACTTGTTGTATTTGTTTTAAATAGTGATCGAGTGTGACTAGTTGTTGGAGGGAATTTTTGTTTCACACACAACATTTCAATTCTCGCTGTAAATGATCGTATCATCTGATATACATTGTTTGTATCTCTTATGCATCTATCAATCAATATTATGTTGAGTGCAAATCAGTTCTCATTAGAGATATATTTTGGTTAAATATTAAACATATGATAATTCAGTTACAATTGTGAACTCTTATTATCCAGAAAAAAATCAGACGGGTGGAAAATCGCACATGTAATGCTCTTCGGGCTTCGTCAATGCCTCTAAAACCCATTTTTAAGTTTGATTTGAATCTTTAAGAAACTAAATTTGTCATCAAGAACTCTTTATTTTGTCATGAGGTAATGCATTCATGACTAGTAGAAACCATATATCACCTAAATGAACACTCAATCGCACATGAGGCATTAAATATTCAGTACATAAGATGTTAAGTTCTTGACGTGATGATCAAGAAGACATGATAATTGCATGTGAAATCATAAAGCATACCTATAGATGGATTGGTAACAGAATTCTTTAGGTACTCGTGGTGTTACCAAAAACAGATCGATTATAATGCTCCAAAACTAACTTTTCAAGCTTCATTCTTTTGTGTTTTATGTTTCCTTTTTAGATGGAAAAAAACAAGTTTAACAAAACTCTTGATATCAATACAGTCTTCTATTATGCCTCAAAGTATGTCAAGATAGCTAATCGCCAAATTGGGATGCTAGATATCTTCAACGATAGCAAAAAATACTAGAATTCGTCTGATGAATTGAAAGTAAATACACCGAAAAGATAACTTAGTAGTGTGCTTGGTTTTTGTATAGTTTCATGAAACAACTATTGTCAAAATCTTTGTAAGAAGAATACATTTATTGGGCTAGCTAGCTAGTAAAGCCCCGGACGTATGGTTTTGGATATTTTTCATATAACTTTAATATACCACCAAGTACTTGTAATCCTATCCTAATTATAACTAACTTACAAATAGCATGATCCGGTTTTTTGGCGAAGTTGGGATACTCATTTTTCCGCCACGAAGAGATAGCTTTCCACAAGTCCACAGCAAGACAATTTGCAAATAATAAGTGAAAATCCGTTTCTTAGAGCATAGGGTATGGTCTTTATTTAACATGCCAAACACAAATTTTTTGACAAATAACATGCCAACTACCATACCATGCAATAAGCCATTTACATGCCAAATGATTTTGAGTTAATAGAGTGGCTCAAGCCAAATGAAACTTGTGTGTGTTTTTTTGTCTTTTTGTTTTTTTTTGTTTTTGTATTGTGAGTGGGTGGGTATTTTTAGTGGGGTATTTGGGACCCAATAACATGTTAGTGGTGTGTTATGAGGGAGGGTGTTTGAGTGATTGGTGAGTTATTTGGAGGTGTATGATGTGACACTGAGGTGGCATACCAATAACGTGTTATTACATCCTTGCATACCTTGTGCTCTTAGTCCTTGGCACAAATCAGGCAATAAAGATCAATTTCCCTCGTTTTGTTATTTACCTTTGTTGCCTTTACTTCATTTGCTATTCTCCACCAAGTGATATCTATCTTGATTGGAAGAAATTTGTGGCATCTATATCTCTCTAGCTTATAGATAGCATTTTATACCAAACTCTTATATTAGTGTTTAAAAAAAATGAAGTCGATATCACAGTTTCAAATACCAGCAACCATGCATGGTTACCCTTTTTTGGAACAGCGATATTCATTAAAAAGCTAGCAAGAAGCTAAAAAATAGTTACATAGGCTTAGAACAAGCCAAATAGCCAATAGTGGATCATTGATCCATTCAAACCATAGTTATCTACCCTCAATGTAGTTGAACTTAACAAGAAACGTACGGTTTGCTGAATTTTGTCCCGCCTTCTTGTTTGCGACACGAATTGGTCCCCAATCACATTCCATGTTCCTCATAAAATATCTAAAATGTCGCAATGTATTTAAGAAAATGATAAAATTAAACCAACTAATAAATTAAACAAAAACAGTATGATAAATCTTTTTACTAACTGAAACTCCTCTTCAAAATCAAAATTACATTTGTTAAGAAAAGAAATAATCAAGCTGATGATAATCATTATTATTATTCCACCAGTAAGATTCATCAAACAAACCACATTCCTCGACTCCAACATTACTTGACTCTGAGTATCCAACCTTACTGATCGTTTCGTCTTCTTGCTGCATGAACAATGAAATATCAGGCGTTGGGTTGAACTCTAGAGGTGAATGTTCGGAAGATGAGGTCATTAAGCTGTTTAATGTCCCAATCTCCGAAAACATGTTGTTGGTGGTGGTGCACTGGTCCAGCATCTCCTGATAGCTGAACAACGTAGGTGATGACTCAGTTAATGTGAAGGGGGCCGGTGTAGTTGTTACCGCCAAGCTATCACTGCTTGAATTCTCTGAATCTGATTATATTCATCCACATATAGGGATTAATTTTTGTTAAACATATGCTTAAATTTATAAAAACGTTTGATAACATAATTGTAATAATAAAATGTAAAATAACATAAAGCTGAACGCTTCTTTTATTAGCGTTTCAAACTGGACCATCTAAACAAAATTCAAAAGCTAAACACTAGTTGCAAACGGACCTTATATTACACGTTAAAAGTTAAAAGCTTAATTCTAAACGATCCTAAACACTCCAAAAAAACTCATTGGCAAACACATACATGGTCTAGTTTTGTAACTAGGTAGCAGTTAAAGACATAAAAACAAAATAAAAAATAAAAATCAAGTATGGTGTACCTTTGTGGATATCTTACATTCAAAGAAAAACACAACTTATAGTAACTCTAGAATAAGCTTTCATGCGAATACTCAAACATTTTGCTTGTAAAATATAAGTTAACTAATAAATAAGTGGTCTAAATGATCAATCTATACGCCTATTATGATCGTAAAAGAAAAAAGTATGTGATTCTAAAATAATGATTTGTAACACTATAGCATACCTTTATTAGAAACTCTTGCTCTGCCGATGCATGTAGTCACTATCGGACTCATGGAAGAATTACCAACACTAGACTTTTGCTTAGATCGCTTTTTACGACAACCACCACCAACAGGAACGTTGCGAAGCACACCACCATTAGTCCAATACCGACGACACCCCTTGCAATAGAACCGCGGTTGAGAAAGGTTGTAGTTGTTGTAGTAACAGAATTTCGTATTTAAAGAGTCACACCTCGGACACTTTACAGCCTGGTGGTGGTGTGCTTTCAGTCGTCGTTCTCCACCGAACAACATCCCCACACCACCACCAACGTTTTGTACGTCTTGCATTGCTTTCAAAATGCTAGCAACTCTTTGATTCTAGGTGCTTTGAGATGAGACCTAATAAGTTATGAAATATCTAGAAAAATGTCACAATCTAATAATATTGTAAGTTAATGTGATATAGTGGTTACATGTCTATTTTACGAAAATGACCTTGGCTAGCTAGCTACATATGAAAATTGTCCATAAGCGTAAATTATAATGGAAAAAACAAAGGGAAGGTGGGGGCAGGTGTGGTTTAATAGGTGCCGATATCTTGGGTGGCTCATCATGATAACATGTTCAATGGAACTATGACGTGTTTTCACAACAACTACGTGATCAAAACAAAGCCAAAATGAAATCTTCCTATGAAAAATATTTAACTAAGGTCTAAGGGTGTTACAAGATCGACAGAGAAAAAGTATCTATCTTAAGTAAGGTTAATCGTACCTAGAACGTTTGGTTTCTAACATTTTAATTAAGACATATTAACTTATGTATTCTTTTTTGAGTTAAGGGTGTTTTTAACACCTATTAAATTTTATTACTAAAAAAAACATTTAAGTATTTAGGTTGAGAGTGAATCACACATTCAACCCGTTATATAAACGAAAAAACAAACGCTCCATTTGTACGTCAAATCAAACTTATCATAAAAATGACAATTTAAACTTATGAAAACTACTCTATAAAACTACTTACGTCTAGTATAACCACGGACCTTTATATCATAAGCATCACCAAAGCTAATTACGTTGCAGTCAAATCTTCGCAGTCATCATCATCATCATATGGGTTATCATCATAATTATCCTTCCAACGCTCGTATAAGCTCTTTCTCTCTATTCCACTTCCACTCTTGGATTCCATGAAACCTGTTGTTTCATCAAAAACCTCTTTCACTTCATTCTCATTATCCTCGTCACCCACACCAGCCACATTAGACGTGGGATGCTCTTGTGCCAGTTGTACCTCACAAGTGTCACATCATTAGGCGTACCCGGCAAGATCTGAATAAGCTCCGAATCATCATTTTGCCCCTCGTCCACATCAGTTTCCGCCCTCATGGGATTACCCCCATTTGCACCTAACATATCATCATTTTTCAACCGACCTAAGTGCATCAAAGCGGTTCGAACAACTTGCCTCTCTACTAGGTGTTTCAGTATCATCCAAATTTGGGATAGCAATAACCATTGAGTCCTTCAAAGTGTTTGCAACACTTACTTCAATCATAGTACATGCATAGTTATTTTGTCCCCATGATTCTTTCCACATCGTGCTATTAAATGAATCAAACATTAATGATTTGCCAATCTTAGTAGCAATGGCACCATGACAATCAACAATGAATGACACCATTTGAACATCATGAAGTTTAACCTAAACTGGAACACGTGTTAACTCCTTTTTTTTCAAACTAGTAGAAGTAGTCCATCTTTTAAGAATTATCGATATGGTACGAATCATCCAATAACCATTCTCAAGTACATCATCAACCCTTTTTTTAACCAAATTTGAAGAAGAAAAAGTCATTGGCGTCTATCATAATCTTTTGTATGTCGTAATTTCCTCAAGCGTTAAAAACATAATTCTGCACAACTGGAAACGCCACACGTTTACCAATGAAATAACCATATAAGGAGTTAGCCAATCTACCACTTACCTCCTCCACAGATGATCTAGGTATCAACTTATTTTTTTTAACGGCTAAATTATATAAAAGAACTAGCAAAAGCTAAAAAAAAAACGACATTACATATGAGTTATTAAAACAATAGGATTTCTTAACAAATCTACCCAACTAATCTTAGACTTCGGATTTCTTAGGAGGAAATCCACAAGAATGATTGAGAAAACAACGAAATCCCAAAGCACCGCCTTTTTCGGAGGAGTATTAGAAAAAATTGAGCGATTTCTAAAACTCCAAATAAACCATATAAGAGTCCCTCACATGCCTTCAAGAGAATCCTTTACCATGTTTAAGAACTGCAACGTGTCAATCCAATCAAACCATTCGAAAATATTATCACAAATGAGAATGTCGAGATCCCACCATCTAGCCAATTTAGCCCACAAATTCAACGTCATTTCACAGGAGAAAAATACGTGGTTAGTAGTTTCGATGTCCACCTGACAAATAGGACATAGAATCGAGCCAACGTCAATACCTCTTCTATCAAGATTTGCCCTAGAGGGGACCTTGTTAAGCATCAATCTCCAAATAAAAATATTGACTTTAATTGGAATGTGGCGAATCCAACGAGTAGCATTAGGAGCCGTGTATAAAGTTTTGGAGTCAACCAAATACCGAACAGATGCACGGAGAACCAAGAAGAATCCAACGACCAGAGCCAAGAATCTCCTTCATCAGAAAGCATGATATTTTGGATCTTAGCATCTAAATCAAAAAAATTGAACCATCTCAATACCCCCTCGCGGTTGACGCCTGAGAATAGAACTCACATCCTGGAAAGTAACTCGATCCTTAACAAAACTATGTCTATCTGTATCCAACAAATAAATACGAGGAAACAGGGTTTTTAGAGGTTGTTCACCACACCAAACATCCTCCCAGAATCTAGTAGTAGCACCATTACCAATTTTAAGAGTACAATAGGAAAGTAAGTCAATACCTTTAAGCTTAACACGCTTAATGAAAGAAAGAATACATCCCCAAGTGTTGTAGCTAAGGCGAAGAGAATGAGTATAATTGATAGAACAAAAGTGCCTTCTTAATTCTTGGACCGTTTATGAATCGAGGTTGTTTAGACCTCATACAATCTAGGAACATAATAATGAAAGCGGAATATTCAAATAAGAATTAACATTATTATGAACAAGGTTTTTCTTTAATAACACTCCAAGTCTCAAATATTATTTGATCAGAATAATACGGTTACAACTAATCTGTAACAGGAATCAAGTGATTCTTGAGGCTAAACTAAACAAACCCTAGGCGTCCATTAGAGGACTTGACGCATAGACACACACACACACCCCTTTAGTCGACTACATTATGAAAGACTTAATAAAACTAATTCCCTGTAATCTCTTTATATAATAGAGAATTAGGGTTACAAAAGATATATACTAAAAATATAAAAGATCTGTAGTAATCTTTTCTTTCTTTTGAAGTTTCATCCTTTGTCTTCTTAATTCCTTCTTGTTTCATTCTTCTTGTTTTGTATCATCAAATCTATAAAACCTAACTATCTTCCCCTATTTGATGATGACAAAACAAACACGTTTTTGTACGAATTTCCCTAGACAAAGTAGAGAAATTGAGATAATAAAATCTCACCATGAGTGAAACAATCTTCAATGCTTCCCCTTAACTTAAGATCTCCTTAAACATGTCACCACACATAAATAAGCTGCAAATCATATCTTTGTAGTCTTCTTCCCCTTTTTGTAATCATCTAATAGAGGACATGTAAAGATATGCAACTTTGATTGTCACTTCCCCTCAAGTGATGCATGTAGATGGTTAAACATTTAATCAATAAGCTTCCCCTGAAACCAATATGTTTACCATCTCTTGAATCTTCAATTCTGTAGGCTCTATGTAACAATCACTGATGAAGAAAACCAAGTATAACGAACTTGATGTAGAAGTAGAATAACCCAAACTTGTGTCTTATGTCTTGTACTATCCACGTGACTATGAACGTATACCCAAATTGATGAATAAGGAGACCGCAATCCCTTGATAAAATTCTTGTCTTCAATGAGACACTGAGCCTTACAATGTAACTCCTTTAAGTGATAGCAAATCCCTTTTGCTAGATTTGTCAATTCTTTGTCACAACATTAAGCACGAACAAGTTACCTTTAAACGTTGTCAGCCGTTTAAAAATATGATAAGAACACGCATCCAAGAAATTCCACTTCAACTTCAAATAAGTGATAAAAATCGTCTTCGTAACCAATTATTCAATAAATAAAATAACGAGCCTTTTAAAACGTTTAAGAACATTTAAAACCAAATCCATCTTCATTGTGTGTGTTCAACAACTTCATATTCAGCAAGCAATAGCACTTAACCAATACGACCTGTAATCTAGGTGCTATTAATTCGAATCACTTTAAACCCAAATAACCATCCTCATATCTTGCTCTAACATATATTTTAACATCATAAACCCTTCCACTAGTCACCATCGTATCATCACAACAGCATAAAAACAACCATATACGTAGCAGTAGTAAAAGAAACTAGCAGCAGTAACGTTTATAGATAGCAGCAGATACTGTGGAAAACTATAAGGGGGTTGAATAGTTTTACCGATTAAAACTTCGTTTTAAACTATTTAGATTAACTTATGTCAATCTTAGTAAAGGTGTGTGTTGGATGATGATAGATAATCATTTAAGTAAGTAAAGCAAAGTTAAAGAGTAAGAAGCACAAAACCACAACGCGAGTATTTATAGTGGTTCGGTGACAAGGACACCTTCCTTGCCCTACTCCACTCCCCGAGTCACCTACTCGAGAGTTCGTAATCACTACACAACACAAGCTCCTTGTGGCGGAGAAGCCTTCACAACGTCACCTAATCTTTTTCTGGTACAAGGCTAGACACCGGGTTCTTCCACGAGGTAGAACCAAACCTATCACAACGTCGCCTACACTTTATCCGGTACAAGGCTAGATACCGAGTTCCATTACAAAGGAGGAACTACTACACAACACCTATCCCAAAGGAGACACACTCCTTATTACAACATCAACAAGGATATCAATATCCTTTGACCCAAACTAATCTATCTTGTACATCGATGCACCATATCAAATGTACACCCTAGGCACCTTTCACTAATGCCTTTGACACGACCCCTAGGCACCCTTCACTAATGCCTTCAACACGAACCTTTGGCACCTTTCACTAATGCCTTTAACACGGACCTTCAGCACCCTTCACTAATGCCTTTGACTTGACCCTTTAGACGTCTTTCACATATGTCTTCAACACAACACTTATAATGAGATAGTAAAGAACTATCAACAAGATAACATCAGTAGTCTTGATGATGACGAACCTTGGCAACCCATGGACTTGAGTTTGCTCGACTTCAAGAGGTGGTGATCTCACCTTTTAGAGGAACCTAGAGAATCACACATACACAAAACTACATAGAAAGATCTTTTGGATCTGAGGTTAGAGAGTTTACAACACTAAGAGAGAATGTGTGTGGAAAGGGGTAAGTTACAATGAGAAAATGGCTCACTATTTATAGACAAAAATCAACTACTGTTCCCCGGATCCCACGGATCCCTTGCTTGAGGGATCCGTCCAGTGTATTTCCTGGGGATCCGCCAGACGCTCCTCTTATTTGGGTTATGAGTCATGGATCATGGGTCATGGGTTATGGACTTTGGGTCATGGGTATCCAAATAGATACAATGTATCTAGACATTGGATCATGGGTATGTGTCATGGACTTTGGATAATACCCAACATGACTTCATGCATGATGTCATGCAATGGGTCATGGGTTATGGATCAAGCTCCATGGGTATGGGTTATGGACTTTGGGTTTTAACCAACTACATTCAATGTATCTAGTCAATGGGTCAAGTACTTAGATTTTTACCCATTACATTACCCATTACAATATATACTAAGTATGTATATATATATATATATATATATATATATATATATATATATATATATATATATATATATATATATATATATATATAGATAGAGAGAGAGAGAGAGAGAGAGAGTGAGGATCACGTGCGGATATTTTTTTTAGTGCGGATGTGCGGATGTACCTCATCCGTTGATCTTTTTTCATTTAGCGGCTGAGATTTGACCAAATTCATCCCTTTTTTCTCTCCATATCTTTTTATTTTTATTAGAATATTCTATTTCCTTATTTTTCTCAGCTTTTTTTATTTAAATTTTTTATCGAATGGAATTACCTGATCAGTATTCTCGTATCGGTCCTGATCTATCGGTACTTTTTTCATTAAAAAACGCTGTTGAAGGTATTTTTATGATAGTTATTCTGATATTAAGGTTTTTATTATGATTTTGAGGATAGTTACTCTGATATTGCTATTGTT
>BPTQ01000004.1:310036911-310048152 GCA_019973895.1 Chrysanthemum seticuspe | reverse complement strand
TCATGATTTGTTCTGCTATGATGAGAGATGTTTGGTGTTTGCCTTGGTTGGATTCGGATTCCAACAGTCAGCTTGCTTATTTGGTTCGTGATGGTCGGTCATGGAGTTGTTTGCTGTTGGATAGTCTTCTTGGTCGATGTGTGGGTTCGCTGGAGATCCGGGTGAGAGCTGTACTCTTTTTCCCTACTCAAAGATTTTCCCACTGGGTTTTTACTTGGAAAGGGTTTTTAAGGAGGCAGACTCATTTGGTTCATCAATCTCCTTCGAACAGGTGGGCGGATCATTTTGGAGTTTCTTGTTCCATCAGATGGTTTTTTCCTGTTGGAGTTTTAGTTACTGTATGTTTTAGTTGATGTAACGTCTAGTGGCCTGTCACTTGATTTCTATTGGATGTTCAAGCGTTTGCTTGAGGTTAATGTGGCACTCAGTCACATTCCATTGTACTTTTTTTTTTTGGTTAATATACACTACTACAATAATGAGCTTTTAGACCGGTCATATAGACTTTTTAGACCGGTTTCGCCACCGTTTTAAAAAGGGGGGTGGTCTAAAAGATTTAAACTCATTTAGACAGGTTCGAGCACCGGTCTAAAAGACTATTTATTTGGACGGGTGGTTTCATTTCAACCGGTCTAAAAGGTATTTTTAATATTAAAAAAAATTATTTTTTTCTTCAAGAATCAACAGTTTGGTTATGATAATAAGCTGTTGTAGTTCACGAGCTGTAAAAACGCCTTTTTGAATCATGCATGTGTAAAATTGTTACAAAGCACCTATATGCTTATCGTAATCCCCAAAATGCCTACAACTCAACCAACATCAATGAACAACCACAACCAACACCAACAACAAATAACAAAAATAAACAAAAAGATCTCAGTTCTTCTCTTTCGAATGTACCATAACAGATCTTACAAATACTCAAAGAGAACTTCATCATAGATCTATATTTTTTAGTTTAAAACCAAAAACAAAAGATTTTGGGTTGTATTAATTTCAAGAAAAGAATCTTTAAAGATCTACACAAACCCATCATTGATCTTTAACAACAAACAAAGAAATAATTTCGAGCAAAAAAAAAAAAAAAAAAAAAAAAAACTTACCCAAGACATAGTTTTCAAGATCTTGGTATCTTCATTAAAGAAATAATGATAGAAAGGGCTGTTTGAGATTCGTTAATAAAAAAGAAACACAAAGGCAGATTCATAGAAAGATTAAAAGGAGTAATTTGGGTTTTGTGTTGTTCAATGATTTCAAAATAAATAAAAGAGTTATTTCAGTTTGTAATACTCATAACTTCATAAGGGTTTGTAATACTCATAAGGGATGTGGTGATTCTTAAATGAAAGAAAAATTTATGGTGTGCTTCATTGATGTGTTGAAAATAAAAAAGAAAGTGTGGACAAGTGAAAAAGTAAGTAGAGACGAAGATTAAAAAGAAGAGAGAAACAAAAGAACAGGTTTGAAATTTTGGAATGTGCGGACAAATTTTGATGAAAATTTTTAAATCCCGCCAAGACTTTTAGACAGGTTTATATGATATCCGCCGGTCCAAAACTGAAAATACATTTAGACCTGTTGCATTTAAACGCACACGTCTAAAAGAGTAGTCTTTTGAACCGGTTTGTTTGATATTCACCGGTCTAAATGTAAAATTCACATTTAGACCCGTTGAAATCATATACACCGGTCTAAAAGATGTCCGGGGATCTTTTGGACCTGTGATTTTGGTAGAAGGTCTTTATGTGGAGGTCTAAATGATCCTTTTTGTAGTAGTGATATTTTACCGGGGTGTATCCTTTTTACCAAAAAAAAAAAAATATTGTACCTATACAAATATCAAAAATATATTAGTTAAGCATAAAAAAAAATTATAATGAGTAAAAGGAAATAAAAATATAACTATTACTTTTTTTTTTTTTTTAGTTTTTTTAGTTTTGTGAGTTTTAAGTTAAATTTATTGTGGTTGTTGATGGAATGTTTAATTTTTAAAAGATTTGAGTTGAGGGGGAGGATGAGTATGAGTAAATGTGGTGTATTGAATGAGAGTGTATGTGGGTGTTTAGAGATTTGGCAGCAGGTTTCCGTTGGTGAAACATTATTTTAAATTTGTTTTTTGGTGCTGTTTCTAAAATAACCGTATAAAAAAAATGTTTATTTGGTGCGGTTTTTAAAAAACTGTATCAAAAAAACATTATTTGGTGCGGTTTCAAAAATAACCGTACCAAATAACAAAGGAAATATAAAAACTACACCAAATAGCTTTTTCTTAGTATGATTTTTCTAAAAACCACGCCAAATGGTTTTTTTTTTTTTTTTTAATACGGTTTTCATATAACCGTACCTAAGGAGCGTACCAAAAAATGCTTTATGTAGTATTGTGTCCAACTTGAATGTGACCCAATCAAATACTTAATTTCTCGATTTGAGTTTTAATGTATGACTTTGATGTGATCCAAACAAACACTTAATGTCTATGGTTCTATACTATACTCATAGGGAGAGCTGCTTGGCTGTTCCTCACTCTAGTAAAGCCTTAGTTGATTTGCTTGCTCATTTCATGGTCCAACTGCGAGGGCGTATTATCGGGCCAAAAAGTATATGTATATTGTATTGTTTATAAGGGCTCCGGCGGGCTATGCATGCAGAGGCGAAGCGAGGATTTTTAGTTAATTCTTTCACGTTCACACCACTTTCAAATTCATCAACTTTTTTTTATTCATTCAAATATATAAACTGTGATACCATACATGCACCCATACAAGAATGCAAAACAAAGAAGATCGTGGAAGATGGGACGTTGGAGTCTATGTGTATAATTTCTAATTTTACCTTCTTTTTGTTCCCAAATTAAAATGTTAACCAAACATTTAAATTGGTATTGCCATTTTATGATTAGTAAACGCATGAAACAAACATGTCGTAAATATCACTCACACAATCACAGCTCACAAGACGATAAACTTCTATAACCCATGTTAAAAAAAAAAAAAAAAAAAAAAAAAGACACGAGATTTGCCTTTATAAGATGAAAACATGTTTCTATTATGTTGCAAATTACAGAAATCCAAGTCTGCAAATCATCTGAATTGCTTACGAATGAAAGTAAGATTCTTGTTTCCTAAAAAATAAACATCATATCCAATGTAGCCTCAAGCAATTAGATACATGCATCTCAATCACTATCATAACCGACCCAAAACTACCAACGCCCAATGTAGTACAGCAACGCTCCCAGATAAGCAGCTAAAACAACCCCTCCACAGACTCTGTAGGCAATATGTGTTGCAATAATCTCGAGAAACAACGTGCTGGGACCAAAGACAATTCCAAACAGAAAAACCACCAGCAAGAACTTGATGTAAAGCGGGAACCCCGGATATTCATTGGCAAAAAAGTAGACCAATACTAGAGCTAATCCAGAATAGGCAGCAATGATCATGCCGAAAAAAGAGAAACTAGATCCATAGTGGTGATGATGGCTTTTGTCGAACAAAGCTAAGATAACGAACCATATCCCCCAGGATGTAATATACCCAAGGAAAATGCGAAAGAGTATTTTCTTACGTAAAGAAGTAGACCTGTAAAATAAATGTAATTTCAATTTCAAAAATACATAAACATCAGGATAAGTAAAGAGAAGTATACAACAAAATATTTAAAAGCATATGCTTTTGAGCTTATATAACACCGATTTATGTTTCATAAGTCCATATTTTTTACTTATTCTGTGGTTTTTGAACTTCTCATGATTTAAAGATGAGCAGATAACTAGAAACTATTTTCGTTGTTTTAATACAACGCTCAAAAGATTAATATATAAGAAACATTAAATTAAAGTTGATTGTATAGTAAGATCGAAAAAAACTTACATGTCAATGACGTTGTTCGGTTTGATTGTGTGAATACGTGGCGGTGCCGTAATGTAAAGCTTCGATGAAGGTGGTGTGATGGTGAGAGCTGGTGTTATGGTTACGATATGTTGTTTATTTGCCATTGTTTGTTCGGTTCTTAGGGTGGTGAATTACTGAATGAGCGAAGTGTTACTATATATAAGGGATTTTGTAAGCGAGTTGTCTTATGATTGTGATTGCTTCTCGATCACCACCATCTTTCTTAGTATAGAAAGGTGGCATGTCTCTCAAATTAATACAAACTCTAAAAGTGGCAATAATAATATGATTAACCTTAATATGTAATTAAGTATCGATTATTGTTCAAACCGCCATTTTGTTGATGCCATTTAATTCCTTTTTACTAGTTTAATATTTTTACATCTTGCTCTTAAATTTATAGTTTGATATATTACAAGGGCAAATGACAAAAAAATGCATCGAACTTGACACTTTATGTGATTGTGTGTAGCCAACTATTTTTTTTCTTATTGTATGTACTGAACTTTCAAATTTTGATAATTATCATCGTCGCGCCACCTCAGCGCCACATCAGCATCTCATTTTCCCACAACTAACCACAACAATCCCCTCCTCACTCATAACAAACCTCAACTTCTTCATTTGGGGCCCACCACTACCACTTTATTTTTTTTTATTCAATTTCCAAATAAACTAAATTCATTTTATTAAAAATAAAAATACAATTTATACTAAAAAAAGTTATAAATTAAAAAATCCATTGTTATCCATTAAAAAAAAAGAAGACAAAACCTATTGTTATCCATAAATATCATGTAAAAATACAAACACACCTCATATTCACAACTTTATTATCCAATTAAAACACAAACTTTGCCTGCTTCTTCTTATAATAAAAATATAAATAAGTTTACCTTCTTCTTCTTATAACAAGAATATAAATACCAACCGGTCCACAAAAGTGTCTTCTTCTCCAAAAATTTTTTTCTGCACATTCACACACACACACACAACATATATTGAATAATTCAAAGTTTTCCTGCTGTATTTTGTGACTATTCTGCCATGTAAAATGACCATTTTACCCTTCGAAATTAAAAAAAATTAAGGGTAAAATGGTCACAAAATACACACAATAATCGAATTTTGAAAGTTCACTACACACAATAAGAAAAAAAATAGTTGGCTACACACAATCATAAAGTGTCAAGTTCGATGCATTTTTTTGTCATTTGCCCTATTTACACCTTACAATTTAGAAAGCCTTTTTAAATAATCGTCAAGCCTTTTACGTTGAGCCCAATCACCAACAAGGGTTTAGTTATTGATCCAAAGATCTTTGCCTGGCTTAGGTTTATCACCACCTTTTAGCATTTTCTTATCTAGCATTAAAAATAGTTACTTTTTCTGATCAGTTTTGAATCATAGCTAAGGCATTGATTAAAATTTGAGTTTACTTATCATGTACTAGTTTTAATGCTCGTGCACGCACGAGGCTTAAACATATATAAGTATAAATTTTGTTATTGTGATTTTAAAGTAGATTGTATGTTTTCTTTTCATTAATACATAAAATAATTATACGTTTGATTTTTATTCGCTCTGTCAAAGTTATAGTTTATTGTTACCGGTGGTTTATCACTCCTATTAATAAACTTAGTAACCTTCTGAAAAAGATGACGTTAAAGTTAAAAAGTCAAGGTGTACTGTAAACACATAGTTTAATGAAAATTCGATGATTATTATAGGGTCGTGTTACCGAAGCACCCCCTATATTTAATATAGAGGGTGTGTGTGTTTTATCTCTCCTACGTCACCCGTACCCTACCTCATTTATTAATCCCAACTGACATCTCTTGTTGAATAAGACAAAAATTTATCCCTGTGTTTGCATGTAACTCGTCCTTGTGGTAATTAAAAAAAGAAAGGACATAAGTCCCATCTATATTTTATTAATTTACTAGCTTAAAGACCCGGGGATTCACGGGATTTTTATAGAAATATGAAAATGAAATAATAATAAAAAACGAAAGTAAACATGTTCTATCAATACAAATTATAAAATGAGACAATACATTCGTGAATACATGATTTATACGACAATCAATTAAGTTACTAAGAATTAAATGAACAAACATGGATGTTGTTGTCGTGTCAAAATTTGATGGTCTTGAATAGCAAAGGACGTGTGTGAGCGATCATCAATTTGGTAGGAAATGCCAATTCCATGCACACCTAACAATACATACACAATATAAGTAAAATTATTTGATACATGATTTATAATGCATTATAATCTAAAAAATGGTACCAAAAACTTATAACTTGTACATACCTTTTTGATCTTGTTCATAGGCCTTCAAGAACTTCTTTGTAAACGACATTCGTAGTGGTTTTACACATATTTCCTTCTTCATCACAAACTACAACCTTTAAACCACTCTTACTTTTAACTCTTGAGACAGCAACGTATAGCTGTCCATGAGTGAAACAGGTCGGGGGAGATACAAACCAACTTTTGATAACGATTTTGTAGGAAACTCAGCATACGTTAGCTCCCTTGCCTCCGGAAACCTTCGATTCATTCTCAACCAACCTTCGAACATATCAGCACCAGCGGTCGGCTTCTCAACAGCTGTTTCGAGATCAGCGTCTTCGTCATACACAACCTGATGCTCGCCTTCAAGATGAAACGATAGCCTCTCAACATAAGGTGTTTTATAATGAATCTCAAAACCAAATATCCTCCACGCTGCCTCGCAAGCAGATAGTAACAGTTACATAAAAATCATCAACTTAGAATCTTATTAATAATATTAATTATAAGAATGACATAAGCAACTCATAATCTAAATGATCATGTCTTGACAAATGATAATCGCTCTATGCTATCAAGTATCAAAAAAAGTGATAAAGGTGTTGTCTTATTTTGGCATAGTTTTAGCAAGCTAACGTATTCAAAAATCATCTTCGTGATGTTAATGCCCGGTATAATATCTTCCCATCGATTCATCATCATCGGACACGTAAGGTTGTTGTAAATTTTTTCCAGCATCTTCATGAATGTATGTTAGGAATTAGAAATTCCAGGTATTAAAGAGTCGGTCACCTCAAGTATATGTAATCGTTAGAAAGCTCGTAGTTGTAGTTCTTTTAAGTTAAGTAGTATTTAGTTAAGTAACACCGTGGAGGACGGACGAGTCATTACCCACTGTATGCCTGATCCACAGCCCGAAGTGTGGCGATTTATGTAAGACTATAAATACTCTCTACCTCCCAAGGTAGAGAGTTGGAGCTCATAATAAGATTTTTCTTTCTTTCACTAAAGTTCCCAACCTCTAACTCTTTCTCTCTCTAAAATATCATCTTATACGCCACCTTGTGCTTATGGTTTGATGTGTTTGTGAAATCCAATATCCTACAATTGGTATCAGAGCGCCATGGTTAGATCATATCCTACACATCTTTGGATTTCTTGTGGTTATTAGGTGGTTTTTGAGTTTGAAAAAGTTTAGTGGTTTTTGCATCATTTGGGTGATTTCGTGTGTTAAAGTTTGGATTTTGATATTATTTTTGTGTTTAGAATCATCAAAAGTGTTTAGGTTTTGATTTTGAAGGCTCGAATCATCGTGGTTGGCTTGTTTTTGGATTGAAAAGTGATGTTTATGAGTTTTTTCATGCTAGCGACTTAACACACGGATCTCTTTCTTCGTAGCGACTTGCTTCACAAATTTCTAGCGAGTTACAGTTTTGGAGCTAGCGACTTAGACCTAGCGATTTACAGTACGAGTAGTGGACTTTCCACTACGGGTAGCGACTTGGTCTGTAGCGAGTTGCTCTTTAGCGACTTGTATCTTTAGCGACTTAAGTAGCGAATTGCTGCCAAAATTTTGCTAGCGACTTGAGCTTAGCGAGTTACTACTTAGCGACTTGCCTTTGTTTAGCGACTTGGTGGTATAGCGAATTAGTTGTTAGCGACTTGGTTCAAGAATTCGTAGCGACTTGGTTGTTTTTTCACGTCGAAACTTCAAACGGCCATAACTCTTGAACCGTAACTCCGTTTTCAGCGTTCTACCCATCAAAACGACCGTGAGAACGAGGAGAATGGCACGCAGAATGAACTACTCATTCTTCGAGGTCTAAATCTGCTACGAACAGAAGTTATTGAGGTTTTTAAGTTTTTAGACCTAAATTTCTCAGGAAAAACGGGCATAAACCAATCCGAATCACAACCAAACAACATCTCTGCTAATCCTTCAAACAATCATCACTCCTAACACATAATCCTCTATCATTGTGTGGGTCCATCAGTTATCTTAACTCATTTCATTGGTCATTGCTTAACGGTTTCGTCTTGATTTAGTAAAATCCCGCGAAAGATTCTATTTCTCGGTTTAAATCATAGACTTGTAAAATCCCGTGCATACTACCACATCATGTCTTATTCTACTGACCCAGTGATTTCAGAAGTGCTTAAATTGTATGATGATGTGGACAACAATGATAATGTTTGCTACACTGAACGATTAAAGATGATTGAATCAAATCAATGAGGATGTGATATCTCCGGGTTCAGACTCTGAAAAGATAGAAATGCACCAGTCAATGCTACAAAATGCCAAGATAAAGGAAAGTAACATTGAACCTTATCAACAACTTCACTCTCACATCATGTCACTTCTATCCATAACAATGGAACGAACATGCATTGCCCTTTTCCGTCAAGACTTTTCCACATTAACGGGAACAGTACTAATGAACTTAGAACAATTGGAACAACAACTTGATAAAGAGAAGGTTCAAAAGGTTAGTTCCAGTGCTGCACTTCAAGTGATCCACAAACAATTTCAGTCATTCATCAGAGGGGAATTTACATCAGATTATGAGCAAGACATGACTGAAGTGTCTTTCAAGAAACACACTGGAATGGAAATTAGCGTGTTCATAGAGACACTTATCCATCTCATGGATAATGTGGAGAAGTATATTGAGGAAGTTACTCATATAGATGAAAAAGTAGATGAGTGTCAGGTGCAGTTGAGAGATAGTTGTGATATGTTGGGTAATGTATCTGTTGAAGAATCGGGTGTTGCTGAATGCAGAATGTCAGAGTCAACATATAATGATGATGAGTCGGGTAAAGCACCAGATGATGGATTAGTTAGCACTGAATATAGAGACTCTGAGATTGATAAGCTTGACACATCCAGCGGTCCAGTGACTCTTGTTACACATGATGTGGATGCAGATATCAGACCGAAAATTGAGCAGGTGTCATGTAATGAGGTACCCTTTATTGTTCAACATAGTACATCTGCTAAAGTACTTAAACAAACTGATCATGATGCTGAACATGACTTTCATAAATATTCTGTTACTGAGGCTGAGTCTGAGATTAAGTGTTTCAAAACAAAAGATATGGTTGATAAGAAGGCTTTTGATGAACTTTCAAACAAATTCTCAAATCTTGAAAAACATTGCATTTCACTTGAAATCGTGATTCAGAGTAATGAAGAAAGTTTTCAACAAACCACGTAAAAAACCTGAACTTCCTGAATTCCGTGAACTTTTTGAAATTAACACTTTGAAAGCTCAGCTTCAAGACAAAGAGTCAACCATTTACAATCTGAAGAAACATATTTCTGTCTTGAATGAGAAAAATAATTTAGTCATGAATACACAAGACACTGATGCTATTATAACAAGAAATAATGAACTGTCAACTTATGTGGCTAAATTACTAAAGGAAAATGAGTCTTTGAGAAAGCATCACATAGAACCAAGTGAATCTGTCAAAGAAGCTAGAACTAAGCCAATGGAACAAACAAACCCTTTGATAGAATAAATTGATGAACTCAAAGCTCAACTTCAGGATAAGAGTTTCGCTATTGTTGCCTTAAAGAATGAGCTTAGGAAAACTGTAGGGAAAAGTGTGAACACTAAGTTTACAAAACCATCAACCTTGGGGAAACCAGTTTCTCATCTCATTAGAAACCGGTCTGTTGTTAGGCAGCCTACTGCGTTTATATCCGAAAGACCAAAATTTTCAAAAACACGGTTTGCCTCCCAAGTTGATGAGAAACAAGTTTTGTCAAAACCAGTCACTTCACCTGTGTTACCTAAGAATAAGGCTTCTAGCTCTGTTAACTCTAAACACGTTGCCACTTCTACTCCCAGCACCTCTAGGATTAGTTCAAAAACAGTGTCAAAACCGAGCATCAAAACCCAGAATTCATATGATATGAATGACTTGTGGAAGAACTATTATCTAGAAAAAGCTAGGAAAAAGGCACAGATTCGAAAAGACGGAATTTTAGGTGCAAGACCTAGGGTGATGAATTCTACGAGATTTCAAGGCACTACTAGTAGTTGTAAACCATTATCTAGGAACACTCAAAAGACTAGGAATTGGCGTGCATCTAAAAGTAGTTATGTGCATAAGAATGCTAAGCATGTAGAAAACAAAACTAGAAATTCTGAGTCTTTTCCACATATGAAACATTTTCCTAATTCACATGCCAAGGTACAATCCACTAAGACTAGTAACGTGACTACAGTTCAACATGTTGTGAAACAAAACAAACCAAAAACTTCGCCTAGATGGATACCAACTGCCAAATCTTTGGAAACTAGGAACAATGATAAGTCTTTGGAAACTAGTCGCTGGAGAGAGAAAGCTGACGTGACGCTGGTGACCTGGGTCACGAGTTTGACCAGCCTAAGAAAATTGTAACCTGGCTAGTTTTAGCTATTCATCTATTTGATTTAAGTTTGAAAGTCATCACGTTGTTCATTGAGTTTCGCCCCAAATGTCACTACTATACAAAATTTCATCAGGTAACCGTACCAAATACTAGCGTACCAAAAATGATTATTTGGTGCGGTTTTATTTCTAACCGTACCAAATGTCTTCATTTGGCATGGTTTTCTCTTTCTAAACCATCCGAAAAATAACTTCTGTAAACCATGCCAATCTTTATTTTGGCGTGGTTTATTAGTAAAAACCATGCGATCATAAACCATGCCAATGGACTACTTTAAAACATATCATCACTGTAAACCCCGCTTTGAGTTACTTGTTGCACTACTGAAAGTTTGAATTTAGTTTATCTACTTATCGATTTTGATCGGTCCAATGTTAAAAGAATCCGACCAGTTTGAGCACTGGGTCCAGTGGTCGCAGTGCAGTCGAAAGAGAGAGGTCGCTGATCAAAGGTTTCTGAATAGTAACAAGGATCAAAGGTTTCTAAACCGTCAACCATAGGTAGATCCGCTTCAAAAACCAAACAAAACAAAGTGTTGTACAACTTGACATCAGTGCAATGATCAGAATCACCTAACATGGAACCGTACACTTAATCCTTTT
>BPTQ01000004.1:309998918-310036680 GCA_019973895.1 Chrysanthemum seticuspe | reverse complement strand
AAAGTGTTGTCCAACTGAGTTCCAATTTCCATGGGACGATCACCTTTAGATGGATGTCAGTTTTCACAAGCATAGAATATTAACAGCACAAGAAAAAAACCAAACACTCACTTCTTCACGAACAGGGGTCAATCTAAGATGAGAATAATTCAATATTGCTTTCGGGGATGCAATATATTCAGCTTCTGATCCTGACTCAGCAGTGGATGTATCACTGCTTCTTAGCTGCTCAAAAGAATAACAAAATAAAATGTTAACAGTTGAAGGGAAAATAAAGTAACCACAAGAAAATAGCAACAGTTCAAAGCATCTAACCAACTGACTTCATGGATGCTACTCATGTTTCTGTTTGTTGGTATATGGTTGCTACGGGTCTAGATTCTCGTCTTTGAAGAGACCCTTGCGCATAAAAACTTTCACTGGTTCAGGTTTTACATCCACTTTTTCTGGGGTATTAGCCTCATCCCGTTGCATATTTTAAAACCATTATGGTTGCCTGAACAATAAAAGGTACCTTTTGTCAAAACAAACAATATAATTTACAAAAAAATAAAAATAAAAAAATAAATAATACAAACCTGAAACGGACTCTTTTACGATATTTGTTGCTGCCTCGCATACTGATATTAGGAATCAGGTTAAGAGGAATTGTAGCTCGGAATATTACAATCATCATCACCAAAGCCTCAAACACATGATCAAGAGTATAGTATACTGTGATTGATTAAGAGAAAAAAGATCTTATAACTATCGAAGTATGCTTACTGGCCAGTCACCATCCTCAATTGGTCTTTCGTTCGTACTGACAAGCCAGGTATAATTACATTGCGAAATCCACCACCCACCACTTTTAAGCATTCTCGTAATTACAAACAAAAACAAAAAAAATAATAAAATAAAATAACAAAAAAATCATTGTAACACACTTATTTCAACACGTTTTTAGAAAGTGTGTAAATTTTTCTAAGTTTGCGCACTTATATATGTGCATGAGTTGGTTACATTATTAATCTGCGCGAAACAATTCATAAGAAACATAAGATTTTTCTTACTTTTGTCAGGGAGGATGGGTCGTGAAAGAAAAAAAGGATTTTGATACAAAAATAGTAGTACCTTTTGTCAGATGAACCACCCTTTTGGCTCAGGAGTGATCAGAACATGTTGTAATCACGTCGTAAGAGGGGCATTTTCCTGAAGGTACTGACATGCTGTAATCACGTGACACTTGCTGTGGGTCTTTACGCACCCACTCCCCAAATCCTTTGATTTAGTTTCAAACCTTGGATTAGGAACTTAGTCGTACCTTGGAACTAAATAAGACCATCGATCAAACACAGGAAAAGTAAACAAACCTATATCAAAATCAAACCATTAAACGATGACGGAAGTAATGAAGATAATACTCACTGAAGCAAGATCCAGAAATCCATCTATTCCAGCCTTGACAGCAAAACACTACTGTGTCCGAGCAACAAAAGGAACTCGTGCATGAAGTACATCCTCATCTATCACCTCTCCAATTCTGAGATCATATTATATTTATAAAAACAAAGTGAACTTAAAGGCTACATTCCTTTATTCAACATGGACTCTGAAGGACTTTACCTTTTCCTTATAGAAGCATATTTTTCATTCTCGCATACAGATTTGTATATATTTTCAAGAAGAATTAAGGCATAGAGATGAGAATACAATCGTTAAAACATGTGGTCATGTGAAAGCTTACCTCGTTAAAACATCTTCATAACCCACCACAACAGATATAAGATTGGATACATAAAACATGAAACCTGCAAAAAACAATAATTGTATTATGATCAGGATTGTATTATACAGGAATGAAGATGAATAAATATCACATTAGGGTTTAGCATGTGAAGTAGAATAAAGATCGCATTAGGGTAATAGACATAAATATATTTTTGTATCTAATAATTGTATTTACTATATGATTCCAATAAAATTATAGCCATTTATATATTATAATATGCAACATAATTATCAAAATAACTTGTTGCCTAAGTGGTAAACACACAAGTTATTTATCCAAATGACCAAGGTTCAATCCTTGCAAGGCTCCTTTTTTATAAACAATTTTCAAAAATAATTATTAAAAAATTCGAAATTTACAAAAAAAATTATTAAAAATCCGAAATTTATATAAAATCTAATTAAATTAAAAAATTAGTGCTTAGGTGGACATAAATATTGCTTAGTTGGACAACAAATGCTTATGTGGCATGAAATTGATTAGGTGGCATTGAGGTGGCATTGAGGTGGCATTGAGGTGTCATTGAGGTGGCATTAATGTCAAATGCCTCCTGTTATATATAATATAGAGATATTAAGTATATAATAAACATGTTCATGTATATGTGTGTCCCTCGATAGATCACGTATTTCTTAACCGTATAAATAACTACATTAATGAGCACAAACCAACACTACTAAATTGAACTAACTGAGAAAATTGAAATCAGAGTGAGTTCGATTGAACCCTCTCATCATAGTGTGGCTCCATCCTTGTCACCATTTCTTTTGCACCAAGAACAATACATGTTTGATTTGGGAAGAAAAGGGTCACATATATAAATATTAATGTAACTTTTGAAAGAAAATATTTTAAGATCGGTTGTTTATGTTTTATATGAGGCCCATGTACATAAAAAAAATAAAGAATTTTTTATGTGAGGGTTATCAAAACTATACATGGGCCTCATGGCAGCATTAATGATTGCTGGGTTTTATAGATTTGATGATACAAAACAAGAAGAATAAAACATGAAGGACTTAAGAAGACAAAAGATGAAACTTCAAAAGAAAGAAAAGATTACTACAGATCTTTTATATTTTTAGTATATATCCTTTTGTAACCCTAATTCTCTATTATATAAAGAGATTATAGGGAATTAGTTTTATTAAGTCTTTCATAATGTAGTCGACTAAAGGTGTGTGTGTGTGTGTGTGTGTGTGTGTGTCTAGGCGTCAAGTCCTCTCATGGACGCCTAGGGTTTGTTTAGTTTAGCCTCAAGAATCACTTGATTCCTGTTACAGATTAGTTGTAACCGTATTATTCTGATCAAATATTATTTGAGGCTTGGAGTGTTATTAAAGAAAAACCTTGTTCATAATAATATTAATTCTTATTTGAATATTCCGCTTTCATTATTATGTTCCTAGATTTTATGAGGTCTAAACAACCTCGAGTCATAAACTGTCCAAGAATTAAGAAGGCACTTTAGTTCTATCAGTTGGTATCAGAGCAAGGGGCTCGTGATATCTAGGATTTAACAAGGTTTTATTTGTCGAAGGATGAAGAAAAGAAGAAAAATTCGATTTTGGTTTTAGTTTTCAAGAGACGATAACTTCTTCATTAACCGTTGGATCGGGAAGAAATTTTTCTGGAGCTTCTCTATATATCAAGGTAACTTTTTACCGGGGGATCTTCAATTGGAGCTTTCAATTGAAAGATATAGGCTGTCGAAAACTGCTGCAGAGGAGGATATGTAAGTCGAATTTTTAAGGGTTTTTAGGGTTTCGGTTCTGAATTTATTAATCAGTGTGTTGATATTCAAGATGGTTTATTGGTGCTTTGTAGTTCTTCACCCTAACTACATTAAAGTGCTTGGTTTTAATGATTCAAAATTGGATCATCGTGTTACTACTGCTACTACAATATTAAATTACAAACCCTAATTGGTTTTAACCCTAACTAACAACCATTGTTCAATCTAGTATTGTGACTGCTCATATTCATGGTATAAAATCCTAACCTAATGTAAGGGTTTATGCTTGATTGATTCTAAAAAGATTGAGTGATGTTCGTTGAGCAGTTCCTGAAGCACGTTTATCTAATGGACTTTGATTTGACTATTCACTGATGTGAGTTTGGCAAAGGAGTTAGTTTTTAAGTTTGCTGTTTCTGAGTAATTAGGGTTTATTAAACAATATGAAGATACCTAGGTATTTCGTTCTGTTCCAGGTTGCTAAGAAATCCCAACCATCAATCATATTCTTTGATGAGATTGATGGGTTGACTCTTGTATGCACCACAAGACAAGACCAAATTCAGTTGTCTCGACTTTACTTGCTCTACTGGATGGTTTAAAGTTTGATTGCCAGCTATTTGGTCGTTTGGATTTGGAGGAGTACGCTTATTCTTAACTATGCACCTGATCCTACTCATTAATAATATTAGTGAGTTAATGCTGCTAGTGGCGAGTTTCTACTGCTACATTATCGTTACTAACTGCTGCTAGCTTTGGTTTGTATCTGCTAGAACTTGTTCTTAACTGTTGCTAATATTTTTTAACTGCTGCTACTCAAACGTTTTCTGTTGCTATGCATCCATGGTTCCTACTGCTAGTTATATGCAAGTGCTGCTAGTATCATGTTCCTACTGCTAGTTATTGTTATCTGTTGCTAGTTCATTGTATATGTTCATACAAATAAGCCGTAAAAACGTTTATTTATATTTTACGATCTTCTAATGTTTTGTCGATAACAAATGTAAAATCATTTTAACGAAACAAATAAAATACGTAAATGGTTTGAGCCAATAGTTTACTAACACACTTACATTTTTTTTCATATAAAACACTAAACAAATAATAGTGTTACAATTTATAGAAATGCATATGTATAACAACTAGTGTTTACATAATAGGTATATATATATATATATATATATATATATATATATATATATATATATATATATATATATATATATATATATATATATATATATATACACATACTTAGTATATATTGTAATGGGTAATGTAATGAGTAAAAATCTAAGTACTTGACCCATTGACTAGATACATTGAATGTAGTTGGGTAAAACCCAAAGTCCATAATCCATACCCATGGAGCTTGATCCATAACCCATGACCCATTTCATGACATCATGCATGAAGTCATGTTGGGTATTATCTAAAGTCCATGACCCATACCTATGATCCAATGTCTAGACACATTGTATCTATTTGGATACCCATGACCCAAAGTCCGTAGCCCATGACCCATGATCCATGACTCATAACCCAAATAGGAGGAGCGTCTGGCGGATCCCCAGGAATAAACTGGACGGATCCCTCAAGCAAGAGATCCGTGGGATCCGGGGAATAGTAGTTGATTTTTGTCAATAAATAGTGAGCCATTTCCTCATTGTAACTTACCCCTTTTCACACACATTCTCTCTTAGTGTTGTAAACTCTTTAACCTCAGATCCAAAGGATCTTTCTATGTATTTTTGTGTTTGTGTGATTCTCTAGGTTCTTCTTAAAGGCGAGATCACCACCTCTTGAAGTCGAGCAAACTCAAGTCCATGGGTTGCCAAGCTTCGTCATCATCAAGACTACTGATTTTATCTTGTTGATAGTTTTTTCCTATCTCATTAGAAATGTTGTGTTGAAGACATAGGTGAAAGATGTCTAAAGGGCCAAGTCGAAGGCATTAGTGAAGGGTGCTGAAGGTCCGTGTTGAAGGCATTAGTTAAAGGTGCCAAAGGTTCATGTCGAAGGCATTAGTGAAGGGTGCCTAGGGGTCGTGTCAAAGGCATTAGTGAAAGGTGCCTATGGTGTACATTCGATATGGTGCATCGATGTACAAGATAGATTAGTTTGGGTCAAAGGATATTGATATCCTTGTTGATGTTGTAATAAGGAGTGTGTCTCCTTTGGGATAGGTGTTGTGTAGTGTTGGGTAGTAGTTCCTTCTTTGTAATGGAACTCGGTATCTAGCCTTGTACCAGATAAAGTGCAGGCGACGTTGTGATAGGTTTGGTTTTACCTCGTGGAACAACCCGGTGTCTAGCCTTGCACCGGAAAAAGAGTAGGCGGCGTTGTGAAGGCTTCTCTGCCACAAGGAGCTTGTTTTGTGTGGTGATTACGAACTCTCGACTCGAGTAGGTGACTCGGGGAGTGGAGTAGGGGAAGGAAGGTGTCCTTGTAGCCGAACCACTATAAATACTCGCGTTGTGGTTTTGTGCTTCTTACTCTTTAACTTTGCATTACTTACTTAAATGATTATCTATCATCATCCAACACACACCTTTAATAAGATTGACATAAGTTGATCTAAATAGTTTAAAACGAATTTTTAATTGGTAAAACTATTCAACCCCCTTCTAGTTTTCCACAATTGGTATCAGAGCTTCGTTACCAAGTTTCTTAAAGTATGTTGTACTTTGAAAACTTGATACGATCCGTGTATCTTAAAACAAATTTTTATTTTTATGTTGGATAGTGATAAATTATTCTAACAATTCCTCTTTAAGAAATCATCTTGATAGGACTCTTCCAAAGTCTTCATTTCTTTCTAAAGAAAAATGAAGTCAACTCTCAAGGAAGAATCCAAAAGTAATCAAAACCTACTTCTACCAAGTACTATGGATTACTTTAAAAGCTCATGAAGTATTTCAGGTATATGGTCTCTAAAAACCATATCAAGAGGTTTGAGGTATGTTCACTTACCCACAAACTAGCTAATATCTATCTATAATACGCTTATATAAATATGTTGATGATATGTGCTTATAAATATTGTTCTATATAACTATATGAATACATGAATTAGGATGTTAACTTCAAGTCTCTTAAAAGTCTCTCTTCACCACTTTCCTTACTTACTCATCATCGGGAATAGTATTCCTCTTTGATTTTCTAAAAGATCGTCAAACCCGCGCCGTCTTCACAAAATAGACCTTTGATGGTTAACTTATCAAATAACCAATTGACCATCAAAACACCTTGACCAAACGTCTATTCAAATAGGAACCCCATTCTACAAGTTTTGTTTTATAATCTATTGTATAACTTATTACAAAAATAACACTAAACACTCCTTTTTCTGTCCACAGTAGCCGGATCCCACAAGTTGTACTAGCCGGTTCCCTAATTCAAGGGATCCGGGGGAACCGTGTGACAAAAATCAGATATACGCCTTTCAAAACCAAAATAATCCATTTTCCCTCTCCCCACAAACACAAAAACGACCTAACTTCTGCTTCCATCTCCATTGGGCTTCATATTCTCAAGCATCTCATTCTTGAACATCATTGTAAGTAATTACACTCATATGTTCTATTCATCGTCATCTTCATCCTAGGATTTATGGTTTTAGACTTTTTAATTAGGATTCAATTGATCACCAATTGAAGAAATTAGGCAGTGCAAAAGTTAATTACAAAAGGGTTCTATATAATTAAAGGTTTTTTCAAAACAACATTGTTAATACAAATCAAACCCATAAACCCACCTTGACAAATTTTACCTAATTGGAATATTTGTTTTCTAGGATCAATCATGCCCAAAGCTACCCAACAAGATCACCATGACACCGTCCACTACCTCTCTAGATAATATCGAAAAGAAGAGCTTTCAAACACCAATCGCAAAATTTTCAAAAAGCTTGAAAAACGACTTATCCATGAAGGTCGTGTTGTTAAGGAATGTTTCCTTGAAAGCACCAACATTTGTCAAGTCTTCTTGGCAATTAACTTTGATTGTCTCCTAGATATTGATGAACAAATTTGTCCGGTTTTCATCTTTGAGTTTTACAAAAGTGTTAGGATCATTCGAAACAATGATGAAAGCATCTCAATCGCTTTTATTGTTTACAACCAAAGCATTACCTTATCCCTCAACACCTTTGTACAAATTCTTCGCATTCCATGTGAAGGAATTTGTATGTATTCCCAAGATTGGGCAATATCCGCTCAATCCTTTGCACTAGATCCCAAACCAATCTATCACACTCCTCTCGATGACCCCGTAGTTGTTCGAGACACCATCTCCAAGATAAGAGCCGACCAATCTCGCCTCAACCGCAACAAAGAACTCATTCATCGTGATCCCTTTTAAATGGAACTCTCCGAGATAATTCCCATTTACAAAAAGTGGGAAGAAATCCTTAGAGAAAATGTCATTTGAGTGGTCAGGAACAAAGACCATCCCAATGCGTGTCTTGTCCAAATGATCTATTGTCTCATCTACCAAAGACCGTTCAATCTTGCCTATTATATGGTAAAAAGAATGGTAGGGGTGTTCAAAGTCAACAACATGGTACTTCCCTATGGCATGCTCCTAACACGACTTCGTGAGTATGTTAGTGCAATGCAACCTTCTCCTATCAACGATGATCATTTTCTTGCCAACCATGTTATGGTACCACTTACCAAACAACCTTCCAAACGACTCATGATCAATGGAAAAAGGCCTCGTGCTCTCTCGGACTCTTCGGACGAAGATGAAGAAGAAGTCAATCCTATTTCCAACTTCCAAATCAATCCCATGACCTACTTTGAACAACTTCCCACTCTTCCAAATGAGTCTGAAGAATTCAAGTAAACAAAGGGGATGATCAAATGCCTCGGGAACGAAGAAGAGAAGAGATTGATGAAAGAGACATTATGCTTGTATTTATGGTTATCTTAGATATTTTATTAAACAATGAATGCTTATGTTTGTGCAAGATTCACCTTGTTACTTCTATGTTTGAATATTATCACTATTACTCATCTTTATGTTATGATTGTGTGAGATATTTACTTATTTTGATATTTACTTACAGTAGGAACTTGTAGTATTAGTATGCATCATCTAGTGCAAAATCTGCACATTTTCTGTAAAGCCACTGATCTGCAGTAACCGGATCCCTCACTTTGAACTAGCCAGATCCCTCCATTTAGGGATTCGTGGGATCCGGGCAGACAAAAATAAAGTTGCAGACCTCCACACATCAAACCATTCCTCTAGACCACATCATACTAGCTAAACATGATTCTTTAGGACCACTTAAGCCTTCCTCAAACTCAGTAGGTCTCACACTCACTCATAGCTAACTTAGGATCACAATCTAGGTGCTTTTGATTTATCATTTCACCAAAACTCATCATCCTTCCGCTTAAATGCTCACACATCATTTCTCACATCTCAAGACACCTAGTTTTGTTAGGAATTAGAAATTCCCAGTATTAAAGAGTCGGTCACCTCAAGTATATGTAATCGTTAGAAAGCTCGTAGTCGTAGTTCTTTTTAGTTAAGTAGTATTTAGTTAAGTAACACCGTGGAGGACGGACGGGTCTTTACCCACTGTATGCCTGATCCACAGCCCGTTGTGTGGCATTTTATGTAAGACTATAAATACTCTCTACCTTCCAAGGTAGAGAGTTGGAGCTCATAATAATATCTTTCACTTTCTCTCACTAAGTTCCCTAAACCTCTAACTTTCTCTCTCTAGAATTCCATCTATATGCTACTTTGTGTTATGGTTTGATGTGTTTGTGAAATCCAATATCCTACAATTGGTATCAAGAGCCATGGTTAGATCATATCTTGCACATCTTTGGATTTCTAGTGGTTTTTAGGTGGTTTTTGAGTTTGAAAAAGTTTAGTGGTTTTTGCATCATTTGGGTGATTTCGTGTGTTAAAGTTTGGATTTTGATAGTACTTTTGTGTTTAGAATCATCAAAAGTGTTTAGGTTTTGATTTTGAAGGCTCGAATCATCGTGGTTGGCTTGTTTTTGGATTGAAAAGTGATGTTTATGAGTTTTTTTCATGCTAGCGACTTAACACACGGATCTCTTTCTTCGTAGCGACTTGCTTCACAAATTTCTAGCGAGTTACAGTTTTGGAGCTAGCGACTTAGACCTAGCGATTTACAGTACAAGTAGTGGACTTTCCACTACGGGTAGCGACTTGGAGGTAGCGACTTGGTCTGTAGCGAGTTGCTCTTTAGCGACTTGTATCTTTAGCGACTTAAGTAGCGAATTGCTGCCAAAATTTTGCTAGCGACTTGAGCTTAGCGAGTTACTACTTAGCGACTTGCCTTTGTTTAGTGACTTGGTGGTATAGCGAATTAGTTGTTAGCGACTTGGTTCAAGAATTCGTAGCGACTTGGTTGTTTTTTCACGTCAAAACTTCAAACGGCCATAACTCTTGAACCGTAACTCCGTTTTCAGCGTTCTACCCATCAAAACGACCGTGAGAACGAGGAGAATGGCACGCCGAATATTCTTCGAGGTCTAAATCGGCTCCGAACAGAAGTTATTGAGGTTTTTAAGTTTTTAGACCTAAATTTCTCAGGAAAAACGGGCATAAACCAATCCGAATCACAACCAAACAACATCTCTGCTAATCCTTCAAACAATCATCACTCCTAACACATAATCCTCTATCATTGTGTGGGTCCATCAGTTATCTTAACTCATTTCATTGGTCATTGCTTAACGGTTTCGTCTTAATTTAGTAAAATCCCGCGAAAGATTCTATTTCTCGGTTTAAATCATAGACTTGTAAAATCCCGTGCATACTACCACATCATGTCTTATTCTACTGACCCAGTGATTTCAGAAGTGCTTAAATTGTATGATGATGTGGACAACAATGATAATGTTTGCTACACTGAACGATTAAAGATGATTGAATCAATCAATGAGGATGTGATATCTCCGGGTTCAGACTCTGAAAAGACAGAAATGCACCAGTCAATGCTACAAAATGCCAAGATAAAGGAAAGTAACATTGAACCTTATCAACAACTTCACTCTCACATCATGTCCCTTCTATCCATAACAATGGAACGAACATGTATTGCCCTTTTCCGTCAAGACTTTTCCACATTAACGGGAACAGTACTATTGAACTTAGAACAATTGGAACAACAACTTGATAAAGAGAAGGTTCAAAAGGTTAGTTCCAGTGCTGCACTTCAAGTGATCCACAAACAATTTCAGTCATTCATCAGAGGGGAATTTACATCAGATTATGATCAAGACATGACTGAAGTGTCTTTCAAGAAACACACTGGAATGGAAATTAGCGTGTTCATAGAGACACTTATCCATCTCATGGATAATGTGGAGAAGTATATTGAGGAAGTTACTCAGATAGATGAAAAAGTAGATGAGTGTCAGGTGCAGTTGAGAGATAGTTGTGATATGTTGGGTAATGTATCTGTTGAAGAATCGGGTGTTGCTGAATGCAGAATGTCAGAGTCAACATATAATGATGATGAGTCGGGTAAAGCACCAGATGATGGATTAGTTAGCACTGAATATAGAGACTCTGAGATTGATAAGCTTGACACATCCAGCGGTCCGGTGACTCTTGTTACACATGATGTGGATGCAGATATCAGACCGGAAATTGAGCAGGTGTCATGTAATGAGGTACCCTTTATTGTTCAACATAGTACATCTGCTAAAGTACTTAAACAAACTGATCATGATGCTGAACATGACTTTCATAAATATTCTGTTACTGAGGCTGAGTCTGAGATTAAGTGTTTCAAAACAAAAGATATGGTTGATAAGAAGGCTTTTGATGAACTTTCAAACAAATTCTCAAATCTTGAAAAACATTGCATTTCACTTGAAATCGCGATTCAGAGTAAAGAACAAAGTTTTCAACTTAACAAACCACGTAAAAAACCTGAACTTCCTGAATTCCGTGAACTTTTTGAAATTAACACTTTGAAAGCTCAGCTTCAAGACAAAGAGTCAACCATTTACAATCTGAAGAAACATATTTCTGTCTTGAATGAGAAAAGTAATTTAGTGATGAATACACAAGACACTGATGCTATTATAACAAGAAATAATGAACTGTCAACTTATGTGGCTAAATTACTAAAGGAAAATGAGTCTTTGAGAAAGCATCACATAGAACCAAGTGAATCTGTCAAAGAAGCTAGAACTAAGCCAATGGAACAAACAAACCCTTTGATAGAAAAAATTGATGAACTCAAAGCTCAACTTCAGGATAAGAGTTTCGCTATTGTTGCCTTAAAGAATGAGCTTAGGAAAACTGTAGGGAAAAGTGTGAACACTAAGTTTACAAAACCATCAACCTTGGGGAAACCAGTTTCTCATCTCATTAGAAACCGGTCTGTTGTTAGGCAGCCTACTGCGTTTATATCCGAAAGACCAAAATTTTCAAAAACACGGTTTGCCTCCCAAGTTGATGAGAAACAAGTTTTGTCAAAACCAGTCACTTCACCTGTGTTACCTAAGAATAAGGCTTCTAGCTCTGTTAACTCTAAACACGTTGCCACTTCTACTCCCAGCACCTCTAGGATTAGTTCAAAAACAGTGTCAAAACCAAGCATTAAAACCCAGAATTCATATGATATGAATGACTTGTGGAAGAACTATTATCTAGAAAAAGCTAGGAAAAAGGCACAGATTCGAAAAGACAGAATTTTAGGTGCAAGACCTAGGGTGATGAATTCTACGAGATTTCAAGGCACTACTAGTAGTTGTAAACCATTATCTAGGAACACTCAAAAGACTAGGAATTGGCGTGCATCTAAAAGTAGTTATGTGCATAAGAATGCTAAGCATGTAGAAAACAAAACTAGAAATTCTGAGTCTTTTCCACATAAGAAACATTTTCCTAATTCACATGCCAAGGTACTATCCACTAAGACTAGTAACGTGACTACAGTTCAACATGTTGTGAAACAAAACAAACCAAAAACTTCGCCTAGATGGATACCAACTGCTAAATCTTTGGAAACTAGGAACAATGATAAGTCTTCCACTATGCATAAGAAGCCTTACAATCCTAGATCTTGCCATAAGTGGATACCGTCTGGTAGAATGTTTAAGGATGCTGGACTTAGGTGGATTCCTACCGGAAAGGTGTTTTCTGTTGACAAAATCAAGGTTGACCGTGAAACCCCAAAGGGTTTGGATACTAATGTCACTAACCAAAATATATGCAATCAAGCTTGTGATGTTAGTGCAGGTAGTCCTTACTCTGTTGCAGATACTTCGATCCTTCAATACATGGACTGGTTTAAAGTATGGATAACACAAGGATTGATATCTCATAATTCACGAGTTCAAGTAACTCAATCTTGATGTTCAACCAGCTATGACGTCTGTTCACTTCAGTTCAGGCCTCGTACTTCATCATAATGGCGTCTGCAGATAACACTTCAGGCCCCGTTCTTCAAAGAAAAGAAAAGTGTACACTCTTCTGTGCGCTTAATCTTCAGCTAAAGAGAAATTCTCTCGTGAATGGTCATACTCATCTACATTCTTCATCAACAAGCTTCATGTTTTTCCACGCTCATTCAGTCATCAAGTGGATCTACGTTCATTGGTGTATACTCCTATTCACTTGTTAAATCAAAAATGGCAACTTCGGATGCAATTCTTAAGGGGGAGAAGAGTGAATATACTACATGATGATGGATGTTTGAATAATGGTTATACGACTTAATTTTTGATGATGATGTGTGTATATTCTTTTTGATGAAGAGTGAATATACTAAGGATAACTGGGATTCATTGTTTTGATTTTTGATGACTCTTCTCCAACGCCTAACGCTTCACTTACTAAGGATAATTGGGAATCAATGTTTGGGATTCATTGTTTTTCAAAGATATGTTTGATGAGTACTTTCAACCTCCGACGAATGTTGATCATCCAGCTTCTGAAGCTCATGCTCCGGTTTCTATCAATTCAACTGGTTCACCATCTAAGAAGTACTTCTTGGAATTCTCATGAAGCCCAAATCTCCAGTTATTCCTCAAGGCATTAATAATGACTATCATAATATTGCAGTTGCACTCATGAATAATGATCCGCTCTTTGGTATTCCTTACCAAATCTTCACGGATTATTGTTCATGAATAGTGATCCGCTCTTTGGTATTCCTTTGCCAAATATTTACGGATTATTGTTTCTCTCAATGTGCACGCTATAAATCAACCACATGAACTTAAAGAAAAATGACTTCCTCATCCGCTCGAAGACATTATTGGTGAATCTTCCAGATCAGTCTCTACATGTTTACTTTTAAGGAAGAATGCATTGATGTTGAGGAATCATTTGTTCCGGTTCATTCAGTGGGTCAATGTACATCCGATTGTATGTTGTTTTCACGTGTTGGGCATTTGACACAAGTTGATGACTTCAGAGTTAATCATTTATCACTTATTTGAGATTGAAGTTGACTTTCACAAAGGCGTGTTCTTATTTGATAACTTGCTCGGGCTTAAGAATTTGAGTTGAAGACTTGGTTTATATAGTTACCAGCAGTCGGGGTGGATGGTTGAAGACCTGGTTAACTATCACTATTAGGAGTTACGTTGTTTTACTCAGTGTCACATGCAGATGACGATTTGGATAATCTCAAGAGGTGTTAATGTCTCATACTTTGTTTAAGTAGTGAGTACTTAGAGATTTGATTGAAGCATAGATTCTCGACACCATTCTTCCATCTTCAAGTGCAAGCTTAAGACACAAATGCGGGGAATTCGACTTCAGTTTCAAGTTTGGTATATCGGGTTTTTTCTTCAACAGTGGTCACTTCAAATTGTCTACATATGGGTTGATAAAGATAGTCAGAGAGAGTTTATGTAGCAGTTGATTCTCACAGGATTCATTTGGGCTATTTGAGTTCTTCTCACAAGACTTCAAGTTTATGGATTTATTATGTTTTGCTGATTCTGAGGTATCAAAACCAGCAAGGGGGAAGGATGTATTATTCCAACTATTTGGGGGAAATGGTCTCTGGAGCCTTTTGGTATGTGTTACTTCAGCGTTCAGTTGAAAGAAATGTGAGGAGAATATATGGTACGTGAGATGATATTGCTTATCGACATCTTCGTTATGTTTAATGGTAAAGTGCATCCGGCTATTGCTTCATGTACACATTGGTATGATGATTCCGATGAGATCGCAACTATTAATGGGAAGAGATATGTGTTAGTTGTGGTCGATGTCTTCTCCCGATTCACTTGGGTTAAGTCTTTGAGGACAAAGGATGAAACTCCCGATGTCATCATTAAACTCATTAAACAACTCCAGATCCGACTCAACAAAACGGTCTGAATTGTTCGAACTGACAATGGAACTGAGTTTGTTAATAAAGTACTCAATGAATTTTATGAAAATGTTGGAATCAGTACTCAAAGAAGTATTCCTCAAACTCCTCAACAGAACGGTGTAGTCGAAAGGCGAAATCGATATCTTGTAGAAGCTTCAAGGACAATACTGATTTACTCAAAGGTTCCAATGTTTCTATGGGCTGAAGCTATTGCCACTGCTTGTTACACTCAAAATCGATCTCTTATTCACACTTCTCATGGAAAGACTCCTTATGAGCTTGTCCACAATAGAAAACCTGATCTATCATACCTTCGTGTGTTTGGTGCTTTATGTTATCCAACTAGCGATGGTCAAGATTTAGGAAAACTGAGAGCTAATGCGGACATTGGAGTGTTTGTAGGATATGCACCAAACAGAAAAGGATACCGAATCTACAACAAGAGAACCCGAAATATCATGGAAACAATTCCCGTTACGTTTGATGAGCTGACCGGTCAAATGGCTCCTGGACACTCCAGTTCAGGACCCGCACTTCAAGACAGTCCCATTAGTTCATCCCTTATACCAAACTCCTCACCAGCAACTCCATATGTACCTCCATCAGAAGATGATTTGAAGAAACTATTTGATCCAATGTTTGATGAAAATTATGAGCCAAGTGTCACTGATCTATCAGTTCCAACAACAAAGGCTGCTCCTATCCCGGTAAATGAAGTCAACTCTTCGGTTTCAATGTCATTATGTCAAGAAGCGCCTAATGCTGCTCATTCTGTCTCATCAACAAATCTTCAATCATCAAATGTACATCATGGGAGTGTGTCTGGAACCAATGATGAAGTGAATCCCTTTGCTGCTCCCAAAGATGTACCCCTTGAGAACGTATTTGCTCCTGAATCATCAGAACCATCTTCATCAGGAGAAATTGACTCTGCAACTTCAGTTCCTCAACCACAACCAAATGAACACCTAAGGAAATGGACTCATGATCATCCATTGGACAACATCATTGGAAACCTCTCCCGTCCTGTATCCACTAGGAAACAACTTTCAACCGATGCCTTATGGTGCTTTTTCAACTCCTTACTCTCTAAGGTCGAACCAAAAGATGTTAAAACTGCCATGAATGAAGACAGCTGGTTCAATGCCATGCCAGAAGAAATTCATGTGTTTGATCGACTTGATGTATGGGATTTAGTACCTGCTCCAGATTGTGCTATGATTATTGCTCTAAAATGGATATTCAAAGTGAAACTCGATGAGCATGGTGATGTGTTAAAGAACAAGGCTCGATTAGTTGCTAAAGGATACCGTCAAGAGGAGGGTATAGACTTTGAAGAATCTTTTGCTCCTGTTGCTCGAATCGAGGCAATCAGAATCTTTTTGGCTAATGCTGCTAGTAAGAACATGGTAGTCTATCAGATGGACGTGAAGACTGCATTCCTGAACGGAGATCTTAAAGAAGTCGTCTATGTCAGCCAACCTGAAGGCTTTGTGAATCCAGAGCATCCTACCCACGTTTATCGTTTGAAGAAAGCTCTGTATGGTTTAAAGCAAGCTCCAAGGGCATGGTATGATACGCTATCATTGTTTCTTCTATCTACCGGATTCAGCAAAGGAGTAGTTGATCCAACATTGTTCACCAGGAAGTCAGGCAAACATTTAATTCATGTTCAGATTTATGTTGATGATATCATTTTTGCCTCGGCTGACCCCAATGAGTGTGACCATTTTTCAAATGAAATGAGTTCAAAATTTCAAATGTCAATGATGGGACAAATGTCATTTTTCTTGGGATTACAAATTTCACAAAGTCCCGGAGGCATTTTCATAAATCAATCTAAATATGCAACAGAGATTTTAAAGAAATTTGGATTTGATTCAAGTGACCCTGTTGACACCCCTATGATTGACCGAACCAAACTAGATGAGGACCTCTCAGGGATCATGATTGACCAAACAAAATATCGTAGTATGATTGGATCCCTGATGTACCTCACAACTAGTAGACCAGACATCTTGTTCGCTGTTTGCATGTGTGCTAGATACCAGGCTAAGCCTTCTAAAAAGCACCTTGAAGCGGTTAAACGGGTCTTTCGGTATCTCCAAGGAACCATCAATATGGGACTTTGGTACCCAAAAGACACCGGTATGTCACTAACAGCATATGCAGATGCAGATCATGCAGGGTGTCAAGATACTCGTCGAAGTACGTCAGGAGGTGCTCAGTTTTTGGGTGATAAGCTTGTGAGCTGGTCTTCAAAGAAGCAAATGAGTACTTCTATTTCCTCTACAGAGGTTGAATACATAGCCATGTCATCTTGTTGCGCTCAAATCTTATGGATGAGATCTCAATTATCTGACTATGGCTTTGAATTCAACAAAATCCCTCTGTACTGTGATAATAAAAGTGCTATTGCTCTCTCATGCAACAACGTTCAACACTCAAGAGCAAAGCATATCGACATTCGACATCATTTCATCAAGGAACACGTGGAAAAAGGTGTGGTGGAACTATATTTTGTGAGGCCTGAATATCAGTTAGCAGACATCTTCACCAAAGCTCTTCCAAGAGAACGTTTTGAGTTTATTCTTCCACGACTTGGTTTGAAAAGCCTTCAACCAAAAACTCTCAAACGTCTTCAGGAGGATGACGAGGAGTAAAGGTCTATCTTCATCTATCTCTTTGTAAATATTTATTCGAAAAACAAAATACAAAATTATAAAACCCTCAAAAATCAAATAGAAAAATATAAAACCTTCAAAATCCATAAAAATATGGAAAATTCGAAAAATTTTCAAAAAATATTGTCAATTTTTCATGTTTTTTTCTGTTCGACAATATCTACGGTCTTTGTGCTGTCATTCAAAGAATGACACGGGACTTTAGGTGTTGTTCGAATTCTTAAAAAAAAAAAAAAAAAAAAAAAAAAAAAAAAAAAAAAATTGAGAGAAAGAGAAATGGTTTATTGTCATTTTCAGGCAATAACCCGGTTTTAAAAGAAAGAACAGAGCCATGTTTTACCATGTTTTCAAATTCCATGCTCTGATTCTATAAACACTTATCTGCTGAAAACTAACTGCTTTGAAATATAACTCGGTCTCTATTTTTGATAATCATCAGGACTTATTTGTCAAAATCTCTATCTCTCAATCAACAACCTATGTCATTGATTGAGGGGGAGAATGATTTCAATTAAAATAAAAAAGTTATTTGGCATTAAATTGTTTCAAAAGATATACATGCATGTTTTTATCAATGGAGTTTAAAGTCTTAAAATTCGATCCTATCAGTTAAAACGCTTTCATAATCAAGTCACAATTCTCCTTAAAAGCTTTCAAAATCAATTTAAATCTATAAGAGATCACAAATCTCAAATGATTTGATAATTGTGATCGGGGGAGAATGTGTGATTTAAATTGGATTCAAACCGATACTTCGGTAAATGGTCTTATAAGGATGTACATGCTGTCCTTCCCACATGTGACAAACGATTTCAAATTTTCAATGCACATGTTGAGGGGGAGCATCTATCTTAAACCTATGATTTGAAACGTGATCATTTATCTCAATGTGCAGGTTCCTTCTAGTATGTGCAAAACTCTTTTCAAACCTCGAGGCACATATTGAGGGGGAGCAAATTTATGGAAACCTCATCCTTCCTGGGAATGCATTATCTACTTGAGTTGATCAAGGAAGTGATGTTGATATTTTTTAGAAAATGGTAATCAAAGAAGTCAATTCTTTCTCTTGCCTCCGTGTGCAAAACATTTTCAAATACTTGATGCACATGTTGAGGGGGAGTTCTCGTTCTAAAAATATCAAAAACAATTCAGGTACAAAATGCTTTGATAATATATCACAAGTATCTGAATTGATTTTCAAATGGTTTTCAATTGTATCCAATGGCAGATGAACAATACCAAATAGACCGACCAACTTTACTTTATGTACGGTGATATAAGGATGATAAGGTTAGGTATTGGTTCCCATGATCCGCCAGAACCGGAGGGATCTACCCAGGGACAATCCACTAGTTAGTGTAGAAGTCCTTAGGTATGATGATAAAAGGAGAAAAATGAGATATGGGAAGAGTGCGGACTAAGACTGAGCTAGTACTGGAATAAATCCAACAAGGTTCTAGTTATGAAGTCTCGGTAAGCACTGAAGGGGTTGAAGAATTAAAAGGAATTGAATGAGAATAGGGTGAAAACAAATAGCCCTCCATTTATTCAACCTTAGGGCAGAAACCGGGTTCAATTCATATGCTACTGATGGTAACATCGGTATTGAAGACAAGACGTCATGGACCCAGTGACGCACTGCACTTCAACTTTCCAAACCACTCAAGTTTCTCTTAAAAGGACTTGTTTCATTCTCACGGGGAACCGACATTATCTATCGACTTTCTCTTAGAGATTGTTGATATTGAAGAAGGAGACCCTCTCCCTAGTCTCCGGCACAGGATCCAAATATGCACAAATTGAGTCTAGAGCCACGAGATCATCAATAAATCTCATTAGGACACTTTCAATGAAGGCTCTCTGTTTCACACAATGTGGAAAGAGAGATTATATCTTGAGTCCTACACATTATCCTTGTGGTATTGCCAGAACATCTGAGTGATGTGTTTACACATTTACAATGAAGATGGAAAGCCTTCTGGAGCCAACATCAAACAAGCTCCTGGTAGGTGGCATGTGAGATCTATTTATATGGATCAACCATGTGACAACTGAACAGAAACAATGGGGCGATTCAATCTCTTGAATCAATCCTGGTTCAGGTTATGGATTGACGAATATCTTCGAAAAACCGGTCTTTGTGCTTAACAACTCTTTTCTTTAGCACATCGACCGTGTACGAATATTTCAAATCAAAAGGTGTTTTATGATTGATAATTGATTTTCATTTAAACCTTCGCTGTATTGCAAAAACAATTTCTATTGAGCAATACACGATTGTTTTTCAAATCTTTTTTCATCAATCAGTGGACTTATAATTCGCTGGTTCACTCACTCCGTGTTGTCTTCTTTGAGATGTTCCGGTTTGAGAACAGCTAGAACAGCTGCGAAACCCTGTCAAGGAAATTCTTCGGAATTATACCTGATCACAGGCAGTACTTGTACTGATCAACGGGGAACCATGGGCCGTGTACCTCAATTCAATGAAAGTGATCAAAGACACTTTCGTGTGATTTATTGCTAACTGTTGTATGCAGGTACACCCGACGTTTGCAGCTGATCAGAATGAAGCGGTCAATCCATAGCCGCATGCTCACTTAACACATTCATCTCATAAGAAATCATGATTAGTGCATCAATGACTCTGATATTTTCACTCCATGCTTCTGCTACGCTGCTGCCAATATCATGATTCAACAAATGCTTCCGCTACTCTGATGAGAAGATATCATGATCCAGAATGTGAGCATGTCGGTCCTAAAGTCACAACATCACATAATACCAACACCACAAAGGATGTGTCAGAGATGTAAAAGACCTCCACTTGAAGTAACCAAACATGCAATGTGAAGAATCAATGACTACGAGCTAGGAGCAAAGGACTACATCAAGAATGCAAGATCAATTGTTAATATGTTATCTGGTTGTATTCAATGTATTTTTGGTACATGATTGAGGTGACCTCCCTTAGGGGGAGATTGTTAGGAATTAGAAATTCCCAGTATTAAAGAGTCGGTCACCTCAAGTATATGTAATCGTTAGAAAGCTCGTAGTCGTAGTTCTTTTTAGTTAAGTAGTATTTAGTTAAGTAACACCGTGGAGGACGGACGGGTCTTTACCCACTGTATGCCTGATCCACAGCCCGTTGTGTGGCGTTTTATGTAAGACTATAAATACTCTCTACCTTCCAAGGTAGAGAGTTGGAGCTCATAATAATATCTTTCACTTTCTCTCACTAAGTTCCCTAAACCTCTAACTTTCTCTCTCTAGAATTCCATCTATATGCTACTTTGTGTTATGGTTTGATGTGTTTGTGAAATCCAATATCCTACAAGTTTGATATTTCTCTTAATTTTAGCAAATTAATTTTAGTCATCCTTACCTAAAAATGGGCAAAAAACTAGTTTTTCATTTATCATGATTTCTAAAGAATTTTCCAAATTTCTCTTGGCTACCATCTGATCTCTAGGATCATTTGGCTCCACTTGACACTCTCAAAACTATTAGTGTCATCCTTGATCACCCATTGGTGGTCATAAAGTCCTATTTCTTTCCATAAAAGGCAATCATTAGCTACCATCAATCATTCCTCTTGATCATTTAAGACCCTCTTCATTTAAGACACCTAATAAGACTGAAACACTCAAGATGTATAGGTACTAGACCTTACAAAACATCATTTTCCTTTTTCTTGGCTGCTGAGAGCCGGATCCCTAGGTTAAGCCTAGACGGATCCCTCATTGGAGGGAACTGTGGGGACCGGCTGCACAGAATCAGCTAATCCTAGCTAAAACAATCATTTCAAGCTTTCCTTGCTAACTTGAACACTCCATCTTGTCTTAATTGACTTCCTTGGTCAGTGCAACTCTTAAGTTGACTCTTGTGCATGCAAATCATTGCATTTTGAAGGATCTTAGTGGTTTAAGCCTTAAATTCACTTACCAATTCCCTCCCTTTATAAACCACCTTGTTAATACTTCTAACTCACCATCCACAACTTCATTCTCAGCAACTAGAAAACCTTATCTCACTAATCTTTATCATTTCATCATGAGGAAAGCTCCTAGTGCCAACTCCTCCACGAAAGGACCACCCAAGAAACTTGCTCGTGTTGTTCACGAAATTTCTTCAACCTAATCATCACCCGTTAAATCCACAAACGCTAGGATTTCCCATCAACCAACTCAACCAATCAAACCAATCCCCAAAAGGATTGTTCCCACAAAACTACCATTGCGAAATGCTACTATACCTCCTAAACCAAACACCCCTATTTCCACTAAACCATCACCCTTGGTGCCTAAAGCCATATCATTCACCACTCCTTTCATCTCCACACCTCTAAAACTTAGAGGACTTACCTTCTAGGCCATCTCATCCTCCACCATTGCCAACATTCTCCTCAATAGAGAGAATAGCGCAACAACAAAACCATGGTGTTGAAACGACACTAGCACCGGTATCCTTTTCTCCATCACCCTCGAATAGTCCCTTTTGGATTATGAGGAATCATCAAAGTCAACCACCCGATCACATGGAAGTAGATACCTCTCTACCACCGTCCTCCACACACATTCCACCACCATCACCCTTAGTTGATCCACATCCACAAATCCCTCCTTCTTTTGAGAATCCTCAACCTTCCATCTCAAACCATTACATTTCTACCACCACCACTTCCAAGCCATGACAAAGATTGTTATCATTGTTAACATGTTGAAGGTTTAGTACATGAACTACGTGAAGAGCTACGTTTCATGTGTTATCACCTCCTCGAACGTTTTGATGAGGTCAACAAAACTAAACACTCCTAAGCTTAAGGATTCAAATGACGTTCTAGTCTTAAGACTAACTTAGATTGATTAGGAATCATATTTCATCTTTAAGTCATTCTCTTAGTTTTAGAGATATGTATATCATTTCTCGTATTTTTATTGAATGAAATTACATGTTATATGCCATATTGTCTTGAGAATATGTTTGGTGCCTTAATACATAACTCATTTTGATGTTAACATCACATTTTACACCATATTGCTGAATTGAGAATGCAGGTTACGGATCCCTCACTTTGGCCTAGACGGATCCCTCCCAGGGAGGAACCGTGGGATCCGTGCAACAGAAACAATTTTTCTTACTAATTTGAGTCTTATCTGCAGGAAATTATGCATCATATACTTGTTAACCTTTGTTTTATAGATTTTCAATATACACTTGAAGACTTTGACACCCTCAACAAGGGGGAGTTTCTTGTCAAAGCAAAATGCTGCAAAAACGCTTGCAATACTTTCACATAGGAGTACATTACTACTTGACGTCCTCCTCACAAAGGAGCACTCGTCAAGGGGGGACATGTTCGTCTAAAAGACAAAACCATTTGCAAATGATATTGCAAAAAAAACACTCATTTAGCTTTCCTAATTACTTGACTCCCTCAACAAAGGGAAGCACCCGTCAAGGGGGAGCTAAGACGAGAATCCTTCTCTTTTCTTACTCTCTATTTTTTCATATTTTTACTTTTCACATGTTTTTCTTCAAACAATGTGTTAGTTTCTTTTCGACGCTCTTTTTGTTTCGACATAAAGGGGGAGAAGAGAGTAAAAACTCCAATTCAAACTTTTACAAATTTTAGTTTTTCCTTAAAATAATCTTATGTTTTGTCATCAACAAAAAGGGGGAGATTGTTAATACAAATAAGCCGTAAAAATGTTTATTTATATTTTACGATCTTCTAATGTTTTGTCGATAACAAACGTAAAATCATTTTAACGAAACAAATAAAATACGTAAATGGTTTGAGCCAATAGTTTACTAACATACTTACATTTTCATATAAAACACTAAACAAATAATAGTGTTTACATTTATAGAAATGCATATGTATAACAACTAGTGTTTACATAATGGGTATATATATATATATATATATATATATATATATATATAGGGAAGGGATCGGGTGTGTTCCAGCTTTTAAGTACGGATGGTACGGATGAATATCAGCCGCACGATCAAGTGTTCATCTGATCTACGTTAAAAAAAACGCGGTGGCATTTTCGTAATTAATCTATACTATTATAATATCAGTGTAGATCTGAATAACAAAACATATAAAAACATAAACTAAAAAAAAATCTAAAAACAATGATTTCATCAAGTTTAAGTTTTGCAGAACTGAACGAAGGTAAGTTTCTTAATTTCGAATTTAAGAATTTTTTTATGATAGTTAGTCTGATATTAGGGATATCTGATGATAGATAATCTGATATTAAGAATATTGCTATTCTGATATAATTCAAACTGAAGATAGCTATTCTGATATTAACATAATTAATTTTTTTCTTAAGATACTTATTCTGATATTAATTTTAACTGAAGATTTCTAATATGATATTAAGATATTTCCATTCTTATTAACATTTTTATTAAATGAATATAGCTAATGTAACATTAACACAACAAAAAATTCTTAAAAGTTTTATTCAGATATTAATTGTAACTTAAGATTTCCAATATGATATTTAGATATTTTCATTTTCGTTTTTATTTTTATTCTGATATTAACGGTATCTGATGAGAGCTAATCTGATATTAACGAATTCCCTTTTTCTTAACATTGCTGTTTTCATTTTTATTTTGATATTAACGGTATCTGAAACTGAAGTGTATAAGGTTCTGGTGTAAATATACTGATAAAAAATTTCTTAACATCAATTGTAAACTGAAAATTTCTTATATGATATTAATAAATTTACTTTTTCGTTATCATTTTTATTATGATATTAAAGGTGTCTGATGAGAGCTAATCTGATATTAACGAATTCCCTTTTTCCTAACATTGTCATTATGATAATAACTATAAGAAAATTCTTTTTTTCTTTATGTGCTTATTATGATATTCATTATAATGTTTATTAAGATCTTTAATTTTTTTTCATTATAATGTTTATTCTGATATTAATGGCATTTGATGATACCTATTCTGATATTAACGAACTTTCGATTTTCTTGTCATTGTTATTCTGTTAATAATTATAAACTGAAAAACGGCATATTATAATAATTGATCTTAATCAATTATTAAGAAATTTCTTTCATTTTTATAAATTGTCTCTGAAAATTATAATGATAGGTAATCTGATATCAATAATTTTTCTTAAATATCAAGTTCATATTACTTACTTAATAAATTTGATAAAGTAGTTAATTCAGATGATTTCTGTTATTACAGATAATTTGATAATTAATTCTAATTAGTACTAGTAGCAAAAATAGTATCTTAGTACTAGTAGCTGATAGTTAATCTGATATTAAAAAATCTTAACTATCGGCTTGTTATATTCAACAGAAGGAGAAGAAAGGTTAGTTGATGAAGAAGAAAGTTCAGCAGTGGATGATTTTTTGTCTGATTATAAGCAAAAAATGCGAAAATGCTTGAGTCAAGTTAAACAAGAAATTAAGGCTGCAAATTCTTTATTAACTGAAACATTAAAATATTTGACATGCGGCAATTATCCTTATGACACAACAAATATATGTGTGCTACGCTACCATCTCAAAAAGCTGGAGAAAAGAATGGAAGTAGTTGAAGATTTTTCTATTTGTGACAGTCACATTTACTTTGATTTGCTAGAATACGATAAGGATCAGGTATTATTGCTTTATATAATCATAATAAAGTTTTGCATATGCTATTAGAAATTTATAAAAAAATTTGATATACTATCTATTTCTTGTATAGATTCATGAAACTTGTCTAGACAAAGTAAGAGCGATAGTTGATGATGCTGCTTTGATGATTGTAAAGGTTGTTAAAGAATTTGGTTTGCCACCTTTGAAAGATGAAATACATCCAGCTATATGGGAAGCTCTTTGCAAGATAAGCAATCAAATTAAACATATTAGAGATCCAAATTTTTTTACATTTGAAGATGTAGAAATATTTGATAAGTGTGCAGAAGAGGCAACAAGAAAAAAAAATGGTCAATGATGTTTTGAGAGAAAAGGTACTGTTTTGTGACATTAAATATTGTTGTTAGTCAGATTTTAATTGACCTTATTCTTATGTGATATTAAGAAATTTTGATATTATTTTTGATGATTTAGAAAGATATTAAGAAATTTCTGATTTTTGTAATATAGATTTTATTATTCAGAAAGCAAGACTGTCTGATGATAGTAAACTGTATGGTACTCCCATTTTTAATATCAGAATAGTTAGGAAAATCAAAGTTGAAGAGTTAGTTGAAGAAAAACTTACATGGTCCTGAAATATAATGATTGATAAACATTTTTTTCTTCAAGAACAAATACTTTCGGTAGAATATCTAGATTTTGATTTAAAAAATATAGAAATAAAAAAATCTTCCAAAGATAATAAATTATCGATGATACGAAAAAATATATTTTTAATACAAAAACATTCATTATATTAAAACTGCAAAAAAAACATGAAATGAAAATGAAGAAATTTTTTATTTTTATGTTTTTCTATGTGTGATTGATGGAATATTTATAGGCAAAAAACATAGTGATTTGTACAAAACGAATATAGAGAGCCCTTAAAAAATAAATAATATTTTAAAGTACAACTGCTTACTTTATTCCCATCATATTAAAATGTTTTTATGTTTTTCATATTAAAATGTTTTTATGTTTTTCTTATGTTTTTCTATGTGTTCTATTTATAGTGGTATTCTCAAAATAATATTTTTAACAATAAAAGAAAACAATTATTAATACTAGCAAGACTGTATCTTAATTAATAATATTCGTAATAGTATTTTAAGAATAAAAATACTATTTTTAATTAGTATTAATGTTTTTCTTAAAATACAAAAATAGAACAATAACTCTGATATTAAGAGTATACTTTATTAATTAACTACGTGAATGAACTGTAATAATTATAATCATTAATATGTTGTTTATTGTCAAAATCAACTTTAAAGATTATCACAGATAAAGGGATATCTTTTACCACTATAAATAATAACTAACATATATGTCACATCTTGAAATTACTTTTAATACATGTAAATAAATATTAAAAATATGTATTCATCATAAGCCAACTAAATTTTGATATTTAAGACATTATATACGTATACGTCATAAAAAATGCAAAATATTAAATTTTCTTTGATTTTGGTTTTAAATATAACAACTAACTCTGATATTAAGATAATATTATAAATTAAGAAAAGTAAGTCTGATATTAATGTAATATCATTAATTAAACAATAAAATTTGATATTAATACAATATTAATAACTTCTGTCAGTCATTCATTTTATGAACAACTAAATCTTATATGATTTAGAGTACTCTTTTTAATAATGCTAGTCAATAAAATAAAAATTTTACATTCTATGATAATATCATAGTATATGAATTGATTAATATGTGAAATTTTATTAACTCTGATATTAATTGAAATAAATGTTCCAAATTATTTTTATTACAGATAAAGTGATATTGTATTGTCAAATTATTTTAAATAGTATCTGACATTGATAGCTCATATATCAGTTTGAAAAAATGCTGCTAGGAATTTCGAAAGAATTACACTATTTTAATTTAGTGTGATATTAAGTTAGTGTGATATTATGTTTCTGACATATAACATTTTTTTAAATAATATAAACTTCTAACTTAAACATACTTATTAAAATAAATGTTCCAAAATTAATATAACATTTTTTTAAATAATATAATTAACGTTTAAATTTTACGTGGGAAATAAATTTTAATATGATATTAAGAAATAAAATTTATTTCTTATATAATATAATTAATATTATTATTATTACAAATAAAGTGATATTGTATTGTCAAATCATTTTAAATAGTATCTGACATTGATAGCTCATATATCAGTTTGAAAAAATGCTGCTAGGAATTTCGAAAAAATTACACTATTTTTATTTTAGTGTGATATTAAGTTACTGTGATATTAATTTACTGAGATATTAAATTTAATATCATAGAACATAAAGATAATTTATATAGAAAAAAATTTGAAAATAAACTTCTAACTTAAACATATTTATTAAAATAAATGTTCCAAAATTAATATAACATTTTTTAAATAATATAGCTCAAATATCAGTTTTAAAAAATAATACTAACGTCAAAAACTACTCAAAAATATATTAAATTAGAACATGTATATATTAAAATTTCTTTAAAGGTACTCCAAAAAGTATTAGAGGAACGAAACCGAATTGTTAGTATTTAAAATCTCTTTTGTTTGACTTATAAAGTCAACAGATTAAAAATGTAACAAAAATTCAATATTATAACAAAAGAAACACACAAAACATATCAGTTAAGCTACAAAACATAGCATATCTTGGAAGGAATTCACTGAAATAAACTTTAATTAATTTACATTAATTTATATTTTAATAAAAACCATTAAAATTAAAATTTTTCTACAATAACAATTGATCTTCATCTTCATAGTATTCTTCATCTTCATTTCTTTTTAAAAATCTTCATCTTCATCTTCCATAATTGATCTTCAACTTCATGTTCTTCCGTTTCTTACATTATATGAGTAATAACTTTTATTAGGAGTAGGCACACAAAGATACCTTGTATCAACAATGCTGGACTTCCATCTCTCGGGTTTAAGGTCTTGTCTATCATTACACAGGTGGCACCATTTTGTATCTACACAACATGGAAGAAGGTTTTTTAGACTTCATTAAAAATAACTGCACAAAAATTTACTAAAACAAGAATAAAGAATAACCCCGGTAGTACATGACATGCGGATTGATAGCATTTTTTCCAATTTTTTAGAGCCACTTATCTTTACAGTATACAACAACAAAAATAGCATTTATTTCCTTTTAATATGAAATCTTCTTCATTTTCTGCGTAATATAATAATTCAACGCAAGTATGCTAACCATTTAGACTAAAATGTAATGAGCGGATCCTTGAATAACTCTGTTTCACAAAAGCAATTTTCTATATATGTGACTTTATTACAGTATTCTGTTTACCTTAATACCTTGAATATAGGTATCTACGTACGTCGCCAAGACTGTTAGGAATTAGAAATTCCCAGTATTAAAGAGTCGGTCACCTCAAGTATATGTAATCGTTAGAAAGCTCGTAGTCGTAGTTCTTTTAAGTTAAGTAGTAATTTAGTTAAGTAACACCGTGGAGGACGGACGGGTCTTTACCCACTGTATGCCTGATCCACAGCCCAAAGTGTGGCGAGTTATGTAAGACTATAAATACTCTCTACCTTGCAAGGTAGAGAGTTGGAGCTCATAATAATATCTTTCACTTTCTCTCACTAAGTTCCCTAAACCTCTAACTTTCTCTCTCTAGAATTCCATCTTATTCGCCACCTTGTGTTATGGTTTGATGTGTATGTGAAAAGTTATATCTTACAAAGACCAAGAAAACTTTTAATACCATTTAGTTCCTTCATATTATTATAAGATATAATGGGCTCGTAGTACAATAGTTCCCATTTAAGATAGTTTCCTACTTCCAGAGGGAAAAGTTTTAATAGCTCCAAGCCATTTGAAGCATGTAAATAAGATTTACTTTGATGCTCACGTAATCAAGTATAAAAAAAGAAATGCAGCTGTGATAGAGAGAATTGTAACACGAACCAAAGCCTAAGTAGGCAATAACCAACAACCAGAATGAATGCTAATGATGAAAAAGAGTTGCAAGAAATTCCTTGAAAAAAAAATTGAGTTTCTAAGAGTACCTCATCCACGGCATTATCAAGAAGCTCAACGGCTGCATATAGAAAGAGCCATAAAGACTATGTGTTAGAAATAAGCAAAATCATAACTCGTTGTAGTATTATACAGCATAAAAAACGAAGGAGGTGAACATACCACCAAAGGCCCATTTGTGTGAAGTAGCATTTGAATGAAGAAACTGAATATGAATGTTCTCAACAAATGCTTTGTTAGATTGCATTTGAAACGAATGTTATCAACAAATGCTTTGTTAGAAAAAGCAAAGTTGAAAAGTTAGTTGAAGAAAAACTTATAGGGTCCTGAAATATAATGATTGATAAACATTTTTTTCTTCAATAACAAATACTTTCGGTAGAATATCTAGATTTCGATTTAAAAAATATAGAAATAAAAAAATCTTCCAAAGATAATAAATTGTCGATGATACGAAAAAATAGATTTTTAATATTAAAACATTCATTATATTAAAACTGCAAAAAAAACATGAAATGAAAATGAAGATTTTTTTTTTCTATGTGTGATTGATGGAATATTTATAGGCAAAAAACACAGTGATTTGTACAAACGAATATAGAGATCCCTTAAAAAATAAATAATATTTAAAGTACAACTGCTTACTTTATTTCCTCATATTAAAATGTTTTTATGTTTTTCATATTAAAGGTTATGTACGTTATTTTTAAAGTACAAGTGCTCAGATGTAGTGGTAATAATATTCTTAATAGAATTTTAAGAATAAAAAAATTATATTTAGTTAGTATTAATTTTTTTCTTAAAATACAAAAATTAATATGATATTTTTTTTTTATCTAATTCAATTTAAATTATCTAACTTTGATATTAAGATAATATCATAAATTAAGAAAAGTGAGTCTGATATTAATGTAATATCATTAATTAAACAATAAAATTTGACATTAATACAATATTAATATCTTCTTTCAGTCATTCATTTTATTAACTCTGATATTAATTGAAATTTTACTATAGCATATATCTAGACACTGTGATAGAAATACAATATCATATATCTCTAGACAACTAACTCTGATATTGTATATTTTTATAGTCAAATCATTTTAAATATTGTATTGTCAAATCATTTTAAATAGTATCTGACATTGATAGCTCATATATCAGTTTGAAAAAATGCTGCTAGGAATTTAGAAAGAATTACACTATTTTAATTTATTATGATATTAAGTTACTGTGATATTAAGTTACAGAGATATTAAAAATAGTATCTGACATTGATAGCTCATATATCAGTTTGAAAAAATGCTGCTAGGAATTTCGAAAGAATTATCTGACATATATGTCAGTTGGACATAAAAAGTAATATTTTGTGTCTCGAGCAGGTACTTTTCATCATTATAAAATCTGTCATGTATAATAGCGTGTTATGTATATATGTTTTCAACAAATACTTTAATATTTAACGTCAAAATTTATCTTAAGTCACTAAAGTTTTAAAGTTGTCATCCAGGTTACTAACTCTGATATTAATTGAAATTTTACTAACTGTGATATTAAGACACTGATATTAATACAATATCATATATTTATGCAACTAACTCTGATAGTAATACAAATATCTTGAATGTCAAAAATATACATAAAAAAACACGAATTAAAAAAAACAAACATTATTGAAAAACTATATGAAAATTAAATGTAAAACTTTGACTTAATTTCATCACTATTTGACATGTATGCAAAAGTAAAACTAAGTGTGATATTTAGACAATATTAACAGATATACCTCATTATAACATGCAATTATAAGAAAATAAAAATAAAAAATAGGATTTGAATATTAATATTTTGTTTAAGACACTCTGATATTAAAATAGTGTGATATATTATAGAGAACTAACTTTGATATTTAATCTGATATTAAAAAAATATCTTTATAAAGAAAAGTAATTATGATATTAAGACAATATTAATTTAAAATAGAATCATAATATCATGATATACGAATTGATTAATCTTTGAAATTTTACTAACTCTGAAATTAGTTGAAATTTTACTAACTGTGATATTAAGACACTCTGATAGTAATACAATATATTGAATTTCAAAAAAATATTGAAACTTACTCATTAAAAATATTGAAACTTACTACGTCATAGGCCAAGTAACTCTGATATTAAGAGAATATCAATATGTATACGTCATAGAACATCCAAAATATTAAATTTATGAAATATGATGTTATATTCATTAATTTTTGTGTATAGAAAAAATCACCTATGAAGATTATCTATCATATATGTAACTCTGATATTAAGAGAATATCAATATGTATACGTCATATTAAATTTTTAATATCCATAATATTAAATTTGTTTGATTTTGATTTTAAATATAACATAATATTAAGACAACTAATATTTTAAATAACTATATTTATGAAATATGATAGTTATATTCATTAATTTTTGTGTATAGACAAAATCAACTTTGAAGATTATCTATCATATATGTTAGTTGGAAATTACTTTAATTTCTTTGACTTTCTATGACATATATGTCAGTTGGACATAAAAGTAAATATTTTGAGTTTCGAGAAGATATTTTTCATCATTATAAAATCTGACATGTATCATAGCATGTTATGCATATAAGTTTCCAACAGATAGTCAAACTAGTTAATGAAACAGATATGCAAATATCTATACGTCATAGGCCAACTTACTCTGATATTAATAAAATATTAATATATATACGTCATATATATTTTACAAAAAATATTAAATTTGTTTCATTTTGATTATAAATATTTTGTTTCAAAACTATGATATTAACAGAATATCATATATTAAGACAACTAACTCTGATATTAAAATTTTGATTTTGTTTTTAAATAGAAAGGGATGCTTAATATTTTTTCTCAGAAAATCTGATATTAAGAAAATATCTTTATTAAGAAAAGTAACTCTGATATTAAGACAATAATAATTTAAAAATAATATGTGTTATATTTAATATTTTAAATAACTATATTTATGAAATATGATAACTATATACATTAATTTCTTGTGTACAGTCAAAATCAACTTTAAAGATTATCTGACATATATGTCAGTTGGACATAAAAAGTAATATTTTGTATCTCGAGGAGGTACTTTTCATCATTATAAAATCGATTTGCTGCCATTGATTTGCAAAATTAATTTCATACAAAGAATATTTGTTTTAGAAAATATTGATTTGCAGCCATGAGTTTCTAATTTTTAGAGAATTTTTTTCTAATTTTTTTTTAGAATTTTTTAAGAAATTTTTTTTTCTTGAAAAAAAATTTGAGATTTTTTTTATTAAAAAAAATTTCGAATTATTTTTTTTTGAAAAAAAAAATTTCGACAAAAAAACATTTATTAGAATTTTTTTAGAATTTTTTTTAAAGGACTAACTAAGAGAAAGGACTAACGTTGCAAACGATCTTTGGTATAAATGACTAATGTTGTTAATAACCGTTAGGTTAAAGGACTAATGTTGCCACTTTACAATTCGACTTAACTAACTGAACTAACTTCGTTAGAAAAATGGACCAAAAGTGGAACCAAACTATGCATTTTGGACTAAAATCGCTACTTTTTGAACAAATGGACCAAAAGTGAAATCCAGGTACAACCACAAGGACCAAAAATGTAGTTAACTCTATTATAAATTAAGAAAAGTAAGTCTGATATTAATGTAATATCATTAATTAAACAATAAAATTTGATATTAATACAATATTAATAACTTATGTCAGTCATTCATTTTATAAACAACTAAATCTTATATGATTTAGAGTACTCTTTTTAATAATGCTAGTCAATAAAATAAAATTTTTACATTCTATGATAATATCATAGTATATGAATTGATTAATCTGTGAAATTTTATTAACTCTGATATTAATTGAAATAAATGTTCCAAAATTAATATAACATTTTTTTAAATAATATAATTAACCTTTAAATTATACATGGAAAATAAAATTTAAATATGATATTAAGAAATAAAATTTATTTGTATATATAGTATAATTAATATTATTTTTATTACAGATAAAGTGATATTGTATTGTCAAATCATTTTAAATAGTATCTGACATTGATAGCTCATATATCAGTTTGAAAAAATGCTGCTAGGAATTTCGAAAGAATTACAATATTTTAATTTAGTGTGATATTAAGTTAGTGTGATATTATGTTTCTGACATATAACATTTTTTTAAATAATATAAACTTCTAACTTAAACATATTTATTAAAATAACTGTTCCAAAATTAATATAACATTTTTTTAAATAATATAATTAACGTTTAAATTTTACGTGGAAAATAAATTTTAATATGATATTAAGAAATAAAATTTATTTCTTATATAATATAATTAATATTATTATTATTACAAATAAAGTGATATTGTATTGTCAAATCATTTTAAATAGTATCTGACATTGATAGCTCATATATCAGTTTTAAAAAAATGCTGCTAGGAATTTCGAAAGAATTACACTATTTTTATTTAGTGTGATATTAAGTTAGTGTGATATTATGTTTCTGACATATAACATTTTTTTAAATAATATAAACTTCTAACTTAAACATATTTATTAAAATAAATGTTCCAAAATTAATATAACATTTTTTAAGTAATATAGCTCAAATATCAGTTTAAAAAAATAATAGTAACGTCAAAAACTACTCAAAAATATATTAAATTAGAACATGTATATATTAAAATTTCTTTAAAGGTACTCCAAAAAGTATTAGAGGAACGACACCGAATTGTTAGTATTTAAAATCTCTTTTGTTTGACTTATAAAGTCAACAGATTAAAAATGTAACAAAAATTCAATATTATAACAAAAGAAACACACAAAACATATCAGTTAAGCTACAAAACATAGCATATCTTGGTAGGAATTCACTGAAATAAACTTTAATTAATTTATATTTTAATAAAAACCATTAAAATTAAAATTTTTCTACAATAACAATTGATCTTCATCTTCATATTATTCTTCATCTTCATTTCTTTTTAAAAATCTTCATCTTCATCTTCCATAATTGATCTTCAACTTCATGTTCTTTCGTTTCTTACATTATACGAGTAATAATTTTTCAAAATGTATAAATTCATGTACTCTCCCCATTCAGAATCTAAATCTGAAGAGATTGAAACACTTATAATTATAAGAAAAGAATAAATTATAAGAATATACTCAATATTCATATAATTTTTTCTTATCACAATATGAATAAAAACATTAATAAAAAGGTGGAAATGTGTCAAGCTCAATAGATTCAGAATATTTTAAAATACTCTATACACCTATCTAACTTATCACATTTCTGCTTTTGTACCATAGCGACATTCGGTAAAATATCTAGGTTTCATACCATGGTACTAACATGTATATAATAGATGTAGAAGAAAATTTAAAATGATGTTACACATATTTAAATAGAGCTTCTACATCTATTACAAATTTCGGTAAAATATCTAAGTTTCTTAGCATATAAAAAACCATAGAATAACCTCCAGGATCGTAAATAATATAGAAAAATATAAAAACGAAGTACATGGTTGCACTAAATATGACTTTTAGTTTTTATAGAATGAAAGAAAGATTTATGTTATTTCTTTCTAATGGAATAGTTTAATTTTATAGAAGCGAAGTGGTAAACGAAAAGGCTCTTTCATAGGAACAATAAATGATTTTTTTATTTGATTTGATCGAATCTCGAGGAGAAAAATAATAAATGGCTTTTTATCTTTTTATTTTTAAACTCATAAAGTATTTTAACATAATTAAATTAAACTGTTATATTTAATTAAACATTATTACATTACAAAACACATTGTTAAACATATACAAAAGACAGACATAAAAATCCTAAAAATTATCAGCATCAGCAGCAACTTCTTTGAGTATGTTGATAAGGTTTTTGGCACATTCATCCATCTCTTGATACTTATCTTTGACAATAGCATTATGATTTTTCAAATTCTTTAAACTGGTTATCATCTCTTGATATTTTGCTTCAGCATCAACATTAAAATCTTTGTAAATCTTAAAATCAGCTATCGCCTCTTCAAACGTAGCTTCCAAGTTAGCGTTATCATCTTCGATCCTCTTGAAACGAGCTTTCATATCTTCATACTCACATTCATACTGTGGGAGTTGTTCAATAATTGTCTTCCTCTTAGAAATCAGCTCTTGTTTCTCTCTGAAATTTCCTTCTATTGGAAAAGTGTTTTCTGGCTCACAAGTAACTACCATTTTATTGAAACGATCTATCATGTCCATCTCATCTTTCAAAAAAGAATCCTGCAAATTAGCACAATTCGGAGTGCATGTACCCTCTGGACAGAAAGAACACGGCATTTCAAGTATACGTAAATGATTGTGAAGATTGATAATGTAATTGATATAAATGTTACAAATATTATAAGTGCATTCAAAAAGTTAAAATGAGGTTTACTGAAATGGGCCTTATAAATTGGGCCTAATTTTATACAACTGTTTTATAGTGTATTCAAACTTTTACATAATTTTTGTGCAACTGTTTAACATTTAAAAAAAAATCCATGTATTTTTATATATGAAAGTAGCTAAAAAGTAGACTCAGTATATCTATTCAGAATATACGTATATAACAGTGAATATTAAAAAAAAAAATTACAATTTTGCTGCTTCCGTTATAATCTCCTCCTTGAATTTGTTAGCATCACTTAATAAAATCTTTACAGCATACAAATTTCTCAATGATGCCAACTCATCTTTACTTCCATTTTGCTTAAATATAGATCTCCATTGTTTGTCCTCGCTTCCAGAATAGAATTCAAGGTGCCTCATAGTAAAAATGCCACAATCTGTTTTATTTTTCGATGCTTGCCATTGCATTTCAAGTCTTCGAGGAACACACTTTGAAATCTGTTCAACCTTTGAGTGCTTTGAAACATTTAGATAATGACAAAACAATTTGAACTGAAAAACAAAAAATAAAAATAAAAAAATAAAAATATTAACCTTAAATTTGTTACATATATATAAAAATAATAATAATGATATTACCAGGTTTTGAGTTGTATTTCCATATATAGCACCACTTTCCTTTAGATTGTCAATAATGACAAATGACGGATTGAAGAGATTGAAGCAATAAACATAGAAATGATTTTGTCTACATAATAAAATTCATAAAAGTATATATTGTAATATTAAAATTAAATTTAATAGTTTTAAATGGAAATAACATAATTTTTAATGTGATATCAGATAAAGTGTTACAAATGTTACTGCTGCTGCAACAAAATGTTGCTACTGCTGAAACTACTGCTAGTACAACTTCAACCACTGTTGGTTTAAAAGTTTTACTACAATAAATCGCAGTAAAACAACCACAACCACAATAAAATCGCAGTACAACCGCTTACTAATATTTAATTTGTAAATTTAGTAATTACTTAATTATAGCTCCTCAATTATTAACTATAGATAAAGTACAACTTCTTGTTGTCTTAAAATATATGATTTCTAAAGTACAAATAGTTAATTTCAAATAAACTGCTGTTGCAACAACAAAATACATAATGCAACAAATGTTCCCACTGTAGCAACAAACAAATGTTTTGTCACATTTAATGATTTAAGAAAACAAAATTTAAACTTACCAGATTAACTGTCGATAGATTATTACAATTCAGAAAATTATTGCATGCAAAATTGATTGCATTCAAAAATTCTTCTTGTATCTTTTTATATCCAAGTCTGCTTTTTTCTCTTCGAGGTCCCTGAATTAAATTTGAAAATAAAAAGATTTTAAACGCTTTGTTTTCTTAAAAAAAATTAAGAAATAAAAAATAATAATAAAAAATGAAAAATCAGAAGACATACCATTGCTTCAGTGTTAAGAAATAATCTTAAGCATGATCCAGGACTTCTATATTTTTCTTGAAAATTCAACACAATAGTCCAAATATCTATGATGTTTGAGGTAATCTGTTTTGTTTTATTAATCAGATCTTTAAAATAGCTCCGATTGACAACACAATAAAAATCTGACCCAAAAAAATGCTCCCTGTATTAAAACAGGACCTAGTACGAATTCTAATAAAGAATTGTGACTTCGTTACCATACAGAAGACTAAAAAGTAAAAAATAATAATAAAAAATAAAGAATTAAAAAAAATTCTTTTGTTTCGCAAATTTTAGAAAAATAAAAGTTTAAATTAAGTCCCTGGAGCTTCTCTTTTTTCGTCTGAACCTATATTTTTCTATGTTCTTCTTAAAAACTTACGTTAGTTAAAACGTACGTTATTAAAAGACTTAACATTATTAGATAGCTGTCAATTAGACCATTCAAATTTAAAACAAAAGAATTTAGTAATTTACACTGTTTTGTAAACAAACAACGATGTCACCCTTGTAAACAACGTAATACATAAAACAACAACGTTGTCGTCAAATAAACTTTAATTGATAAACATG
>BPTQ01000004.1:309943840-309998908 GCA_019973895.1 Chrysanthemum seticuspe | reverse complement strand
AAAAAAAAAAAAAAAAAAAAAAAAAAAAACCATGTGCAATCTACATTACTTATTTATCATCTACCTGAATCCGTTGAATATCCTCGGACTCATTTGAATCCTCTTCTTCAGAATCATCATCATCAGATGACGAAGTTGATCGGAAAAAATTTATTGGCTCAGGACACTCAATTAAAGCCTATTACGAATAAAAAAAAGAAAAACTTACATTAATAACATAATTTGTTTCACACATATAAAAATTTGTGCTCATATAAAATACTTACTACAGAATTACTTAATTCATTGAGTGCTTCAACAACAACCATAAGCTGAAATTATAATGTATGTTATTAAAATAAAAATAAGAATGACAAGTCTGTGATATATATATATATATATATATATATATATATATATATATATATATTTGAAATGTTAATAAAATTAGTTTAATGACAGTGTATGTTATTAAAATAAAAATAAACAAATAAAATAAAATACCATTTTGTTCGAATTTGAAGAAGCTTCATGAACATGATCATAATCAAACCGATCTGCAAGCTCATCTATCTCTGGTTTTTCATCTGTCAGAGAAAGTAACTTCGTATTATTCCCATCTGTTTCTGAACTTTGATGTTTCTGTAAATTTAAAAACATTTCTAACAAAAATGAATTAAAATTAAAAAAAAAAAAAAGAAAAGAAAAAAATTAAAAAGATTGTTACCTTTAAATCTTCGACTTCAAAATTCATTGCTTCTTCCTTGACCTTTTCAAATTCTGGATATTTTGATAAAGCTTTTGTCTTAAAATGTAATGCTCTCAAAACTCTCTTTTTGAATTTTGCATTTTGATCCGTTATGCACAACTTGAAAAAAACAACCATTTGCAAAATCGAAAGATTAGTTATTCCAGAATAACTTTGAAAGCATTTCTTATTTTCCTTGTTTAAGTAACAAAGCCCTGCTTCAGGTTCTTCGTAATACTTAAGGTCTTGAAAGATGATACCATCTGGAACTCTTCGAAAACATGGACGATCTCCAGATAAAACTCTTCTACAACAATCTACAAAATACGGTTGATGAACAAAGGATGTGAAATGAGTCAACCCAATATATGATTGATAACACTCGTCAACTGTGATCTCATTCAGCATGTAGTCTTTTACGAAAATGCTTTGAATTTCTTTTATGATTTTTTTCTTCAGATTGCACTCTGTATTACTTTTGTAAATACAGAACATAAAATCTTTCCATTCTTGAAGTCCTAAAAAAGGAAGATCTTGATGCGAAATTGTGTCTTTTGAATTGTATTCTAACATCAGCGAGTATCTTAAAGATCCATTCACTTGCTCAACATCGACTTTAATAATTTTTTTATATCCATAATGTCTTCTGAATCTGCAAAATTTCAAAACTTGCTCCATATTCCATGAATCTAACGAAAGCTTACAGTCCAACAAAACTATCCTTTCTTCGTTGAATCTCTGTTGAATACTCATACCTTCTCTTTTAATGATTTTCCTAACTTTTGCTTTCGTTCCTTCTTCTTCATATTCATCTAGATGTTCTTCCATCCACTCCTCTGCATACTTTATCAATTTCTGTCTATGTATATTGATCTCATGAAGCAAAAGCTTTGTAATGTATCTACTTCTCAACACATCCATCTGCATTCGACGATTTGGGTCATTTTCTACTAAAAGACCTGTTTCCCAATTTTCATCTTGAGCCTCATAAAGTTCCATATGTGTCATCGCATATAAACCAGAATTGACTTTATCTTGTCTAGTTCTCCATTTTAGTTGAATTATTTCAGCACTTGAATCCAGCAAAAAACGAATATTTGGATGGCTCTTATCAAGCAAATAGGATGATAACAGAATTTTCTGAAAAGAATAAAAAATGAATGAGAACAACACAAAAAATATACTGAACAGGAAAAAGTATAAAGTAAAATAAAAATCAAATCTTACCACATAATAAAAAACGTGCTTGTATTTTGCATTATATGAAGCACCTGAATTACTGTTGTCTAAAATAACAGCACGACCATTCCTTATGTTGAAAACTATTACATAATAGTGCTCATATGCAAGGATTGGAAAGAACACCTATTAAAAATGAAATTAAAATCAAATAAAAGATGACTATTATTATGTTAATATTAATGATAGATTACATTACCAGTTCGATTTTTTCCATTGACATATCTTTTTTATCATTATCAAACTGATCTTCAACATAGCGTTTAAACTTTAGACAATGTCCTTCTTTATCTTTTTCATATTCCTTAAGATCTTTTGGCTATTAAAAACAAAAACAAAATGCAAAAAGTTACAAACAAAACATATTTGTGTATAATCAAAGAAAAATTAAGATAAAAAAATATATATTAACTTACAATCATCACTGTTTTGAAGTAATGTCTAAAACTTTTTAAAGCATCCTTTGTTAAATTTTCTTCAAAATTGAGGATACTAACAAAGTTATCAATAACTTCACGCTCAATCTCTGTTTCAGAAGCAAGACACTTGATATGAATTCTTAAAATTCCATTTACTTTCCCATAACTGAAAATCTCCTCCCTATAAAGTAACAAATAGAAATTATTATATACTAGCATATAGAAATTACATGTAAAAAATTAAAAATTAAAATTATGTATAGTTTTAAAAACTTACAAATCATTTTTCTCTGTATCGGATAGAATTATTTTCGGGAATAGTTTTTCAACCTGTGATTTGAATTCCATTATAGTCTCAACTCTTTTGTTCATATATGGAGATTCAAAAAGGATGCATGATTTTTTTCTTCGTTTTAGCTTCTCTTCATTTCCTTTGATATTCAAATCATGTTTTTGAAAAACCTGAAAAAGCGTATTAAAGTGCACTTATATAAGATATTATTTTTACTACTATTTACTAATAAAATAAAAAAAATAATTAATTAGATATGAAATCGTACTTGAATGGCAAGATTATCGATTTGATTTCTCTCAAGATCAATAACAGAATCTTCCATACTAACATCAGTAGAAACATCACTAGAAAGTTTTTCATCAAAAGTAGAACTCTCAGAAATATTTACTTCAGAAGATGAGATATTGTCGACAATGTAATTCTCACTTTTGATGTTTAAAAGTTCCTCTTCAGCCTTGATACACTTCAAAACATCATCACCTGTAAATGTTTCATTCTTATCAAAATCATCATCTTCAGTATCTAACATCTCACCATTTTCACATATCTGTTCTTCAAATGGTTCTTCTTCCTGAAGGATACATTTGGTGGTGTCACTCGTGCCCTTACCAATTTGATTAACCGGATTGCTTTGGGATTGCGTGACATCAATAGATTCTTTTGGGAGTACATCACCACTGCTAGAACCCACTGGCTTGTCAGGTTGATTACCTGCAAAGTTAGCTGTATTTTGATCTTCTTTCTCAAAAGTTTTCTTCACTTTGACATACTTGTCGCTTTCATTAAAAGATTCATAAGCATCAATGCCTTCTTCTAACTTTGTGATAGTTGCGCTTTTTTCTTTCTCGTTGTCTTTGTGATCATCAACTTCTTTCAAATGTTTGTTTAAAATTTCACTTTCTTCAAACTCTGACTTTCTGTCAGCATCTTCATCCTCATGTAAACATGCTTCATCAGAAGTAGAAAAATGATCATTAGGAACGCTTTCTTTAACCACTTTATTAGTTTCTATGACATCATCTATCTGCATCTCAGGCCTAAGAGAGTCTTCGGATTTCTTAATCTCATCTACTTGTAAGACATCTTTTTTAGTTTCTAAACAATCACTGTGTAGAGAAACTGCAGCCAACTCGATGATAACATTACTTCCTTTGTCTTCTAACTCTGACTTTCTGTCAGCATCTTCATCCTCAGGCAAACATGATTCATCAGCAGTAGAAAAATTATCATTAGGAACATTTTCTTCAGCAACACTTTCTTTAACCACTTTATTAGTTTCTATGACATCATCTATCTGCATATCAGGCCTAACAGAGTCTTCAGATTTCCCAATCTCATCTACTTGTAAGACATCTTTCTTACTTTCTAAACAATCACTGTGTATAGAAACTGCAGCCAATTCGATGTTAACATTACTTCCTTTGTCTTCTAACTCTGACTTTCTGTGAGCATCTTCATCCTCAGGCAAACATGATTCATCAGCAGTAGAAAAATTATCATTAGGAACATTATCTTCAGCAACACTTTCTTTAACCACTTTATTAGTTTCTATGACATCATCTATCTGCATCTCAGGCCTAACAGAGTCTTCGAATTTCTCAATATCATCTACTTCTAAGACATCTTTCTTAGTTTTTAAACAATCACTGTGTATAGAAACTGCAACCAATTCGATGTTAACATTATTTTCTTTGACAAGCCCTTCATCTTCTATTGCAAGGCTTTCAACTGGTATGTGTGACATTTCTTCATATGCTTTTGTGCTTGCATCATGCATTTCTGTATCAGCCAAATCTTGAACTTCTTCTGAAACTGCAGCAGTACGAACATCAAGAGTATGGGCATCACGAATAGAGACATCAATACTAGCAGCATTTTCTTCAGCAGTACTCTCAGCAAATGCAGCAACACTTTCTTTAACCAATTTATGAGATACTACAAAGAAATCTTTCTTAGTTTGTACACAATCACTATTTTCTTTGACAAGCCCTTCATCTTCTATATCACGCATTTCATCTTGTACGTGTGACAATTCTTCATATGCTTTTGTGCTTGGATCATCCATTTCTGTATCAGCCAAATCTTGAAATTCTTCTGAAGCTACAGCACTAGGAAGATCAAAAGTAGGAGCATCACCAATAGAAACATCAGCATTAGCAACATTTTCTTCAGCAGAACTCTCAGCACATGCAGCAGCACTTTTTTTAACAACTTTAACACTGCCTATAGAAACTGTAGCAAAATCCATGTTATCATTATATCCTGTGAACATTTTCGACACACACGATGTCAACTGAATTGCTTTTAACATTACCATCTTCATGTTCTTCCGAAGGAGTAACCAATTCATTGGCTGTGTAATCATCTTCATTTTCGTTCAAATATTGTTTGGCAGCTTCCTCAGGAAAACTTGTTTCATCAGCAATAGAAAGATCCGCAATAGGAGCATTTCCTTCAACAAAACTTTCTTCAACAACTTTTAAAGGTTGTACCACTTCACGTGAAATCATTTGAATATTACTTGTATTCTCTGATTCATCATGGATCTTATCATTAGTTTCTTTGGCACATCCTTCATTTGGTATTTCTGTTTCTTCAGCAAATCCCACGTTAACTACACCTTCACTTCTCTGTTTTTCTGTTTCATCTTTTCCATTTAAAAGCGACAAAAGTACTTTCTTAAGATTAACAACTTCTTCATCTTTTGAAAGAATATCATCATGCAATGAAAAATGTGATATACATCTTTTCAGATCAGAAATAGCTTCCTGAAAAATTAACAAATTAACAGAATAAGTTATCCATTTCTTAAAAAAAAAAGTTATGTAATAAGTTTCTTATTAAAATATGTATCTCAAGTATAGCCGATCTGACCTGCTTTTGCTTTGTAGTTTCAAAGTTGCTAATCTGAATCTCATCATGCTGCTTTAACGTAATAGTATAAGATATTTCTGTTTGGAACAAAATAACATAAGAAAAATTTTAAGTTCTTGAACAATTTAATATCTCTTGAACATCAACATGATTCAAGTTGTTATCTTCTGATAATTCAGTCGCATGAAAAGGTTGGAACTGGTTATTCTGCGTTAAAAAAATATATTATTAATAAATGACTAAGTGACTATATTATTATAAATGAATGAATACCTCATTTCGATAATCAAAATTGAAGGAATTGTCATCATCATAAACTGAAGGGTCATTTGCAGCATCCAACAAAGATGAACTCCCAAAATTCTCAATCCTCATTGGAGTATGATTATTAAAAAAATGGTTTTCTTCAGATGATGATGAATTGTCACTTTTAGCTTGTATAGGTTTTGAAGTTTCACAAATTTTGTTCTGATAAAAAGAATAAAAAGAGTTATAACAATCAAATATTATGTTTTTTAAAAAATAGTATAATCAAACTTTTAAGATTACCTGTTGCACTTCAGAATTCAAATGTTGACATTGATCTTCTGACACTCTTTTATTCTCTAATAGTAAAATATCACTAGATTCAAAAATTGGTTGATCAATTTCATCATTAACTTCCTCACTGAAGAAAACCCGATCATCTTCAAAAAACTCAGAAAAAATTTTAAGTCTTATATGTTCACAGTCCACTTTCCTCAGCAATTCTGTTGAGCAATACTGTAAGACATCTTCATTCGATTTGGTTCTTTTAAACAGCCATCTAATATACAGCAACTGTGAAAAAAATAATTCAAATATTTGTTAAAAAATAAAACCAAAATATATAAAAAAAAAAAAAAAAAAAAAAAAAAACGTAAGAAATGTTATTGGACCACAATACTGTTTATTTGCAGAATTCGTATCTAGATTAGGTGGATTTAGATCTAGAGATTCCATCATTAGACCACACCAATCAACTCTGATAATGTTATCATAATGATCAAAAAGTGATGGTAGAAATCTCATGTTTGATTCTCCTCCCGCACTTGAACAAATCATTGTAGTGACCAACAAAATAATGAAATTTAACTTGAAAACATCATTAACTGTATCAGTTGCCAAAATGAAGTCCTTGAGGTTTTTAGAAAAAGATCTATTGCCAGTTTCCACAATAAGTTTTCCATCTTCGTTAACATATTGTTTCCAAAAAGATTGAAGATTGAACTTCAATGTCTTGTAATTTAATCTTTTTACAAAATTAATTCTTAAATCTCCTTTTGGAAATCCTAAAACCTCATGCACCAAGTCTCTTGTAATCTTTATTTCTTCTCCTTTAAAAACCAGCGATTTTTCTTTTTCATTGTAGCAACTTAAAATTTTCCAAGCTAGGTTTGATGGTATAAGAGCAATATTAAGATTTAAAATCTTTTTAAAACCCAATTCTGCTACAAAATCTTTGAGACAAGGAATTTTTGATATGTGCTTTACTGCCTCATAGAAATTGAGAGGAGCGCTTCTTGTTCTGAGATCTGTTGGTTGGATGTATTCTTCTATAGTCAAGTAAACTTTACCCTTCTTTCTGAATGGTTTCTTTTCTTTACAAACAATTTCTTTCATCACAAATTTATTAGATGAAGTAGTCGTTTTTAATGGTCCTGAAAAATTAAATGAAGTTTGATTAATTTTAAAAATAAATAAACGAGTTTGCAACTGATTTTCTTATTAAACATGTGAGTATTTAATAAGGAAATCATTTTCAATTTAAAAAGTCAAAAAAAAAAATACAAAAATAATAAACATACTCTTCTTTGTTGATTTCTTGTATTTGATAACAGAGAAATCCTTTTCTGTATCTTCAGAAAAAACAAACTCGTCTTCTTTATCATGTTCTTCTGAGTTAGAATTTAAAAAAAAATCAATTATGTGATGGGTAGATTGATAGGTTCAAAGCTAATATAGTTTTATCATCTAACTGTTATGATGCAAAAATTATTGACAAATCCTAATTTTCACTTTTAAAAGAAAAAAACTATTGATATCATGCAAATTCTGACTATATAGTAACCAAGAATAAACTATCTAAACCAATATCATTTACTCAAAACACCCTAGAACAGAGTTACAAATGTACGGATCATTTGCTAGATATCAAATTAGTCGTTCAACTAAAAAATAGAAAGTAAACCACACACAGAATATAGATAAAATTTTCTACCTAATTAAGTCAATTATAATTAGTTGTAAAACTAAGTGTAAAAATATTTGTAAACTATAGATGTTCAGGGGATACGGTTCAGATAGGGTATTATTTGGAGGAATATGTGTATTTTATAGTATGCTTTCTGAGAGGGACGCTGAGATTACATGACCAAACAGCCTTACTTTGTTGCAGGATTGATCACTAGGGAATACATTGACCAACCGAGAGTACATGACTGCGAATACCAAACAGCCATAATAATTTTGTGTATATCAAAGACTATCTTACAGAGTCTAGAATCGCAAAAGTCTATCTTACAGCCAAAATAATTTTGTGTATATAAAAGACTATCTTACAGAGTCTAGAATTGCAAAAACTTTGAAAGAAAATTCTTAAAAATAAAACAAAAATTATTGACGAATCCTAATTTTCACTTTTAAAAAGAAATACAACAACAACAACATACCCAATCCCGCCTAGGCAGGGAATGGGGGAGGTAAAATGTAGACAGATCCTACCCCTACACCAGGGTAAACCCGTGTGTAGAGAGACTGCTTCCAACGAGACCTCCGGCAAGTGCATGTGTGCTAGTGCGAAAGGACAGAGATAGCATACTACAAAAACAATAGGCAAAAGCGTAATAAAAGGAAGGTAAGCAACAAGCAAACAAGGCATACAGGAAAAAAACCACGCACAAACACACCAAAAAAAAGCCAAAAGCAGACCAACATTCAGAGCCACCTCTACCCTGTTAGCATGTGCCAACATTCAGAGACATACAAGATAGCCGTACAAGATAGCCGTGCAAGATAGCCGGTCTAATCGCCACCTTATAGAATTTTCCCTTTAACTTAAATGGGATGTTCCTGTCGCAAAGGACTCCTGAACTATCTAAACTAACTTCTGACTATATAGTAACCAAAGAATAAACTATCTAAACCAATATCACTTACTCAAAACACCCTAGAACAGAGAATCATGACCATAACCAAACACTCCTTTATGATGAAAGTAACTAAGACAAAGTGTTTATAAGACATAATTTGAGTATATTTTGATTTTTACTTGTATCATATAACAAATAGTTGGAAATCAAATCTAATCAATCTTACTAACACTTGTAAACATACACAATGCATTCTATTCGAAATTAAACAACAAATATTCATTTTGCAGTGTATTGTGATATTAATTAAACATCATGAACTGAATCTACAACCAAAGTTACAAAACTAAAAATATACGGATCATTTGCTAGATATCCAATAAGTCCTTCAACTAAAAATATAAAGTAAATCACACACAGAATATAGATAAAATTTTCTAGCTAATTAAGTCATCTATAATTCAAATAAAAATCATTAACATACCTTCAACTGCATAGTTTACCTTCTTCTTTTTTCGTCTATCTTCCTTGCATAAATATTGTGGTTCACCTAATATGTAATAAGAATTTTTTAATTAAAATAAAAAATAAGTATATAATTATTTATAAAAAATATAAATAATAACCTTCAGTAAGACGCTCTATACTCGTTTTACGTTTCTTATTCTTCTGTACATCCAAAGTTACATATAAAAAACATAAAAAAAACACTATTAACATACAAATTTGTTTAATATCACAGTCAATAATGATCGATTTAAAAAGGAAAATCAAATGGAATATTAATAACAAACTGTTAAGATTAACAGAAAAGTAAAACTAACCTCCAGTTTTATTTTTAGTAGAACCGGAATAAAAGATTTTAACTGAAAAAAATAATAATAAAAAATATTAGAATAAACATTATAAGAACTTAAACTAAAATTATAACAAAACAGTATATGATTCGTTACATTTTTTAATTCCTTTGTTTTCTGAAGTATTCTGAATATGTAGTGGATGATCCATTGAATGCAATTTGATTTTTTCTGGAAATTTTAGTTTTGTGAAGGTATCAGAGTGTGTTTGATAATTTAGAAGAGAAGTGACTGTGATATTGGATCATGTTTTTGGGCGTTATAACATTTACGTCTAAAAAAACATTTGGGTTTAAAAAAAAAGAAATTGGGCTTCTAACAAAATGGACTATTATGCAAGGCTTTAAAAAAAAGAAATTGGGCTTCTAACGAAATGGACTATTATGCAAGGCTTTAAGCAAAAAGATGGATACCATTATTGACTTTTGTATAAAAAAGAGGCCCGTTTGTATTATTCCAGTACTATTGAGACAAGGCGACAAATAGTACAAAGTAGTGGATGTACCACTTCGGCTAGCGACTTGTTCAACGTAGCGACTTGTCTTTACTATTCTCAGCGACTTGACTTTGTTGTGACTAGCGAGTTGCTATTTAGCGAATTGGCCTCTTAGCGAGTTGTTCCTTAGCGACTTGCCCACTTAGCGAGTTGTTCTTTAGCGACTTGTCAACTTAGAGAGTTGTTGCTTTAGCGACTTGTTTCATAGCGACTTGTGCTTTTAGCGAGTTGTTACTTAGCGACTTGGTGACTTAGTGACTTGTTCTCAAGGTTTATAGCGACTTGGTTGATTATTGTTTTTGATACGGTTTTCTCTTGATTTAGTAAAATCCCGTGAAAGAATCTATTTCCCGGTTTAATCATAGAGTTATAAAATCTCGTGTAATCTGTAAACATGTCTACCAACGTGCCTACAATCATCTCTTCTATAGCTGAGGACGTTCAAGCAGCTGGATCAGATACTCGTCCACCCATGCTTGACAGAATTGACTATGACCCATGGGCTCAACGAATTAGGTTGTACATCCACTACTTTGTATAAATATGGTCAGTCCAAATACGCTAAAAAATGTCCTTTTTGTATGTCAAACATGACTGGAATGATTTGAACCAGACAAATACCTATCTGATCGGTTTTATTGGTCGGTCCAATCGATCAAATCAGATAGCTCAACCTTAAGTAGAATAAAGAAAAAAATGTAATCTCATTTTAACAAACTATATTTAGTTATCAAACAGCTATATTTATAAATAATAAGATTACTCGAAATCACATTTTTAATCTTTAAGTTTCTATAATATCGAAGGTCTCAAAAAAAGTCTACAAAAAGTCTACAAGGCCGATTAATCACCGATTACACGCTACTGAGCCACCAAACTTTCCAATTTGTGTAAATCACTCAAACAAGTCAGTCAACTGTCGTTAACGATGCTCAAACTTATCGAAAACTTGCAAATCTTGCGGAAAATACATTAATATCGTAATAAATTAGTTTTAATCACAGTTTATATTTATTTACAAGATGCTTTTCAAGGAAAAGTTTGCTGGGAATATCAAAACTTAAGGTAAAATACGAAAAGCTTGCCAAAAATGTCAATATGATTTATCACCGATCACTATTTTTGCAACCCTGAACAAATGTAGTCACTTATAATCGTTTTTTATATCTATTACAATATGTTTTTAAGAAAAATCTTTCCGAGGTTACACAAAACTTGTCAAAAAAAGTCAATATGATTCACGATTTTTGCAAACCTTGATAATATGACATTATAAACAAAAATAAAACGTAAAAAACTTGAATATCACATAAAATAGAAAAAAAAAATTTGTTCGGGTTTTATCTTTCCATACTGATCGGGTTAAAAAAATCAACCACCCACTTTATTTAACTTAAATGAATGCATTTTCTCTCTCTTAATTTTATTTCAATTCATAAAAACATAAACCCCAAAAATCAAATTCCAGATCCCAAAAAAAAAAAAAAGAAAAAAAAAAGAAAAAGAAATTGATGGCGAAGAAAAAAAGAAATCATAATTTGACAACAAATTCTGTTATTCAAATCGCAGAATTGTTAGGTATATTTGCTTAGTTTATCTTACAACCTTTTATGATATTACCATGTATAATATCAGAATAACTACTTAATACAGTTACTCTGATATTAAAAATATCCTTATTATGATAGTTATTCTGATATTAACATTGGTACTATTATTATAATAATAATTATTATTATTTTGTTATTATTATTATTATTATTATTATTATTATTATTATTATTATTATTATTATTATTATTATTATTATTATTATTATTATTATTATTATTATTATTATTATTATTATTATTATTGTAATTATTGTAATTATTTTGTTATTACAGGTGTCCTGATTTCTTTAACAAAAACGACAAGTAATAGAAGGAAGAAGAAGTTTAATTTTATTAATAAATTACTAAAATCTTATTATGAAAAAGATGATCCTGCAAGAAGAAGAACAAAAAGAAGAAGACGAATAAGACAAGTAGGGAAAGGTATTTTTGAAATCTCTTATGTTCATTAAATTATGTGAATTTACATGATAAAAATATAGTTAAATTGTTATTATTTACAAAAAATGATATATATCTATTAATATGAAGATGGTGAAGTTTTTAGTTGTTAGGTAATAATTGTATTTAGTTGTTAGCAAGCTCGAATTATTCGCTAATTGTTAGTTTTACTTGTATCAATAGTCACTCGTTTTAATGATGATAATGTGGCGCGAATACTCAAATACTTGTATCAGCAGTCAAACTTAATTGCAAACTTGTTTTACGAATAATCATCAAAAAGAATTCCTCCTTTACCCCTAATTATACGAATAACTTCAAATAACTAGTTATACTTTTAAATCTGGTTTGCCATAAGTTTAGGTCTAATGCTTACCATTGCGTTGATATATGTTAATCAGTTGCGTTTGCTTACTCTTCTTTGAGTCTATGGTCTTTGTTTTAGTCTTCGATTTGATTTTGTGCACTTTTTCTTTTGATTTTGGACGGTTTCATGTTTTTGTTACTGCCTTGTTTACTAATTTTGCAATGTGTCATTTGCCTGCTATCATTTCTTTACTCTGTCAACTGTCTATCCGATATCTTGGCCAAGCGTGATTGAGTTTGTTGTTGTTGTGTGCATTTCAATTCATTTTTTGTCATACACCTTAAGATAAATGACACATAAAATTATTTGTAAGTACATATGTGAAAATCTTTTATGTTTTTTATTTCAGAAAAAACATATAACACAGATTTATCTGATGATAACGATATATCAATTGACATCGAACATACTGATGATGAAGAAGAAGATGAACCTAATGAATATGATCTTGCTGATGATATTGAAGAAGATGAAATACAAGTTTATAATGATGATGATGATGATGAAGAGGAAGAATTTAACTTTGATGATGAAACTGATAGCGATGAAGAAGATTCTGAAAATGATGATGATGATGATGATGATGATGATGATGATGATGATGATTATGATAATAATGATGATGATGGAGAAATAGATATTGAGTATGAGGCAGCTAAAGAAGATAAAGATTGTGAAGGAAATGAAGCACAAAAAAGAATAGAAGATTTTGAATTTAATATAACAGAAGAGGAAGAACAAAGAAGTTGGAAAAATGATTCATCAAAGGTTAAACAAAAGAAGTTAGAAAGAATGAAGCATCAAGAAAAACTGTTTGAAGGTGAATGTTCTACTCCAAAATTGGTTAAAAGTAATGATGTGTTTAAGAACAGGGGATCTCCAACTCAATTATTTAAAGCTGTTCGATTCTTAAGATCAGATGCTAATGCGTGCAAAGTCTTAAAAAAGATGGGATTCAAAATTTTACTTGATTTAAAAATTAATATCATTCCAAGTAGATTGGCACAACATGTAGTACAAAACTTTGATGAATCAACCATGACAATGAAACATTGGAAGGGAGATATTAAAATAACAAAAGAATCAGTTAAAGAAATCCTTGGTTTTCCATGCGGTGGTATGCCAATACGACCACCAGAGAGAGTGAAAAGTGAAGATAAATGTGTTAAAACTTGGAGAAAGCAATTCAAAGCCTTGGAGAAGGATACAAATAAGGTGAAACCAAAATCTGTTGTAGAAAGAATTAGACAAACAAAAAATAGAGGAAAAATCTTTATGACAAATATACTTGTTTTGATTGCTACTGTATTATTTGAGGCAATGAAAGACGGGACCTCAAATCAAAGGATTTTGTACTCTATTTCATCTGATAATGGAAAGATTAATCAAATGGATTGGTGTGGATATTTAATCGATTGTTTGAAGAAGTGTAAAAAAGAATGGGATCCGAACAACAGAAAATCATATTATTGTGGACCTTTGACATTCCTTACGGTAATTACTCTTCATTCTTTTTTCTTTCTTTCTTTTTTTCTTTCATTTTTTTTTTAATTTATTCATTTACGTTTTGCAGCTATTTTATGTTCAAAAGATCCAATGCAATTTCATTGATATCGATTATTCTCTTCCACCATTGAAAACATGGGATACTGAGTTACTAAGAATCAGAGAAGCATCAGAGTTTGATTACTTGGTGGATAGAAGTCACTGTGATAAGAATACGTCTAATGAAAAGAGTTTGTTGAATGATGAGCCAAAAGATGGAGGAGAGGTATCAAAGGATAAGCTGAAAGATGGAATAAATGTCTTAACGACTAAAGAAGTGATTACAGAAGAAAATAAAGAGAAAGAACAAAAGAATCAGAAACTTGAAGTTCAAAAACCTGTTAATTTAAAGTTTTTTTGTTTTTTTTTTTTTTTTTTTTTTTTTTTTTTTTTATTTTTTTAAATATAATAAGTAAACATTTGTTGCTTTTAAAAGAAATTTGCATATCATATTTCTTTTGGTTGCTTTTAGGGAAACTTGGAAAATGCAGAACGGTTATTTGCTGGTGCATCACATGCTGCTTCTGCATGCAACAACCTGGTGTGTTTCTTTTGTAGTTCTCTCTGATTTTAAAATTTGATATCAAATATTATATTACTCAACATAACTTCAATTTATAGAATAGGCAACCATTTTATAGGATTCCTCTTTTGTGTGACTTTACTTATTACTCAAGTACTCAACATACGTATTTACTTATTACAACTTGTAGATTTATTGTTAAGATCAATTGGAACTTGATCTTATTATAAGATGTTCTAGCTTCTTTCACATATAAAACTATGAGAATTTCTATTGCTATTAACATATGTTTGTTTAAAAGAAAGTTACATGTTATACTTGTTTTTTAGGAAAAGATGGAAAATGCAAAAAGATTAATTGCTGGCGAATCAAATGTTGCTTCTGCATGCAAGAACATGGTGTGTTTCTTTGTTGATTTGTTTGATTTCGAAATTTTATAAATTGTTTTTATATGAGATATTATATTAGTCAACATAGCTTCATCCTTAATTTGATTATAATATTACTCACTGCTTATCTACAAGTTACAAGTATTTAAGGATAAACAAGGAAATGTATCAACGCGTACTTGTATCCAACGTGCTAATAAGCATAGTGAAGGTTTTAAGAAGAAACGTATTGAAATGAAAGAAGACAAAAAAGATATTTTGAGAAAAGTTGATGATGAAAAGGTATATCTTTAATACAAATATATTTTTATAATTTTTTTTAATTAAAAAGTTATTTTTATAAACAAAATATAATTAATCTTATATTTTGATCATGATTTAACAGGGCTTTGTTCGCAAAACAAAGAATAGCTTGTTTTTGTTGGAAACTTTAATAATAGAAATGAAGGATTCACTTAAGAAAGGATTATCAAACTTTCCGAATTCGAAAGAAGTCGAAGGATTAAAAGATGAGTGGGATCGTGTGATAAATGGAGCAAAACGAGTAAAGCTTAATACAGAATATTTAAGAATTCAAAAAGCTGAATCTCAATCGGTTTCTTTGAAAATTGAAGAAAGTCAAGAACATTTAAGTCATCAACAAAAGAAGCTTGATTTTGGGAAATCTGAATCAAATATTCATGAAAAAGAGAAGCAAACTTTTGACGAAATACCCTCTTTTGATTTGGGTATTAAATTTTATTCAAATCCATGTGAAGAAGTAACACTATGTAAATCATTAGAAAATGTTAACTTAACACCACCAGAAGAAAAACCAAATCTGGAAAATGTGGAAATTATTTCTCTTTTAACACCTCCAGAAGAAAGTCAAATGATTTTAGAATTTGACGAAATTCAAGCATCAACAGAAGAATTTAATGCAGCCAATGCATTATTCAGTATGAGCAAAAACCCAATGTAAGTTTTAAAACAATATAACTTTTTTAGTGTTTTTGTTTATAAATATAACTTTTTTAGTGTTTTTGTTTATTAATATATAGGGAAACAGTATTCCAGCTACAAGATTTTCCTTTTGGAGTAGAACGTGTAAAATTTGAATCTTTTTATTATGAACAATGGATATTTTCTGATATCGTAGATATGTGGTGCATTTTGCTCAATTATAGAGAATGCAAACTATCTAGTAATACTCCAAAAAGATTATTCTGTAACACACAAGTTACGGTATGATTTTTTATTTTATTTTATTTTTTTTTTAATTTTTTTTAATTATCATAGATAAGTGAATTTTAATATATATATTTTTTACAGCCTATTTCTTTGAATATTGAAAGTACATCAAAAGACGATAGATATGAATCTTTTCAAGAAAATTTGTTTTTAGCTGGATGCGTTGAAGATGATTCTTTATCAAATTTGTTAAACGTTGATTTGGTAAGTTATTTAGATTATTTTTTTTCTGTTAACAAATTTGTTAAATCAAATAACTGTTTATTTACAATATATATTTTAAATGACATATTTTCAATATCAATGTAGGTGTTTTTCAATATACTTCGGGAATCTCATTACTATATCATTTGTTTCAATCTAAAGAATGAGAAGATTGAGATAATTGATAATAGGATAACAGATACAGAAACTTGTGAAGGTTCCAAAGTTTCTGAAATAGAGTTAATAAAGAAATTATATGGAACTCTACCAACGGTTCTTGTAAGTAATCATATTTAGCTTGCATTACTTTAACCATTTACTTTTACATTGCTGATAGCTACAAATGTCAAACTTGATTAGACTTTGAATTGTAAAAGTAATACAAATGTCAACTTTGGGAATTTATGTAATACTTGATAGTCTATAGATGATAGCTGAAAATGCTAAACTTTGAAAAACTTTACTTAGATCCTTTATTTAAAGTACTGCAAGTGCCCAAGTTTGTTAGGTTTATATTGTCACATAAAGCTGCTACAGGGGGTTGGAAATTGCCATATGTGTTAAGCTTAGTTGAGCTATATTTTACTTTAATATAAGTATTGTTAATCTGTTTTAAAGATTTATTGCTTATTTCATAAACTAACTAACAAAACCAATTTTAAAAACATTTTCAACATCATTTGATCTCTTCATAAGTGCAGTATATATATGTCAGAACCTTTTTTGAAATGAAATGTTGACTTTTTTAGTAAAATCTAGTTGTTCTGTTCTGTCATAAGTGCAGTATATATATGTCAAAATTTCATTGAGTCTTTGAATCTTCTTGTTCAAAAACTTTGAATCTACTTTTTCAAAAACTTTGACTCTACTTTGAATCTACTAACACATATGACCCAAAAACTTTGAATGTACTTGTTCTGTTCTGTCATTGAGTCTTTGCAGACTATAGAATGAATGAGTTTGTAATCAATATTTGTCTATTAATATTTATTTATATTCCTGTATTTATTTTTTCAGACAAACTTCTTCTGCGAGTATTTGAAAAGAAAGAAACATCCAAAAGATCGATATATGAAGTTCTGTAAACCAAGTATACTTAAAATGCCATGGAGAACAAGACAAAATTCGAATGATTGTGCAATTTTTGCCATGAGACATATGGAGACATACTATGGTCAAAGTATTGAAGAATGAAAGTCTGGATTTAAAAATGAAAGTCCAGAACAACAAGGTCAAATCAAAACTTTGAGAAAAAAATATGCTGCTAAAATGCTTCTTTCTGATAATAATATTCATAGAAAAAAAAAATTTCGGAATCGAATGAATTTTTAAGTCTTTCTGCAGAAGAAAAACAAGTTCGCCTAAAGATAAAATTAGAAAAGTTCATGAAAATGAGATTTTCTACTTTTTGGAAAAATAGAAAAAACAGCTAAAAAAGAATATATCTTTGATTCATTGTAATTGTAATAAACAGAGATGTATACATTTGTTGATATTCATTAGAAATATTTATTTTTTATTTACTTAATTTTTGGTATTGGTTATTCTTAATTTTTGGTATTTATAGGATTAACTATCTTCTCATATTTCTTTAGTAATCTGTAAGCTAGATCAGTTTAGGACCATATATGAAGAAGCAATTATTTTGACTTGACAAATATTTTGTATACGTCAGAATTTGAACTTTTCATATGTGAAAATATTACACCTGGGATTTGTACTGCTAGTGTACTGATTGATCGTTCTGCTGCTAGTTTATTAGATTGATGAGTGTGTAAATACTCATCATTTTTTAGTCAATCTGAACTGCAAAACGTCTAAAAATGCTCAGAAATGCATCAAAATACTGAAAATATTCCAAAATTGCATTTTATGTGTTTCAGATGCAAAATGTTTTAAATCAGATGAAAAATGAGCAAAGTTTGCATAATTGGCAGTTTTAGTCCCCCAAGTTTCTAAAGTTGTCAAAAATAGTCCCTGAGTCAAAATTTCAAAAGAAAAATCACCAAAGGTCCTTTTAAAATCAAAAGTTGTCAAATTTAGTCCTTTGGTGAAAAATATCAAAAGTTTGAGAAAATTACAAAAATGGTCCTCCAAGTTTGAAAATTGGCAAAATTGGCCCCTGGAAAATTGGAAAATGGCAAAATTGGTCCTTGTACTTTTTGAGATTGTCACTTTCAACCCTTGGATCAACTTTTCAGATTTGGCAGCCTAAATCCTTGAATTTTCAGGATTTACACATTAGGTCCCTATAATTATTAACCCTTAAACCCATTTTGGACCCCTGCCTAATTTTGGCCCCCCTGTCATAATACATTTTGAACCTCCCTTCTATTATTACCCTCTGGTCAAACTCTGGTCAAAACAAGCATACCCGCCAAAGTCATCCCTCCCACCTGCTTTGCCTGCAACTCAGATACTCCCCATCCCCCCTCCTCTCCTCCACTCAAACATGTTCCCCCCACCTCAACTAACTTCCAAGGGGCATTAAATGTATCTCCCCCCTCCTCACTCAACCCCATTTTGGCAGATAAGCAATTTGGCGCCAAAAATCCATTTAAACGGCCATGATCATTTTTAAGCCATCCAATGGCTGAGGACTGATGGGAACTATTCAGAAGAGAGAGAAATGGAGTTTGGATTATAAAAGAGAGAAGAAGGAAGAGTAGAAAGGGAGTTGAGTAGTTTTTAAGTTCTATTAATGTCGTTTTATTCTTAAAGTTTTTAATTAAGTGTAATATCTGTAATCTCTTGTTGTTTTGTATCAAACTCATGATAAATCATCAATATAATCTATATTAAGCTTCAGTTTCAAAGTTTACATCAACTTCATACTATTGAGTCCACTGTTGAAAATTTCCAATTCAAAACATTAAGTACAAGCTCTTAATAACTTGATTTCTCACTCAAACAAGCTTGTATAAGCTTATGATAGGTTTGTAAAAGCTCACATTTAAGTTTCAATTCATTTTGGTACTTGGTCAACAAAAGTCAAACGGGGGCAAATATGATGCAGATTTGGTCAATGGGTGAAGCAGCCATGGAATTGGGTTGATATTGAGCTAGGGTAGGGGTTTGGATAGGTTAGTGGTACTTTGGTTCATTGATTCAAGCCATAGTGGCTAAGGACACTTTGTAAGTTTGATTCAAGTTGTTTTGCTAAATCTGTATTTGTAGTTATAATAAGCATCAAACCAGTTTAAGTAGCTGTATTTAGAATATATTAACTTAGTTTGATCATTTGTTTTAGCTATTTAAGTGTTCATCTTAGTATTGATTACAAAACAGTCATTAAAGAGGTGTTTGGAATTGCTGATATAAATGTGTTAAAGGCTTATTCAGTGAGAAACTTTGGTTGTTTGTGGCTTGTTTAGTTCTAATAGACTCATTTTGGTCATAGTTTGGTGCTTGCACACTCTAAAAGTCAAAAATCATATCTATCTGTCTTATAGGTTTCACTGTTGAGTTTTTTGAGAATCAAAATCTTATTTTGTGTTCAAAGTTCTTAGATAAAGCTTGTGTTAACTTCATTTCATCATAAATAACCAATATCAGTCCTCACATTTGATTCAAAACTCAACAAAGTCAATATTTCAATTTTGGTTCAAAAGTCAAAATATGAAAAACTTGTTTTGAGCCAACTGAGAGTGATTTTTCATTGGTTCATTTTTGAGCCAAACTTAGTGAAACTTGTTGTTTTAAAATCTCCTCTTGGTATATTTCATTATTAGCATTTTTGCATAATTTTGTGAAATTTTTATAAGGGTCAAATTTGCTCATCAAGATGGTCTCAAATGCCCTGTGCACAAGGCATTGAACTGCACAGAGTTTGTGCAGTTCTTGCAGCTTTTGCACAGAGCTCATTTGAGCTTTCCCAGAGCTTTAGTTTGGTGCATAAGTAGTTGGCTAGGTCTAGTATAGAGTCCCATTTCTGTTTTTCATTTTGAGCTTATTTTAAAGCTTGTGCTTGTGTCCAAAGTTGGTACCCAAAACTGTTGGTGAATTTGAAACTCAAATAATCCAAATCTGTTAATCTTGCATTCCAGTGTTTAAAGCTTGTTGTTTTTAGTTGATTTTGAGTTGTTTTAGCTTATTGTAGCTTGTGTATCAGTTTGGTAGCTTTTGGTGCCCATTTGCTTATTCAAGTGCTTATTTCAATAAGCACTTGCACATCAGTTCCTAATTCCTCCTCATAAGCACCTGTTTTTCCATTTTTCTTAGATTCCTAATATTATTTTAGAGTTTTCCTAAAATTTTCAGATTTTTCTAAGTTGATTTGCTATTTTTCTTAATTTAAATTAGTTTTTAAGCATTTTTAATTAGCTTTTAATACAAAAAATTAAGAAAAGGTTCAAAAAAATAATTTTTCATTTTTCTTAGGTTTAGATAAATATAAAAAGTAAAAAAAGTAATTTTCCAGATTTTTCATAGTTCATTTTGTAATTTTTAGTAATTTAATTAGTTTTTAATTGTTTAAAATTCCTAGAAAATAGAAAAATAATCAGAAAATTACAAAAATAGTTTTGAAAATTCTATTTTGATATTTTAGATTTTTCTAAGTCTTAATTTTATTTTTCAAACTTTATTTCATATTTTCTTTCATTTTAGGTTAATATTTATTAGTTAAAAATAGTTTTTAATTAATAATAATTAGATAATTAGTTATAAAAATAATTTTCTTTTTCTAAATATTTTCTTTTATCATTAGGATTGTAAAAATATCATTTTCATATTTTTAGGGTTTATATTGTGTAAGTTTCACTTTTTTGCTACGTAGTTTTTAATCAAGTTTTATAAAAACATAAAAACAAAAACATCATTTTAAATATAGTGATAGCGTTTATTTAATAGTTTTTATCTTTTTAATTTCCTTTAATTTGCATTTAAGCCGTTGTAATTTGTTGGCTTTTCCTTAGTTAATATCATACAAATCCCTTTTTCGTTCAAATTCCTCGATCACTTCACGTTTGATAATTCAGTGCATAGCTCGTTGGGACATAACGACTCGGGGAAGCACTATACTCTCCTGGACTTCATTGTATTGGTTTTTGAGCAGTTTTAAGTCTGTTACGGTTAGCCATTCACAAGTGGCTAGCTTGTGTGATTAGATTTGACTAGTTCAGCACCAATCATAGATCGTGCTGCTACTTTATTGGTTCCTACTGCTTGTATTTTTTACTACTGCTAGGTTGTGTTTCAACGGTAAAGCCGCCTTCTTAACATAACAAATATAAATTCAAACAGAATCACCAAAACAAAAAGAACTACGTAATAAAAAAGTAAAATACCAATTCAAACAAAAGTAAACGTTAAAGCAGCTATCATTGGATTTAAACTTTTTCTAAACTATCATTGGATGTTCCATTTGGATGTTCCTTTGCTTTTCTTGGTCGAAACATTCTTTGTCTTTTCATTGGCCTTGAAATATCTGAATCTAAGTCTGTTATTTGATTAACAGATTCTTTTACACCTTCATTTGGAACATAATATTTTAAAGGCTTATTTGAATCATCCTGAAAAAAAAAAAAAAAAAAAAAAAAAAAAACATAAAAAAATAGATAAATTTTTAAAAAATGAATATCATAAGTTTAGAAAAACAAACCATTGAAGGAGCTTTAACTTTCCTATAAGTATGAGATCTTTCATAACTTTTCAGACCCTTCTTTCCTTTAATATTCGCATTGACTGATCCTTTATCTTCAATGTATTGAATATAACAAAGATATTTAAAACTTAATTTAAAAAAAGAAAAATGTATAATACATATAAAAAGTTATATTAATCAAACCTTCGTTTAAGAGTCTGTCTACTTTTTGAACCTCATAAAGCAAATCAGAAGTCCAGTATTCAATAGCAGGAACGTCTAACCTTTTTATCTTTTGTTGTTTGTAGATTGATTCAGCATACAATAACTGTAAATATATATATATATATATATATATATATATATATATATATATATATATATATATATATATATATATATATATATATATATATATATATATATAAACAAAAACAGAATGTAAAAATAAAAGAAAATAAAAATCATACCGATAGAAAAGTGATAGGTCCACAATAATAGTTTGCATCACTCGTGTCGTATTTGTTCCATTTTTTTTTACTATCTTTCAAACAATCTAAAAGATATGAACACCAATCCAATTTTATGATATCATCATCAGAATCTGGAATGAATGACAGTATCTTTTGGCAAGCTACACTCCCAGGTAAAAAAAGACAGCTCGAAAGGACAACAAGAAAGTTTAACACAAACATTCGATCAGTGTTACCATTATCCAAAATATTATTAACAACTTATGTAACACGAATATTTGTCTCTTTCGAATTTTTAAATCGATGAAACTGGTTTCTCCAAGAGAATATAGTTGGGTTGGTTGTTCGTACTCTTTTAATAGAATTTATTTTTTTCTTGCCCATTGGAAATCCCATAATTGCATTAACTGTCTCTCTTTTGATTTCAATGTTTCCACACATCAAGTTCAAAGTCATACTATCTTCATCAAAGCAATCAACAGCTTTAAATCCAAGCCTAGAAGGTATAACACAAATCTTCATTCCAAGCAAAGCACTAAATCCCATTTTTGAGACAACAGTGCGTTGTTGCACTGACATATTAGAAAGAAGATAAAAAAGTTGACTTGGAGATCCCCTAGTTCTGATTGTTAGTATACTTTCATTGACACAAATATGATCTTCAACATCAATATCACTAGAAATAGATTTTATTTTATTTATAATCCTTGATGATGTTCTCCTTGAATTAATATGAATTTTTTCTTTCTGAAGACTCAACCTTTCAGATCTTCTAACTACTGATTTCATCTTTAGAATAGCTGCATCTGTTTTGTTTTTAAAAGTTCTTGTTGAATTGACTATGTTTCTCATCATTTGAATTCTTTTCCTTGTCATTCTGTCTTCATATTTTTTGAATTCACATATATTATAAGCTGCAAATATGAAAATTAAATCGTCATATCAGAATAACAAACTATCAAAAATAACATCCTCATATCAGAATAACAAACTTCAACAAATCCTCATATCAGATTAATAGAATTCACATATATAATCAACTTCAAAACAATCTTCATATCAGAATAACAAACTTAATATCAGAATAACTATCATACTAATGATAAGAAAAATCAAAGTGTAATAATCTTCATACTTAGAATAAGAATATTAATATCAGAATAACAAAATCATGCTAAATATATAATATTAAAGATATTTATATATGTGCAATGTAATAATTGCTGTTTTAATCTACAAAACATAAGTGTCATGGAAGGTTACTTATTAGTCTTTTGGTTACTTATTAGTCTTTTGGTTTTCCTGAAAATGATTATAAAAACTACAACTGCAAAACAGTTACCACTGCATCATATTCAACTCAAATACCTGTGATCTTTGTAGAATATTTGAACAATACAAAAATTATGTCTGCTTCAAACAAAAGATCAAGAAGCGAATGCGATTTTGAAGAAGAACAAAACGGAAACGACAGCAAGTATAACATGATTTTTTGAATCGATTTTTCTATTACTTTAATTTTTATTCTTTATATAAAAACAAAGTGTTTTGTTTTTATTGTTTCAGAAAACAATGCATTCAAGAACAAAAGGCAGATAACAAAACCATCAAAGAAGGTATGAGGACTGGTTTGCAATTTTAATAATTCAAGAACAAAAGTGTATATTGAGTATGAATTAGGAAAGTTTTATTTAAAAAATGAGTGTAAAATTGTTCTATTCTTTCAATGTAGAGATTGTTGAAGAAAACAACAACAGTGCTGCGGAAAAATATTTATGGTATCCAGACGATTGGTACTACCCAATCGAAATGGAGATGTATAAAGAAGATGAAAAAAGGGATGAAGCACAAACACATAGAAATAAACAACTAAAAGATGATCAAGCGAAAGAGTTTGCGACAATGCCTGTAGTTTATCTGATTGAAGAGAGTTCTTCGGATGTAGAAGAAGATTTGGACAAAGAAGACATTGAAAGTTTCGACTATGATAATTTACATTTAGCATTTTCCAACGATGACTTAGATTAAGTTCGTATTAATATCAGAATAACAATATTAAATATCAGAATAACAAATGGAAATAGCCTATTTACCTTAGGTAGATTGGAAGTAGCCTCTCTACCTTAGGTAGCGTATGCCTATCTACGTTTACGTCGTTTAAGACGGTATTGGGATTTACTTTACTTTACTTTTAATAGTTCTTTCGTCATAACGATCGAAAATTACATAATTATATATAACAGGTTCGCCTAAAAGATACACCAAAAACATACAACATAACATATCACATGATGTTCTAAAAGTCATATAATGCTAAATCTTTGATTCTATGTTTAACACTAATAGTTCAATAATTTATATGTTAGGTAAAGTAGATACAAACTAAAACTGTAAAAATAGGAGTAAAAAATTACCATTTTGATTCTTTGTTGATTCAATCTTTGATTTAACATTATATGCGACAAATTCATCTCTTTGATTAACATTGTGAAATCTGTTTTGTTTTATGATCTTCACTTGTATTATTGGTGGTGTTATATTTGTGCATTTATTGACACGTTTACAAAAATATTTTATTGGGTTTAAAAATATTGACATATTATATCTTTTGGGCTTTAAAAAAAATTTGGGCTTTTTAAATTTTTGCTTTTATAAACTTTGGGCTTCCCTTATACAGATCTCAAATATATTTTTACCTACCTTCACGGCTCCACTATAATATAGATCTGGATTATAATTCAAAAAAAGGTAAAAAAAAAATATATCTTATTTAATTGCTAAATTTATTTAATTTTATTTTAACACTTATGCATTTTTCTTTGATGCAGATTTAAATGGAAAAAAAGTGTTCATCTAGTGGAAATGTATTGGCTAATCAAGATGAAAGGAAGTGTCGAATTTGTGGGAAAGTTGCAAATCATGATGCAAGACATTGTCCATTGAAAAAATCAAATTAATAATCGCGTCATGGATTATTGTGTTTTAAGATTGTGCTTATGATTATTTCCGATCTTAATGTTTGTAATGTAATTTGATGTTTATGTTTGTCTTTCAAGCTTAATGTGATTTGATGTTTATGTTTGTGATTTGATGTTTATGTTTATGTTTCTTCATCTTCTTTTTTGATATTTTTTTTAATAAATTAAATTTGAGAAATAAAAAAAAAAAAAAAAAAAAAAAAACAAAACTAATCCGTAATTCGCTATAAATTTTTATATGCAACTCACAAACCAAAAAAAAAAAGGCCCTATTTCTTATATTGCGACCAAATTGCGAAACCAAAAAATAAGCAGTACCAAAACTTTGTGAATCTCCTTCTTTATAACCCCTTGCTAATTCTCATCTTTCTTCCTCATCATCAATTATTGAATATTTGTGAAACTGCTTCATTCAAAATGACGAAAAGAACCTTTCATGAAAGTCACAACATGGTTGCTTTACTTAAAAAACCATTACCAGAATCAGAAGGATTTGCTGAGATCATTGATTTTTTAAACACTTGCTCTATAAGGTATGCATTATCAGTAAATCCTACTATATATATTTCGATCATTAAGCAATTTTGGGCAACTGCTAAGTCCAGAACTATAGATAGGGAAGTACAAATTAGAGCTTTAGTAGATGATGAAGAGATAATTGTCACCGAATCATCAGTTAGAAGTTCCTTGAAACTAGAAGATAACAATGGTGTCGACTGCCTGCCAAACCCAACTATTTTCAAAGGTCTTGAAAAAATGGGATATGAGAAGAAAAACGATTCTTTAAAATTTTACAAAAGGCTATTCTCAACTCAATGGAAATTTCTAATCCATACCATCCTGCATTGTATAAGTCCTAAAACAACTGGCTGGAATGAGTTTAGTACAGTTATTGCTTCTGCTATAGTGTGCTTGACTCAGGATAAGATTTTTAAATTTTCTAAGATGATTTTTGATGGTATGATTAAAAATTTGGATGATACAAGTAAGTGCTTTCTGTATCCTAGGTTTGTTCAAATTTTTGTGGATAAACAAGTTTTAAAAAAAAGGTTCATAAACAAATTTACAAAACTCCCAAGCTCTCAAACAAAGTTTTTACCTTTATGAAAAAAAATGGAAAAGGTTTTTCCGGAAGTGTTACACCACTTTTTCAAAACATGGTAAACGTTCCACAAACAGACGATGAAGCTGATACACACCCTACATCCAAAAATTTACACTCAACATCACAACAAAAAAAGACCTATACCCGTAGGAAATCTGAACAAAAGGGTACTAAGCTAAATAAGACTCAACCCAAGGAAACATCTGTTTGCGGAGATGGTGGAAACCCCAACAAAATGGCTAATATGGGAGGCTCAGATTCACCTATCAGGGAAAGTAACGCATCTGAAAGTAATGAAGGTACATATGGAACTAATGAATTGATGGATTTTGATGTACATAATAACAATTCCATTAATCCACCTCTACGGCTAGGTAACAAATCCCAAAATTTTGAGGATAGTATAGAACTCATAAAAGAATTGATTGCAAACTCTACAAAATTGACAAAAGATGTTCTTGCACTCCAACAAATCACAACTTCTCAAGATGCAGAGATCAGAAGTTTGAAGCAGAGAGTTAGATATTTGGAAGGTGTAAAGAGACCAAAAACAACTAGACTGAGGAGGTTGAAGAAAGTTAGTAATGCACAAAGGATACATTGCATTGATGTGAATATCGGTCATGGGGTTGAAACTGAGAAGAATAACTTTGGCAAACAAGTTGTTTTAGAACAAGAGAGTCAAGCAGTTGAATCTACCAATGTTTTTGACGAACGTGCTTCTAGTAAAAATTTACCTACTGCTGGATATGTTGCTACTCAAAAGAAACCTACTTCTGATGTTTCTCTTGATGAACAAAGTTTGAAAGAAAGTGACCATACCAAGACAAATTTTGATATATCTGTTGAAGGAACTGGAAAAGATTTCAATGAAATTAACAAGGTACTGCAGAACATTGGTGAAGATGTTGATATGTTAGAAACCGCAGATGACGAATGTGCTGCTAGTAAAAAAGAAACTGTTGGTAGTAGAAATTCACCTACTTCTGATGTTTCTCTTGATGAACAAAGTTTGAAAGAAGATGCTCCAAAACAATCATTGAAAGAAAGTGACCATCCCAAGACAAATTTAGATATATCTGTTGAAGAAACTCGAAAAGATTTCAATGAAATTGACGAAGTACCGGAGAAAATTGGTGAAGATGATGTAAAACAAATTGAAGAGGAGCAAGGTGAAGATGTTTAGATGTTGCAAACTGTTGCTAGTAGAAAATAACCTACTTCTGACGTTTCTCTTGATGAACAGAGTTTGCAGAAGGATTTTTCAAAACAATCGTTGAAAGAAAGTGACAATGCCAAGACAAATTTAGATATATCTGTTGAAGGAAATGGAAAAGATTTCAAAGAAATTGACGATGTACTAGAGAAAATTGGTGAAGATGGTGTACAACCAATTCAAGAGGAGAAAGGTGAAGATGTTGAGATGTTAGAAACTGAAGAAGACAAATGTGCTGCTACTAAAAAAGAAAGTGTTGCTAGTAGACATTCACTTACTGTTGATGTTTCTCTTGATGAACAACCAATTGAAGAAGAGCAAAATGAAGATGATCAGATGTTAGATATTGCATACGATAGTTATGATAAGAGTGGAAGAGTTACAGATGATGATGTTTTGGAGACTGCAGAGAGAATGAAAATAAAGAGAGCCAAAGAAGAACAGGCCAAGGCTGAAGAAGAACGTCTAAACAAGGAAACCGACAACTACATTGTTGACAATCGTTCAAACAAATCCAACCAATCTTCTGAAGCACCTCAAGACACTTTAACCAAAGCAATATCATATTCTGAGGTTTCTACTGCTGTAGTAAATATTTCTGAGAGTTCTACTTCTGATAAAAAAGTTAATACAGTTGTTTCTACTGTTGTTCTAAAACGAAGAAAAACATCATGCCTCATTTTCGAATCTCCATATATGAACAAAAGAGTTGAGACTATACCAGAATTCAAATCACAGGTGGAAAAACTATTCCCGAAAATGATTCTATCCGATACAGAGAAATATGTTATGTAAGTTCTTTAAACTATTCTTGTAAAAACTAAAAAATTTATTTTTTAATTTTCACATCTAATTCCTATATGCTACCATATAATTTCTATATGTTCCTATACAGGGAGGAGATTTTCAGATATGGGAAAGTAAATAGTCTTTTAAGAATTCATATCAAGTGTCTTGCTTCTGAGACAGAGATCGAACGTGAAGTAATCGATAACTTTGTCAGTATCCTAAATTTTGAAGAAAAATTAAGAAAGGATACTTTAAAAAGTTTTAGACATTACTTCAAAACAGTGATGATTGTAAGTTAACATTTTCAAAACTTTTATTATTTTATTTACTTATGTTTAGTTTTTCTTCTATTATACACAAATATGTTTTTTTGTAAGTTTGCACTTTGTTTTTGTTTTAATAGCCAAAAGATCTGGATGAATATGAAAGAGATATAAAAGGCCATTCTCAAATGTTTCGAAGCTACGTTGAAGATCAGTTTCAAAATGAAAAAAAAGCTATGTCAATGGAGAAAATTGAACTGGTAATATTGACATTAATTTTTTTAAACAGTTTTTTTTTACTGATGTACTCTATTACTAATATTAACATAACAATAATCATGTTTATTTAATATTAATTTCACTTTTAATAGGTCTTCTTTCCAATTCTTGCATATGAGCACTATTATGTAATAGTTTTCAACATTACAAATGGTCGTGCTGTAATTTTAGACAACAGTAAGTCAGATGCTTCATATGATGGTAAATACAAGCATGTTTTTGATTATGTGGTAAGAATTGCTTTATTTTTTTTTGATTATGATTGTAATTTTAAACAACATTATATTTTTTGTGTTGTTCTCATTAATTTCTTATTTTTACAGAAAAGTCTGTTAACATCCTATTTGCTTCATCACAATCCTCCGAAAATTGAACTTTTGCTGGATTCAAAGGCTGAAGTACTTCCACTAAAATGGAGAACTAGGAAAGATAAAGTTAATTGTGGATTATATACAATGATTCATATGGAACTTTATGAGGATCAAGACAAACAATGAGAAACAGGTTTTTTAAAAGAAAATGACCGAAATCGTCAAATTCAGCTGGATGTGTTAAGAAGTAGGTATATAACAAAGATCTTACTGTATGATATTAATATGCATAAAGAAAGTTTGATAAAATATGCAGACGAGTGGATAGAATCTTCAAAAGTTTTTGACGAAATTGCAGCGGATGAAAGTACTGCTAAAGAAAATGTTCCGACTGCTAATATTTCTACTGCTGATGAAGCAAGTTTGAAGGAGAATGGTCGAAAACAAGTTTCCAGAAAGTTTAGCAGAGGCAGAAAGTTTGGTGATAAGAATGACTTTGTAGTAGTGAATAAAATGGGTAAAGAAGTAGTTTTGGAGCACCAAAGTAAAGCAGTTGAATATACACAGGTTGTTGAAGAAAGTGTTGCTGGAGGCCATAACACTATTTCTAGTGTTGCAGAGGTGATGATGGATTTGAAGAAATAAAAACCAATTGTTAAGGGTATTAGTATCCAACAGCCTTGTTTTACACCTGTTAGGGCTATAGAATCATCAACACAAGATATAAACAAGGGTAAAGGAAAACTTGTTGAAGATACTGATCTTGAGATACATGAGGAATTAGGTGCTACATTTGAAGAAGATTCTAAACTGGCTCGTGAATTAGGTGCTACATATGAAGCAGAGAATCAAAAGTTTCTTGAAAAACAAAGAAAAGATGCTGAGAAACAAGCTAAAACATTAGCATTAGTAGTTGCTTGGGATGAGGAAAAGGTTCAATGTGATGCACATATGGTGCTTGCTAACAAGCAAACTCAGAAAGACATGCAAATGTACACTATCGAGGAAAAAAATGAATGGTTAAAGAGGTACATGAAAGAAAGAAGGAACTTATATGTTGCTGAGAGACTTAAGAAGAAGCAGCTCAGACCACCTACTGTTAAGCAAAGAAGAATGTTTCATGAAACTTATTTAAAGAATATAAAGGGTTGCAGAAAGAATCAATTGTCTCATATAACAGATGATCAAGTTGAGAAGATCTATAAGACAACTAAGCAAGAAATAGATACAAAGGGACATAAAAAAGAAACAGTGGAGGTACTCGATAAAGAAAGCTCTAGCTCAAGATTGAAAAGATCTGCAAGTGTGTTAAATATTATTTGTAGGAAAAAAATGAAACCAGATAAGTCTTAAGCATTTTACTTAATATCAGAATGTTTGAAAAGAAAAATATTAATATCAGAGTTATGATGTCTTAATATATTTAAATTACTTAAATAATTTTACTTAAGTTATGATGTTTTATTTCAGTTATGACTGTTTAACCATTGTGAGATGCTCTATGACGTATACATATTTATATAGTCTTTAATATCAGAGTTAGTTGTTTTAATATATGATATTCTGTTAATATCAGAGTTAGACCTATGACGTATACATATTAATATTATCTTAATATCAGAGTTATGATGTCTTAATATATATAAATTACTTAAATAATTTTACTTAAGTTATGATGTTTATCAGGGTTATGATGTGTTTTATTCAGTTATGACTATTTAACCATTGTGAGATGCTCTATGACGTATACATATTTATATTGTCTTTAATATCATAGTTAGTTGTTTTAATATATGATATTCTGTTGATATCATAGTCAGGCCTATGACGTATACATATTAATATTATCTTAAATATCAGAGTTTAGTCGTCTTAATATATGATATTGCCTTAATATCAGAGTTATTAAATGATGTTAAACATAATAATAATATATGATATTCTGTTGATATCAGAATTAGGCCTACAGATTTCAAATATCATAGTTTAGTTTAGCCCTACTGTTTAACCATTGTGAGATGCCTAACAACTAAATGTTAGTTTTTTGATGTTTAACTTTAATATATACTTGAATTATAAATTTTAAACCATAAATTCGCACTACATAATACGAAATTGCATAAAACTTCTAGAACAACCAACAAACAAAGCAACAAACCAAACTACAAAAGATCATTAAAACAAAAAGATTTAAACAGCCAAACCCCCCATCTTCAAACTTCTTCATCTTCATCTTCTCCATCATCTTCTTCATCTTCTCCGTCTTCTTCATCTTCTCCATCTTCAAACTTCTCCATCTTGGTGATATGCTCCTTCTTTTATTGACAATTGCACGCATATCAATCAAAATGCCAACAAGCGAATCCAACAATTGACGCTCCATGACCTGAATGTCATTCAGGGAGTCATAGATCTTATCCGCAGCTTCTTCTTCATCAAAATTAAGAGACAATACCTCAGTCATTTCCTCTGTACGCTTTTCAACCTTAGTAACCAACTCAGTTCTACGCTCGCCAAGCCACTGAATAATCCCTTCTTCATCTGTAACTTCTTGATCAAATAAACACTTGAACAAGTTGTGTAGTTGATTAGTTCCAAAAACGTTTTTGAGTTCATTGATAATTGGAGTTTGAGACATTTTGAGGATGATTAGGGTTAGAGCAGAGATGGTATCTTATTGTAACTGAATAGACTTATTTATATTGTAACTGAATAGATTTTTTATTGCAAATAAACCCTCCAACTTCAAAAATGCGTTAAATTTTCAATTAAAGTTTTCAAAAAATAAGAAAAGCAGCCTTTCTATCAGAGTAAGTTAATAATATCAGAGTAGTAATTAAGTAAGTTAATAATATCAGAGTAATAGTTTATCACTACAATTATTATTGACATAATATCAAAGTAGTAATTAAGTAAGTTAATAATATGATTGTAATAATATATTGACATAATAAATGTTAAATTTTAAATTTAAATTTGTTAAAAATTTTTAGTAGTTAAATATTAATTTAAAAATAATAAGTGTTATATTTAATTTTTAAATAACTATAAGTATGAAAAATAATAATTATATTCATTTGTCTTGTGTATTGTCAAAAGCAACTTTAAAGATTATCACAAAATAAACTGGTATTTTACGTCTCGAGGAATCTTTAATAACTATAAATAGTATCTGAGAAATATCTCTGTTGAAAATCACTTAACAAACAGATACTCGAATATATATACGTCATAAGCAAACTGACTCTGATATTAAAGGAAATATTAATATGTAACGTCATAAAAACATACAAAATATTAAATTTTATTTCGTTTGTATGCGCTTCTTCTTTTAGACTTTGTAAAAAGTATGTGTTAGGAAAAACAAAAACTTAATAATTACATTTATTTGTTTATTATAGTTAGACTTTTATCTGCTTCACTTTTACTTATACTTACAGCAAACACAACTTTTAATATATGATATTGCCCTTTAATATCATTATTATGATATTAAAGAGGAATATGCTATATTAAAACAACTAACTTTGATATTAATACAATATCATATATTAAAAAATGTCAAAAAAAAAATAATAAATAAATCAAAAAAGATATGTCAATATTCTAAAATATCATATATTATTTTATCTAACTTTATTATAACAACTAACTATGATATTAATTTTTTCTTTAAAACAAGATGATATTAAAAAAAGAAATTATGTATGTTAATTTTATGTATGTTAACTTACTTAATATTCTAAAATACAATTAAAATAATTATTCTGATATTATTATGATATTAGTTTTTCTTGTGATATTTTTATTGGAATAATTTAACTTTATATTTCAATATATTTAAGTGATGGTGATTTGATAAATCATAACTAGCTCAAACGACCCATTTCATTCATTAACCAAAAAAATATTATTATTATGAAATTATTGTGATATATCCAATCACATAAATTTACAAATTTTAAAAATATTATTATTAAGAAATTATTGTGATATTCACAATCACGCCCAAAAACATCGGTTGAGCAACCAAAAAAAAATTCCCACGACCGACTTTTAAGATGCTTACTTTCCTCACTTTCTTAACTTGACCGTTGCATTTAAACCAAAAAAAAAAAAAAAACTTTATTTTTAAAACTTCACCACTATATAAATACTAACTCAAACACATTTCTACACATTTATACACTATATAAAAACTTTATTTGCGTCTTGAGCAATATTTTTCTCTTACATTTTTTTGTGTCTTGAGGTTATGATTTTTTGATTATGAAAAACAAAGACTTAAATATTTGCAATGGAAATTTGTTTATAATATTTTGTCTTAATATCACAATGATTTTGCAATATTTATTTTAACAAATATGTCTAATTTACAAAATTATTTTTAAATATTTACTATATAAATAATTTTGATGTACTATGATATTATATTTAATATCTCAATAACTTAATATCATAGACAAAAGATATGAGAAAGAAGTAACTAAATATCTCTGACATATATGTCAGATATTTATTAACTTAGTGCTCTTATAGTCTTGAACATTACTTCCTCGAGACTCAAAATATTACTTTATGTCAAGTTCAAATCTATAAACCCTAAAATCAACGTAGATAAAAAATCAAAATCAAAAGAAAATTTTTATATTTAAAAAATACATATCACATTAGATAAAAAAAAATTAAATTAACAATATTCTTAATATAATTTATCAAGTATATTTTTCAACATGATTAACGTTATTTCAGTAAATAAATTTAAAAAAAAATACATAGATGATGATTCCGCTATATAATTAATATTACAAAGTTATATATTACATGATTTCTTTTGAATAATATTATTTCTAAGAGCACAATGTATGCGGTGCTATTGGTGTGCCAAATGCATGCCATTCGTGTGCCAGCCATACCAGAGCATCTTGTTATCCATGAGCCAAACGTTTTTCAGCCAATGCAATTGTTCAAGCCATTTTTTTTTTTTTTTTTTTTTTGTGAATTGTGAGTGAGTGTGTATTTTTTATGTGGTATTTTTGAGGGACTCAAAAACATTTCAGTGGTGTTTTATGAGGGAGGATGTTTTAGTTATTGGTATGTTATTGGGGAGTTGTACGATGTTGCGCAGAAGTGGCATACCAATAAAATGTTATTTGTATCTTCTCCAAGTTGTGCTCTTATATGCATTGTACTGTCCTTCTCTTCCTTTGTGCTCAAATTTTATGGACGGACCAGTAAGATGCTAACCAATATTGGTTGTCCTTCAAACGACTTGTTTGTAGTACAACCAATATTTTTCTTCAGAAATGCCTAATATGTTACTCATGCTCATTCTGATGAGCATGGCGAAACATAGGTAGGCAAAATAATTAAACTTTCATCACGCACCAACGCCATCTTCATCAAGTGTCCCCAACTTTTTGTATTGTAGTTGGGGCTTCTTCTACGTGACGGCTATCATCGATATCTTCATTCAGAAGAAAATCAATATTGATTTTTCTGAATTAGATCATGCAATTCCTTCACCGCATGTAGTTTTAGTACGTCTTGCATGACTACTGTTAAGATACATACAATAGACGAAAAAGATAATTTCAAATGAAGTTATACAACTTTGAAATACCCCTTTTTCATCTATATAACTTTCGGTAAAATATCTAAGTTTCTTACCAAATAAAAAACCATAGCATATACTCCAGGATAATGAATAACAATTTGGAAAAAAAAAACTTAAATTCAAATACATAATTTTTCATGAACTAACTTTGTGACGAAAGTTTAGAATCTGTATGGTTGTAATGATAGGTTTTCATAACAAGAGTAAATTACTTTTTTGATGTGATTGATGGTTTGCATATCGAGGAAAAATAATAAATTAATATCATTGAAAGAATCTAAACATATAATTTATATTTATATATTTATATTTGAAACAATTATAATAATATTAATAACAATTATAAACTGTAAATTGTATATTTATATTAAATGTAACAATTATAATAATATTAATAACAATTTAATATCTCCGTAAATTAATATCACACTATTTTTATTTAGTATTGTCTTAATATCACATTTGATTTTCTGTTGAAAGGATAGATGTATAAGACACTGACATACAATTTATAGTGATGAAAAAGAGCTTCCTCGAGACTCAAAATATCACTTTATGTCAAAGTTTTACATTTAATTTTAATATAGTTTTTCATTAATATTGCTTTCTGTAGTCATCATTTATAGTAACTTTTCTTACAGCATAATTAAAATAACATCTTTTTTTGTAATAGTTAGTTTTGTTTAAAATAATATTAATATTGTATTAATATCAGAGTTCTTGTTTATTAATATTAATATCAGATTTAATATCAAAGTATTAAACAAGTAACTTAATACTCTGTTATTAAATCTGATATTAATAGTAACTATTGTTTAGAGATTATCATATATTGTATTAAGACAATTAAATATGATATTAAGGCAATACCATATTTGCCTTAAGGCAATACCATATTTTCCTTAATATCAGATTTAATTCTCTTAATATATGATATTCTCTAAAAATAGTCTAAACCAATTTGAGAATTAGTTTTTTAAAATGAATGTCTGATAGAAAATATTAACATTTTTCCAAATATAAGATTTTGTTTGTTTAATATATGATATTGTCTTAATATCAGAGTTAGTTATTTAATATATGATATTGTGTTAATATCAAAGTCTTTGAAATAAAATATTACTCTTCACGTTTTAGTCATACGATGGTTTTCTTAATATCAGAGTTAGACATACGATGGTTTTCTAAATATTTAAAAACGTAAAATAAATAGTTAAGATGAAAATTAAAAATAAAAAATATAAGGAATATCAGGCTAAAGTAAATATTTATAAGTAATATTAAATTTTAAGAATGTAAATTGTATATTTACGTTAAATAACAATTATAACAAAATTAATTATATATTTATTTTTATTTTTTTTAAATTAGAATCAAATTTGACAATTAATTTTTTTAATCTTCGCGTCTACAGCAATATTTTTTCTCTGACATTTTTTTATGTCTCGATTTAATGATGTTTTGTCAAATATTATGTTTAATTTTAAAATTTTATTTTTAAATATTTTCACTATATAAATAATTTTGATGTACTGTGATATTAAATTTAATATCTCTGTAATTTTATATAGTACCGTGTTATAATATTATTCTCTTAATATCACAGTAAATTAAATAATTTGAAAGATAGATGTATAAGACACTAACATACATGTCAGATATTAATTATAGTGTTGAAAAAGTACCTCCTCGAGACTCAAAAATATCACTTTATGTCAACAGTTTAACATTTAATTTTAATATAGTTTTTAATTAATATTCTTTTTTAAATTTATGTTTTTATAAGTATATTTTGTTTATATTTGTCACACCCCCAAATTACCTGTTTTGCAGCAGAATGGAATTCCTGGGGATTGACTGTCATAGCATCACAATCACAGTTATATTGAACGACCTAAAGTGTCGTTTGGAAAACACATCGTTTGATTTAATAAAACATTCAGAGTTTACAAACTATAGGTCCCAAATGAAAGTTACTATGTACAGAAATAAATTTGATACAAGTCAAACGATGTTTTTGAAGTATATAAATCCCATGTGAGACGCGTCGTCACCGCGACTCTATGATATGTCCACATGCATGCCGTGAAGTGAAAACCTTAGTTACCTGAAAATACATTGCTAAAAGTGTCAACACAAAGGTTGAGTGAGTTCATAGAGTTTGCGTTGAAATGTAAAGCCTTTCAAAATCGTTTATGCAGCAAAGGCATTGTAAATCCACTCAGTTCCAAGTTTCGCCCATACAAAACTTGCAACCTGTGTGTTCACAACCCACTGCCAAAATATGTATAGTTTATGTTCAAGCACATGATGTCAAATGAATTCACAATAGTACCTAACTCGACGTAGAACAATAACACATAATCAATAGCACATGACTTAATATATCAGTAGTCAACTGATTTAGAACATTATAAGACGTAGAACTATAGCACATAATCAATAGCACCTGACTCAATGTATCAGTAGTCAACTGACATAGTACTTTATACGACGTAGAACTATAACACCTAATCAGGAACAATTGATATAATACAACATTCGAATTTGAAACGATGGTGATCATGATAGAAGTTATCCTTAAAAATCCAAAGTACTTGTGAAAAATAGTTAAGCATGTATCTCCCCCAAAATAGTCCAAAACAATTGAAAATGAGGCTATGAAAACTCACTTGGACAATGATGCGATGGCAAAAGTGAGTACACCGAAATGTAGTGTGAATCACTAAACTTGACCTATTATGAATGATATGATACATAATAAGTTATGATGTAATGTTATGCATGCAATTCGGATGATATTTATACCACTTGTGAATTTTTGAAGATAATGTTTATCGTCGAAATATATGTTTACAACATATCGTCATTTTATAAAATACTTTACAAGTATTTACGTTGAAACAACCTCCTACGATAGTCGTTTAGTGATTTATTGTGAAATTATAACTTTTCGTCGTAAAATAATGTCGTTGAAATTTCCATGAAAGTGACTAAAACGGCCTCTAAAAGCTAGTCGTAAAATGGTGCACGTCGAGTGTTAGGAAACAAACTCAACGGTTTTGGGAAGCTTGTATCATTATCTCAAAGTTTTAGTACATGAGTTTTCATCCTAGAGGTCTCGAATATAAAGAAAATAGAGGTTAAGTATGGTACTTATGTCCCAAGATATAGTTTAAGGATGTTTTTCGGCAAAGTTTAAGCGACCGTAATTAACTCATTACAACTCCGCTAAACAAACAGTCGGACATTTTGGAAAATATACTTGGCGATCTCACTTTTACTAGAAGACGTCACTTTATAAAAAGTTCTAAATCAATGTTAAAAACAACCTTCAACTTGGTCTCTAGTTTTGCCGTAAAACTTGCCTATTAGAAACAATATTTAGTTTTTCTTATATAATAAAGTTACGGCAACTTTTGTAAACGTGTATAATTTAATCGTTACAAATCCGTTTTCTACATTTTAAAGGTCCTTAGCTTTGTATCAAAGTATACTAACATATTTTTGACAAGTCGACATAATTTACAACGCCCAAGCTTCATTTTTGACTCGTACAAATTAAACAATACTTGCTGAAATTCCAGAAAATTTATAGTTTTCGTCGCCAACTTGAAAAATTCATAACTTCTTCGTTATAGCTCCGTTTTAATCCGTTCAAGCGGCCACGGTTTCGTTTTAAAGTATATTTTCTAAATATCTAGGCCAAAAATTTTTACCTACTGTCGGATTTTCCAGATTTTGAAAATAAGGACAGACCCTTTTGCAAACTTGTCGAAATGAGTTTTTCTCGCGCCAAACCTATTCTAACCCATTCAAAACAACTCCGAAGCTATTCTAATCCTACCATACACATTCTTAGGGTGTCATGGTTTCCTAGACATCACCAAAACCAATATATAATAAGGAATAATTATAGGATGGATTATATATATTTAACACTTAAAAATCTTAAAAAGTGGTATAAACATCACATAACTTGCATGTTTTCTCAAATAAAAATGAAATGACCATAACAATGAATATGAAATATTATGATGATAATGAATGCTTACTAGTGATTGATGAGGTTTATGAGAACAATGGATTTTTCCTAATCACCCTAGGTTTTTATTTCAAAACCTATACAAAGAGTGATACTAGTGTTAAAACCTTGTCTTGAAAAATTTTATGATGCTTCCTTCTTTGATCTTGGTTGGCCGGTTTTTGGAGAGGAAGAGAGGAAAGATAGTTTTGATCTTTTACTTGCAAAATGAAGTGAAGTGAATTTGGATAAAGTATAATACACAAATACTTGAGATATTTGCAAGACAAGTGACTCACCCCAAATGACTCACCATGGGGTGGTCGACATTCTTGATAAAAAAAACGAGTTTTGTTTTTGAATAGCATTTATATGTATAAGTGTAATTAGATGTAAATTAATTGTAGACATGTGTTAAATTGTGTACCCATTTGAATATTTAAGGTAGCGTTAGATAAAAATAAATTTTCACGGGTCAATATAAAATATATTGAGGTCATAAAAGTTATAAAAATACATTTCTTGCAAAAATTGAGTGAAATAATAACTATCGTGTAATATTTAAGAAAACCGTCGTAATTATATAAATTTAACAATTTATATACAAAATAAATTTAAAACACTGGGTAAACTCATAATATTATTTTTATAACTTAATATGAGTATAAAAATATATCGGGATAATTTTTGGAAGTAATGGATCAATTGTTCAAAATAATTACTTACGCGATAACGTTTATTTAATATGAGAATTATACGTTTAATGAAAAATGCAAAACCATGCATGAATTAATATGATGACAATGATGTTAATGAAATGTAGACTAAACTTAGTCCATATGAAATGTCCTCGATGATATGATCATGAATTCACAGCTAAACCATTACGGTTACGTGAATTTGATACTCGTAAACCTAGTTTACGATAAACGATAAATAATGAAGCATGAATAATGTTTTGAAATATGACCTGAAAATACGAGTTGTCACAATATTTAATTTACTAGATAATTTTAATTGAGTTATATTATTTTAACGTAAATATACAATTGATCAAGCCTAGTTTCAAAAAATTTAGTATATATCTTTTTAATTTCATTGTAATAATATTTCGAATATATATTATATTGATAAACAAAATGATGATCAATTACAAAAAATATTCAAGTCTATTCAGAGATAATTTCTATGACATTTTTGGTAGCTCGATGTAGTGATGATTTGACAAATCACAAGATATTCGACCAAAAGATATTGATATATTATTTTTACATTTCGTTTACATTCTTTCAAAAAAAATATTAATATATTATTTTGCCTCGAGCTACAAACCATCAATCACATCAAAAAAGTAACTTTCTCTTGTTATAAAAACCTAACATTACAACCATATCTATCCTACACTTCAATAACAAAGTTAGTTCACAAAAAAAAAAAAAAAAAACAAAAAAAAAAAAAAACAAACAAAATGTGTTCTTACTGAAAATTATGTATTTGAATTTACTATTTTTTTTCCAATTTGTTATTCATGATCCTGGAGGATATACTATGGTTTTTTATTTGATAAGAAACTTAGATATTTTACCGAAATATAAAAAGCGTCCAAGGCTACAATGTGAAGATGGCCTTGGTGAAATGAACATTGCAACCAACGACATTGTCAAAGAAACATGGTGACATCGCAAGCAATGATAACTTTGGACACTTGATGAAGATGGGCTTGGTGCATGACGAAATTTTAAACATTTTGTCCCACAACGTTGAGATCGTTTGAATCCATTATATAGACGGAAAAAGAGATGCTTTTAACTTTGTAATATTAATGATATGGTGTAACCATCGGCTATGTATTTTTTTTTATCTAGTGTGATATTTAATAAAATAATAACATTAAAATCATGTAAATATTGTGATATCACATATTGAATAAAATTTACTAGAATTAACTTTTTCTTATATAGTCGTAATAATAAATTACGTGCCTCAAGTTGTTTCTTCTATCAATCATTACATGCAGACTAAACAATTTGCTTATATTAATTTATGTATAAATAGCTTAATATCACAGCAAAATTTGTGAAAAAAAACACATAAAACAAAAACGCAAAAAGAAGAAAATGATATTTAATAAAATAATAACATTAATCATGTAAATATTGCGATATCACATATTCAATTAAATTTACTAGAATTAACCTTTTCTAATCAGAATATTGTTAATATAATATTTTTTTATCTACTGTGATATCTATTTTTTTTTATACTCTGATAATTAACTGAAACTTATTATGATATTTAATTAAATCAATTCTTTTATGTTGTGTGATATTTATAAAATTTATTATTAATTTTTAATGTGATATTAATTTATGTTGTTTTCTTATTTTTAATAAGATGCAATTTCATAATAACATTTTAATAAGATGCAATTTCATAAACCTCAATAGTCGTAATAATAAATTAGGCGGGTCAAGTTGTTTCTTTAATCAATCATTACATGCACAGTAAACAATTTGATTATTTTAATTTATGTATAAATAGCTTAATATCACAGCAAAATTTGTGAAAAAAACACATAAAGCAAAAACACAAAAAAGAAAAAAATGGAAAACAAAAATATCAATAAGAAAAGGAAACAATATAATCGAGAAAAAAAGGAAAATGACGAAGAAAAAGAAGTTAAAAAAGAAATTGAAGTTAAAAAAGAAGAAAATGAAGTTAAAGAAGAGGAGGAGAAGAAGAAGAAGAAGAAGAAGAAGAAGAAGAAGAAGAAGAATATGACTGTGATATTTTTAAACGAATAAAGTATATTGATGAATCTGAAGATGACTATGATTATCAGAAATCTCCATCATTAAAAGAATATGAGAAAGAAGTAGCAAAACTTGAAAAGATGGGTGATCAAGGAGAAGAACAAGATAAAGATTCTCAAGATAATTGCAACTCTGATGAAGACTAAATTAGTATTTATGTTTGTAAACTTTATATTTTGTGTTTTTAACTTTATCTTCTGATGAAAAATCGAGTTGTATCAAACTCATATTTTCTGTTAAAATGGTTTAATGAATTAATTTTAAAACAAAAAATCACATAATTTTTTAATATCACAGTACATAATTTTTTAATATCGCAGTACATAATTTTTTAATATCAGAGTATGAATTTCACTTTATAAACTTTAAAAAATAAAATACTTAATCAACATTACAACTTAACAAAATGAAAATAAATAATGAAAAAAATATAAAGAAATAACATTGATAATATCCCAGTACATAAATTTGACTTTATAGCTTTAAAAAAAATAAAAAAAAAATAAATAATGCAGATTCAAATCTTAACAAAACCGACACGGACACGATAAGTTAACTTACTCCTTAAAGTTAAATTCTTCAGTACCGTGCTCAGCATTAGCATTATTTGATTTCCTTTTAACTTTCTTTCCGGTTCGTTTCGACTTCTTAATGTCTTTCTTAGCACTAAGAAGTTTCCTGTCTGGATTCTTAGGACAATTCATGAAATCATGATCTGTTAATATGTTACAGATTCTACACTTTCTCAAATTTTTCCCACATTCTTTAGGATCTTTAAATCTGACATCATTATTAGAAGGTTTATATCTTGCACCAGTAACGCCACCCTTATTTGATCCAATATCAGGAGGAAAAACATCAAGAGCAGCAGGTTTAGGAATACCAATCATAGATGATATACTATCCTCTTTATTTCCTGAAGACTGTGCAACAGTTGATGATTCCAATCCAGATTCATAGATGCTCAATCTTTCAAAAAATATACCCAGTTTTTCTTCATCATATCCGCAATGATTGATTATAGAATTCACTTTAGAATAAATTTTAGAAATACAACTACCTGAAGATCCATTTGCTTTAAAAGAAGATCCAAGAAGAGGTAAAACAACAGCTTCTTTTTTCCAACGTCTTAAAAGATATTGTTTAGGAATCTTGTTAATACCATATGCTCTAAGAGTATAAAAAGCATGACGACATAACAGACCACGTCTTTCAAAATGTAGACAAGAACAGTTAACTGAACGAGTTCCTTCATCATAATCAACCTGAAAAAAGTAAATGAAAAAATTAACTCCAATTTATAATGAATTTAGAAAAAAAAAATTCTTCACAATACTTATTTATTTAAAAAAGACAATACCTTAAACTCTCCAAATCACTCTTTATCAATGTCTTTTACATAACCCAAGTTTTTCATAGACCCAGTACAACTCTCAATAGAAGCAACAATCTCAGCCTGAACCACATAGAATGCTTCAAGAGTATAAAATTCTGCAGCATGTTGTTCAACTAAATGATTGGTTTTCAATGAAGGTCTATTAATTCTTGAATTATTATCAAGAACACGTTGATTATTCCTTTGTTGATCTAAGGCACTTTCATAACGAAAAAGAAAATGAACTAGAGTAGAACTCCAATTAGAATTATGACCAAAAAAATAGTTTTCACTTTCAGATCGTGAAGTAGTTTTCATCAAACCACTCATTGGGATATCTCTAAAATAATCAGGGATCCAACGTTCTTTTATGTTAAACATATCATTCAACCATTTATGCTTATCTAAATCAAATGCATCCAATAAAGCTTCCCATTTCTGAACAAATTCAACAGGTTTATCGCTTTCCCTCCATACAAGAGAACATAGACGTTTCTTAAATCCTCCTTCTTCACATATACTAGAACCAATCTATATATAAAATAATAATAATAATAATAATAATAACTAAAAAAAAATTATATATATAAATACCTTGGTAGGAAGTTTATTCATTATATGCCACATACAAAGCCGGTGTTTAGCAGTTTTAAACATATATGGTATAGCTATTAACATTGAAGGATCTTGATCTGTTAAAACAAGGTACGGCTCCTTAATATGAGTGTTAAGAAAAGCTTGCAGTAGCAACTTATATGAAACAACATCTTCTTTCGAAAGTAAACCACAAGCAAAAATTACACATTTTTTATGATTATCAACACCCGTAAAAGGCACAAAAACCATATTGTACCTAAAAATATATATATATATATATATATATATATATATATATATATATATATATATATATATATATATATATATATATAATATAAATTTATATTATATATCAAAATACAAAAACTAAATAAATAATAATAAAAGAAAGAAAAATAAAACTTACATATTGGTTTTGTATGTAGCATCAAAAGAAAGAACATCACCAAAAGCTTCATAATTCCTTTTACTTGTATCATCCGACCAAAACAAACAACTTAACTAACCATCGGTGTTAGTCTTAAACTCGAACGTAAAATTTTCATCTCTTTCTTTCAAAATACTAAACTTGTCAATAATCATTTGAGCATCATATTTACAATATAGCTATAAATGTCACGACTCATATTCTTAAAATCAATCTTAGTAGCACCAACATTTTCATATCCTCCCAAAAGCTCTGCGATAAAATTGAATGACATACAAGGACCCATGATTGTTGTAACACCCCCAATTTCGAGGTACGCAGCGGAATTCAAACTGGGTGTTACTTCATAGCACAACAGTCATAACAATAGAAAACGAACTCTAATGGAGTCGTTTTAAAAGATTTATCATTCGATTTATATAAATATCAGAGTTTACAAAAATGAGGTCCCAGTTGGTTCCATTGTTTACAAAATACATTAAATGGGTTTTCGAATGATAATAAAATTTATAGCCTTCTTGATCTAGTCCTTGCTCTTCCGTGCCAGCTTCCGACATTATGGACCTGAAATACATGCTTAAAACTGTCAACACAAAGGTTGAGTGAAATTCATAGAGTTTGTTTGAAATCAGTTGAACACATAATGTTTGTGTGGGTTACGTTGTTATACACCCATAATGTTGAAAACAAATATTATTATTGCACTAAGCTCATGATACCGAAAACGTTAACAGCTGTCATAAAATAGTAACTGATGCCCTAATAGGTAATTTGCCAATAAACCTATAGATGTTCAAATATAGTTCGTTTGTTTGCCTATCCGGTCAACACAAACGGGATTCGTCAATCCCAATAGGCCTATCCACAATATTCGCGTTCACTCGCAAGTGATTAATGGTTCATGATAGTAGGGACTTAAGATTGGCAATAGTGGTACTTAGTGCAAATAATACATTCAGATAAGCATACAGTTTGAAAGCAATGTGTTCGATTTAAAATAAAGCATGTATCTCCCCCAAGGGTTTGTAAAACAATTTAAGTAATAGAAAGTGGGGCTATGAACTCACCTCAAAGTAAATGATAGCAAATGTATAATGAGAATGATGGATATGCCATGGGAACTTCTACGAGCAACCTAAAATAGAATGTTGCGACTTAGGTTTGGAATAATGTTTAGGAAAACATAAACCATTCTATATATATTTCTATGTTGATCATGATGTAGTCAATTATCATATGATGTTTATGGAAAGATCTTTAATATGTGAAAACGTATTTAGCTTATAGATATCGTACTACCGTTCGGGCCATCATAATTCAGAGGTCATGCAGTAAACGTTCGAGGAGCTAGGACACTTTAAATCGTAAATCCAGCAACTCGTCGATACGTTTTACTCAAATGAAACCCCTCACATGAAGCTCCCTACTATTGTAGCACTTAGTAAATACAACATATGTTTTGATTGAAGGTTGTTATAACATAAAGTTTATCATGTTTTAATAAGTATCTAGTTTTTACAAGTTCTCGTCGTTTCGTAAGCATAATTACCATAGTTAACGGTCTTGGGCAAACAAGCCTTGAGGCTTTAGCCATGGCCTTGCCATGACTTTGGTCTTGACTACCATGGTCTTGAGACCTAGCTTTGGCCTTGGCCGTAGCCGTGGTCTTGGCTTATGGCCATTAGGCCTCTTGGTTTGCTTTTAGTTGTGACAAAAGTATAGTTGTAAGACTATATTTACGGCAGTTTCTGTTTTTGAAAGATTTATGGCCTGTTTAAGCGTTTTCAAGGTCCGAGCTTCTTTGATATTGAAGGAAAACGTCGTTCCGGACAACTTTCATGTTTTAACTTTTTGATGATTCGGACCAAAAGTACCATTTTAAAAAGGGCAGAACTCAAAACAGAAAGTTATGGGCAGTTTCGGCGTTTAGGTTTCGCTAATTTCTTTTGCTTATAACTGTTGACTCGTTTGTCCGTTTCGGGTGATTCTAATTGCTATGTTTAACTTTTTATCTTATCTACCATATTATTTAAGTTAGAAAGTCCTTATGTTACTGTTTTTAATGGTCTCACATGTGTAGAATATGACTAGTTTACTAGTTTGTTACTTTTATGACAATATGTGAATTAAAACAAGTGATTGAGTATATGTACATCATGAATCAACATAGTAACTATATATATAGTATGAAATAGTTAAGATTATGAATAATAAAGATGAGATGATGGTGGTGATAAGTTTCTTACAACTTTTGGCTTTCAATAAAGAAAGGGGTAACTTAGTAAGGATAGGACTTTGATTGATCGCGAAAGACTTCGGATTGAGCTAGCTTTCCACACCTTGGCACCCTTGCAAAATTGAAGAGTTGGTGATGAAGTAGTAAGTGACTTGAGTGGATCTAAACTCAAGAAGATCACTTAAACTTGCTAGAGATTTGATGTAGAAGCTTGATCTTTGGAACTTCCTTGCATAAACTTGGAGTTTATACATCAAATGATGGAAGATATGTATGATTTGTGATATGAACGACCCAAAATAGATTGTGAGGGTTCTTAGGATGCATATCATTTGCTATTTATAGGAGGGTAAGTTTGGTTAACCATATATTGGGTTAAATATTAACCATGGTTAAGTTAGGACACTTGTAAAGATCTAAATGAACCATGGTTAGGATGATGCCACCAAAATGATGACTCCCCCCCCTAAGTCAGCCAAGACATGATAAGATGACTTAGGTGGTTATTTTTGATCTTATCTTGAGTTTAGAGTAAGTTTTGGTTCCGTTAAATGCCAACCGTAAGTCGTTAAGCCATAAAACATAAAACCGGGTATCGTAAAAATACGAAACTTGTAGGAATGATGAGAGTCATCATTATACTCCATCTAAAAATATAAAATGGGTGATAAGTCTCATTGGGTGCAAAAACGCTGTTTAAAGCTGGAAATACGGGTCAAAAACGCGTAATTCGCAGTTTATCAGAAAAGAACGAAATTTCAGGGAAACGACCGTGAATTTATTTAGAGTAGACTAAAATTAGTCTAAAAGTGATATGAGATGTCAAAATATGGTTTTCGTCATACGCGGGATAACTTTACAGTTATTTGTGAAGTTTAAAAGTTACGCGATTTAAGCAAAAATGTAGAACGTACAAGGTTAATTCCTTTAGGGTCAAAGGAGGAGGGAAATATGTTTGACTTTTACAAAAAATGTGAAAGTTTCAAAAACATATTAGAAACACAGTGCAGGAATCGTTAAGTCTGGATGTAAGTAGAACTGTTTAAAACGTAAGTTTAGTTTTGTTCTGCGCTGGCTTATTTGGTAATATTAAAAATAATAATTCTTAAAAATTCTCAAATTAATCATGAATGATCTAAAAATTTATCTGATGCGAGGAAAATTATCAGGGTTGATTTTCGTTAAGCGCGTGATGTTTAAACGGTGGACCGTCCAAAACGAAACTTTAAAACGATGTTTACTTAATAACTTTTGCGAAAATGATCTAACGATGGTCGAACTCTCAGGTCATTACTAAAATAATTTATCTTACGAGAATATGAAATAAAAATTTTACGTGATGAATAGTGAAAATGACTGGTAAATGTGAATAGTAAAAGTGAATAGTAAATTCTCAAAAATGAAAAGTAACCTAAAAATGTGGGTGGTTACAGTCTCACCCCCTTAATGGGAATTCCGTCCCGGAATTCAGGGTGTGTTATCCGATGTTGAATTGTCTAGGAAAATGTGGATGTGTACGCCGAATCCTAATCTTTGTGTTCTCAAGTTTTTGGTCATATAATGTATGATGTACCATGTGGCTTAAGTTGATAATCTAAAGGGTTTTGTTAAAATCTTATAGAGTCCAATATACCTAAAGTTTGGCTTTTCCCGATTCTCAAAACGAATCATATCTTATTATATCGAGGCTATCAATAAAACCTTAATTTCTAACATGAAGTTTTTGGTGATAGTGTGTGACATGGAGCCTAATTTGTATTTGTATGGCTTCCTTAGTTGTTTCATGGGTGATTTTCTAAACACCTTAGTCCAGTAAATGGTTAACTAACACTTTCGTCTATATGGTGCCTCAAAATGGAATTGTTTTGTTGTTGTTGGGGTATCTGTTGTTAATCAAAGGTGTAAGATATTGTTGGTGTGAAATGGTTTGTAATGATGTGAAAACTGTCGTTGTAGGGAAAGTCTTGCTAGTGGCAAGTGGTTATCCAAACCATTTCCAAAGTTGATCATGTCTTAGGTGGTTTAGGGATGAAGGTCATATCTTATAGTGTTTAGAAGAAACGTGGTACTGTGAAGTTTTACATACTGACTTATAATGGAGTTCAGATAATGATGTGATATGTTGACGATTAGAAGAGTGTAGCGTATGTTTACCATTATTCTTAGGTAGAGATGTCAAGTTTGTTTTAAAATCAAAAGTGAATTTTAAAGGAATATGGCGGAATGATAGCCTTGAAACCTAATCAGACTAGTACCTCTAAGAAATGACGAGAAGATTTGATGACTATCCCAAGATAGTAGTTCGGATTATCTCATGTATGAAAATTTCAAGAATGAAATTAGGTAGTATAAATGAGATGTTAAGATTTTGCTGAGTGGTAAGACACTATCGCATCTATAGATCTTTTCTGGTGGTTTATCGAGTTTAAGTAGGAAATTAACCTGAATATAACCCTTGTATAACTATTCTCAGTGTTTGAAAAATTTAAGTTGAACATAGTTAATCAGACTATGATCCATTATCCCAGGGTTAAATATAGGTGATTAGGCTATATTTAGCCGAGGTTCGATAAATTTTTCGAATACCTAAATTAGGTATACTTGTGATATGTTCATAGCTTTTGAGAAATTGTCCACTAAGCAAAGGCGATATCAAACCATCCAGTTGCAAGTCCTGGCCATAAAAGACTTGTAACCTATGTTTTCACATTTCATTGCATAGAAGATAACATGGGTAGATACGCGTGGAAAGGAAATCTTAAGTAATTCTAAAATAGTCTACACTGGGCCAGAATCATGGACTTTTAACAATAAGGGTTTCAAAAGAAAATTTTGATGAATGTAGAGAAAGTTGCTGAACTTCAGCTTTTGTAGATGATGAGTCAGTTTGTCCTTAGCAATCCCATATCTTGTATTTCTATTAGGGAAAATGGATAGATTGTGACGGGTTTTATGTAAAACAATATCATATAATGTTTATAAGATAATTTTTAGAGACTATTGTATAACTTACAATATCTGAGGAGTAGTTGAGACCATTGTGCAACTCACAATGTTTGAGAAATAGTCGAGACCATTGTGCAACTCACAATGTTTGAGAAATAGATGAGAGATCATTGTGTAACCCACAATATCTTGAGAAAAGATGGGGAGACCATTGTGTACTCACAATGTCTTGAGAAATAAATGAGACCACTGTAGGATTTACAGTGTCTGAGAATGTAATAGAGACCACTGTAGGATTTACAATGTCTGAGAATGTAATAGAGACCACTGTAGGATTTACAGTGTCTTGAAAAATGAATGAGACCATTGTATCTCACAATGTCTGGGAAGTAGGAAAGACCATTGTAGTCAGTTACAATGTCTTGGAGGAATTTTCGTAATCCTAAAATGCATGAGTAGATGCATGATTGGGAGATTGGGAAAATATGATTGTGCCGTAATGCCTTAGAATAGGCATACGCATATATGTTGAGTACTTTGTTTATGATTGAAATTATGTCAAGTGTATATATCAATATACTAGTATGTTTGTATAGCTTAAAATGCCTAAAAGTCACATAATCTTATGGAGGATGGAAGGCACGGAGAACGGAAGGCTATAAAATGTTTTTGTTTGTAAAAGTAGTTATAGTTTAAGCCTCAATTAGACCCGTTTCTCTATAACTGTGGCTCTGATACCAATCTGTAACACCCCCAATTTCGAGGTACGCAGCGGAATTCAAACTGGGTGTTACTTCATGGCACAACAGTCATAACAATAGAAAACGAACTCTAATGGAGTCGTTTTAAAAAATTTATCATTCGATTTATATAAATATCAGAGTTTACAAAAATGAGGTCCCAGTTGGTTCCATTGTTTACAAAATACATTAAATGGGTTTTCGAATGATAATAAAATTTATAGCCTTCTTGATCTAGTCCTTACTCTTCCGTGCCAGCTTCCGACATTATGGACCTGAAATACATGCTTAAAACTATCAACACAAAGGTTGAGTGAAATTCATAGAGTTTGTTTGAAATCAGTTGAACACATAATGTTTGTGTGGGTTACGTTGTTATACACCCATAATGTTGAAAACAAATATTATTATTGCACTAAGCTCATGATACCGAAAACGTTAACAGCTGTCATAAAATAGTAACCGATGCCCTAATAGGTAATTTGCCAATAAACCTATAGATGTTCAAATATAGTGCGTTTGTTTGCCTATCCGGTCAACACAAACGGGATTCGTCAATCCCAATAGGCCTATCCACAATATTCGCGTTCACTCGCAAGTGATTAATGGTTCATGATAGTAGGGACTTAAGATTGGAAATAGTGGTACTTAGTGCAAATAATACATTCAGATAAGCATACAGTTTGAAAGCAATGTGTTCGATTTAAAATAAAGCATGTATCTCCCCCAAGGGTTTGTAAAACAATTTAAGTAATAGAAAGTGGGGCTATGAACTCACCTCAAAGTAAATGATAGCAAATGTATAATGAGAATGATGGATATGCCGTGGGAACTTCTACGAGCAACCTAAAATAGAATGTTGCGACTTAGGTTTGGAATAATGTTTAGGAAAACATAAACCATTCTATATATATTTCTATGTTGATCATGATGTAGTCAATTATCATATGATGTTTATGGAAAGATCTTTAATATGTGAAAACGTATTTAGCTTATAGATATCGTACTACCGTTCGGGCCATCATAATTCAGAGGTCATGCAGTAAACGTTCGAGGAGCTAGGACACTTTAAATCGTAAATCCAGCAACTCGTCGATACGTTTTACTCAAATGAAACCCCTCACATGAAGCTCCCTACTATTGTAGCACTTAGTAAATACAACATATGTTTTGAGTGAAGGTTGTTATAACATAAAGTTTATCATGTTTTAATAAGTATCTAGTTTTTACAAGTTCTCGTCGTTTCGTAAGCATAATTACCATAGTTAACGGTCTTGGGCAAACAAGCCTTGAGGCTTTAGCCATGGCCTTGCCATGACTTTGGTCTTGACTACCATGGTCTTGAGACTTAGCTTTGGCCTTGGCCGTAGCCGTGGTCTTGGCTTATGGCCATTAGGCCTCTTGGTTTGCTTTTAGTTGTGACAAAAGTATAGTTGTAAGACTATATTTACGGCAGTTTCTGTTTTTGAAAGATTTATGGCCTGTTTAAGCGTTTTCAAGGTCCGAGCTTTTATGCTATTGAAGGAAAACGTCGTTCCGGACAACTTTCATGTTTTAACTTTTTGATGATTCGGACCAGAAGTACCATTTTAAAAAGGGCAGAACTCAAAACAAAAAGTTATGGGCAGTTTCGGCGTTTAGGTTTCGCTAACTTCTTTTGCTTATAACTTTTGACTCGTTTGTCCGTTTCGGGTGATTCAAATTGCTATGTTTACCTTTTTATCTTGTATACCATATTATTTAAGTTAGAAAGTCCTTATGTTACTGTTTTTAATGGTCTCACATGTGTAGAATATGACTAGTTTACTAGTTTGTTACTTTTATGACAATATGTGAATTAAATCAAGTGATTGAGTATATTTACATCATGAATCAACATAGTAACTATATATATAGTATGAAATAGTTAAGATTATGAATAATAAAGATGAGATGATGGTGGTGATAAGTTTCTTACAACTTTTGGCTTTCAATAAAGAAAGGGGTAACTTAGTAAGGATAGGACTTTGATTGATCGCGAAAGACTTCGGATTGAGCTAGCTTTCCACACCTTGGCACCCTTGAAAACTTGAAGAGTTGGTGATGAAGTAGTAAGTGACTTGAGTGGATCTAAACTCAAGAAGATCACTTAAACTTGCTAGAGATTTGATGTAGAAGCTTGATCTTTGGAACTTCCTTGCATAAACTTGGAGTTTATAGATCAAATGATGGAAGATATGTATGATTTGTGATATGAACGACCCAAAACAGATTGTGAGGGTTCTTAGGATGCATATCATTTGCTATTTATAGGAGGGTAAGTTTGGTTAACCATATATTGGGTTAAATATTAACCATGGTTAAGTTAGGACACTTGTAAAGATCTAAATGAACCATGGTTAGGATGATGCCACCAAAATGATGACTCCCCCCCCCTAAGTCGGCCAAGACATGATAAGATGACTTAGGTGGTTATTTTTGATCTTATCTTGAGTTTAGAGTAAGTTTTGGTTCCGTTAAATGCCAACCGTAAGTCGTTAAGCCATAAAACATAAAACCGGGCATCGTAAAAATACGAAACTTGTAGGAATGATGAGAGTCATCATTATACTCCATCTAAAAATATAAAATGGGTGATAAGTCTCATTGGGTGCAAAAACGCTGTTTAAAGCTGGAAATAGGGGTCAAAAACGCGTAATTCGCAGTTTATCAGAAAAGAACGAAATTTCAGGGAAACGACCGTGAATTTATTTAGAGTAGACTAAAATTAGTCTAAAAGTGATATGAGATGTCAAAATGTGGTTTTCGTCATACGCGGGATAACTTTACAGTTATTCGTGAAGTTTAAAAGTTACGCGATTTAAGCAGAAATGTAGAACGTACAAGGTTAATTCCTTTAGGGTCAAAGGAGGAGGGAAATATGTTTGAATTTTACAAAAAATGTGAAAGTTTCAAAAACATATTAGAAACACAGTGCAGGAATCGTTAAGTCTGGATGTAAGTAGAATTGTTTAAAACGTAAGTCTAGTTTTGTTCTGCGCTGGCTTATTTGGTAATATTAAAAATAATAATTCTTAAAAATTCTCAAATTAATCATGAATGATCTAAAAGTTTATCTGATGCGAGGAAAATTATCAGGGTTGATTTTCGTTAAGCGCGTGATGTTTAAACGGTGGACCGTCCAAAACGAAACTTTAAAACGATGTTTACTTAATAACTTTTGCGAAAATGATCTAACGATGGTCGAACTCTCAGGTCATTACTAAAATAATTTATCTTACGAGAATATGAAATAAAAATTTTACGTGATGAATAGTGAAAATGACTGGTAAATGTGAATAGTAAAAGTGAATAGTAAATTCTCGAAAATGAAAAGTAACCTAAAAATGTGGGTGGTTACAATTGTGCTCTTCAGCAAAATGTTTAACCCTATACTTTTTACCAGATCTGACAACATAAATTCTAGCTTTGCAATTTATCCTAAACTCTGATCTTATTTTCTTTACAGACTTAGCATCACAATTATCTTTTAAACTGTCAAATTCTTTAACTTTAACTTTCTTGGTACCTTCTTTACTGCAAAGAAATTCCTTATTCATAACAATACCTCCATCGTTAGTTTGATGGCCTCTACGAACAATAAAACCAGCTTCAGCAGCATAATCTTTGTATGCTTTATAAGCTTCTTCAACACTATCAAACAAAGTACCTTCCACTGGTACAAGAGTTTTAACAACAACAGGTTTAATAAGCATTGAAGTTGATGAAAAAAAATCTGGTGAATTTACTTCTTCATTCTCTTCAACATTAACATCAGCTGACAAATTTTCATCTTCAACAAACTCATTGCTTGCACAATTTTGTCTCATTGAATCACCTAAAAAAAAACATAGAAAACTCAACTTTACTTAAAATATCACAGTAACTATACTTGAAAGTGCTACTGCAACAACAAATTTTATTAAAAGCATCTCAATATGACTATCCTTGAAAGATATATTAATAGCATCTCAGAAAGTGCTACTACTGCTGCAACAGCTTACTACTGCTGCAGAAATTATTTCTACTGCTGCGTCAACTACCTTGAACAAATATTTAGATAAAATATCACAATAACTATCATTCAATGATATTAACAGTTTTAATATCAAAATAACTATTATTCAAAAACTATTTTCTTACCTATCACAAGAACTATACGTGAATGATATACACACCTTTAATATCACAATAACTATCATATTAAAATCATTAAACATCACAAAATAAAATAAACTTGAACAAAATGTTTTATTAAAATAATATTCCAGTTTTAAATATCAGAATAACTATCTTAAAAAACAAGTGTTACTCAAAAAAAAAAAACATTACTCCTACTGCAACAAATGTTACTACTGTTGTTAATACTAATTAAACAACATTAACAATACGAAATACATAAATCATAAATCCTAGTCTTCCTAAAGGAGACTGATAACCGGCATATTCCTCAATGCGAGCCAAATCTTCCTAGTCTAGCAGACGAACTTGAGCCAAATCTTCCTATTCTTCCGATAGCTCCAACTGATTTTGGTATTGATGTTGTTCTGTATTTGTCGAACACCCACCCACAAAATATCATAAAATATTGTCATCTTTGCTGTCTTCATCCATCAAAAACTTTTAAATAACGGATTTTCGTTCAAGCGTAATATCATTGCAAATCGTGTAGTCTTCATACGTTGCTTCTCTAACCTTGCGTGCTCAAACAAATTGATAACGTCTATAATAGCATTTTTTGGAGCCACATCATCTTCTTCACATTGTTTTTTAACGTACATTTGCATATCTTCAACGGAATGGGAGGGACAACAAGCCATAATAATTTTGTGTTTGAAATTGTATGTTTAGAAGTATATGACAATAACAAAAAAGATTAATATCACAATAAGAACCCTTTATATGATATTACCAGATTTAATATCAAAATAACTATATATAAGAT
>BPTQ01000004.1:309882288-309943740 GCA_019973895.1 Chrysanthemum seticuspe | reverse complement strand
TTCCATAATCTCCCTACCGTTTTCTTCATCTTGTTCTAGTTACCGGACGAAAGCCTCACTTAACCCTCTGGGGTGGTTTTGAAGATCCACCTGTGGACTGTTCACAGGTGGAGTTGGAACAATTGGGAGGTATGGGATGTTTTCACAACCCACTGGGAAGACATTTTCCGGTGGTGTTGAGTAAACTTCAAACTCGGGTAGAGTTGGAAAGCTGGTTTCCGGCAAGTGATTTGGAGTTGGAAAGCTGGTTTCCGGCAACTTTTCTGGGCTTGGGAATTGCTGAGAAAAATCTTTGCGAGACATTTTTTGTGTGTGAATTGTGTTAGTTGTGTGTGTAAAAATCAGTGACTGGTAGGATAGTATATATAGGCTCATATAATCCCACTGAAAACTAAACCGTTTGAATTTAAAATTCGAATTTGAATACCCCGCTCCTATTTGAATTTGAATTAGCCCGCTCCTATTTGAATTTGAATTAGCCCGCTCAAAAGTATATGGTTTTGAATTTGAATTTAAAATTTGAATTTGAATTTTGAATCTGAATTTTTGAATTTGAAAACCACCCCTATAAATAACAATTTATAACCACCATTTTTTCACATCTACATCAATTCAAAAAAAAAAAAAAAAAAATGTCTCAAATTCCGAAGTGGAACAAGTCTAAAGAAATCTTGCTTGCGCAAATTTGGATAGAAATTTCGCAAGCTATAGATATGGAAAATAACCGTTCCGAAAATATTTTTTGGAACGACGTTATGCATATGTTCAATAATCAGACAACCGATGACCATCGTACAAAAAATTAGATCACGGGTAAATGGACGAGGATTAACGTCGATTTCAAAAAATTCAACGCAATTTACAAAAAGTTGCAGCGTCGAAGTGCTCAAAATGACCACACTCATCTCGAAAATGCGAAACTAAACTTTCAGCAACAATTTGGTGGAAAGGAGTTCAAGTATTTTCACGTTTGGGAGATTTTGAAAAATTGCCCGAAGTGGGATGTCGAAGATTAAATCCAGTAGTATGTGTTGTATTTTTTTTACTCGTGTTGTTTTTTTCCCGTATCGTGTTTTTTTTATCATTATTGTGTTATGTATTGTATTTTTAATTTGAATGAAATGAATTTAGTTTATTTGAAAATGAAAATTGAATAAAAAAAAATAAATTAGTAGTGGTGGGCCTCAAATGGGGTGGACGGGTTTGACGAAGACGAGTTAAGGAGATTCGTAAACGACATTTCGTTGGGATCTTGGGACATTTTTGGTTGTGGATTAAGATGATGAAGATAATTTATTTTTGGTTGTGAATAAGAAGTGTGAATGTTTTTGAAATAAATGGGTATTATTTATAGAGTAAAGGGGTATTTGGGTTTGAAAATTAAAAAAATATAATAAAAAAAAATTGGCCATTTTATTTCAAAAGGTATATTTTGCAACGGATAGAATTGAATTGGTTTTGTCTTTTAGCATTTCGTTGTAACGGCGAAAGATGAAGTGGCGAGGGCTGATGGTATCGTGGCGAGGGCCGAGAATGAGTGGCGAACCCTCCACGTCGGAAACGGCGAGAAACGAAAACATGACACCCCTTGCTCTTATGAGTGAGGAGGGGGTTTGTTGTGGTTAGTTGTTGAAAAGTGGGATGCTGATGTGGCGCTGAGGTGGCACGACGAAGAGGCTAAGCCTTGTCGTGACACCTAGTGCTCTTACCACAGTATTGTGTGAAACTTTTATAGATTTTTTATAAATATAGCATTCCTCGAAACTCGTAAGGTTGTCAAGATCGGGATCCTACCCAGGATCGTTTTCGTCTTTGCAAGATCGTGATCGTAAGATCGGATCGGGATCTTAAGATCCTACTCTAATGTTATTTCTTAATAGTTTATGTAATTTTATACAAATCTACAAATTCTAATACATTATAACCACAAAAATACTATGAATGTTTCATATAAATGTTGTCCTAAATTATGATTATAAAATGTTTAAAAAGATTAACATGTTGTTTTTTGAATTCTACAAACAAGCAACCCATAAATTTGTAGTTTTTTAGTTTGTAATCCGAGAAAAGTAAGATCGGATCGGATTAGATCGTAAGATCGTATGGTCAAGATCGGGATCCTATAAGATCTTAAGCTTGCAAAGATCCTATGTAGGATCCGGATCGTTTTTGCTTTGCAGTATCGTAAAATCGTAAGATCCTAAGATCAGGATCGGGATCATGACAACTATAGTCGAAACCTCGTAACCTATCCCTATATGATTTAATCTACAGTAATTTTAGTTATTTAACTGTTACCTATCATTTTTCTTCTTATTGCTGCATTAGTTGTTTATTTCCATTCCATTATGCGTAATGGTTTTGATAATGGTATAGTGCTATAAAACGCAAGGGTCCTCTGTTCTATTGTTCATGAATCATGATGATATGTCATGGACTCATGGTACAATGTTGCCTTATGCTATATTCTAGTCATAATTAGTTTTTTGTTTTTTTGTTTTTGTTTTTTGTTTTTTTTTTAATTGTTGGTTGTGATATAGTACATCTTATCAAAACTACCGCAATTGATATATGACTATATGTATATGTTTTTTTTACACAATTGATCTTAATTCAAATTGCATAAAAAGATACTCATCTTAAATCCAATTTCAATTAAAGATACTATTTTTTTTTCTTCTCAATTTAAGGTACCTGACTTTTTTTATGGCCTGATTTAGGTTTTTTCTAATTCGTTAACCATTTCGTTAGTAAATTACATGTTTGGTCCTTGAGTTTGTATAGCCATATCATGTTTGGTCTATTTTCGTCCGTTTTCATACGTTTTCGTTCGTTTTTGCACGTTTTTTTTTATCTCTTTTTGCACGTTTCGTCCGTTTTTACTCGTTTTTGTCTGTTTTTGCACGTTTCCGTCTGTTTTTGCACGTTTCCGTCTGTTTTTGCATGTTTATGTCAGTTTTTACACGTTTCCGGCCGTTTTTGCACTTTTCGGTCCGTTTTTGCACGTTTTCGTCCATTTTTACACGTTTCCGTCCATTTTTACACGTTTTCGTACGTTTTTGCACGTTTTCATCTTACTTGTTTTCATCTGTTTTTACACGTTTTCGTCTGCTTTTGCAATTTTTCGTCCGTTTTTACACGTTTCCATCTGTTTTTGCACGTATTCGTCCATTTTTACAAATTTACAAATGTTTTTACACGTTTTCGTCCATTTTTACACGTTTCTGTCTTTTTTACACGTTTTCATCCGTTTTTGCACGTTTTCGTCTGTTTTTACACGTTTCCGTCCAATTTTACACGTTTTTGCACTCTTTCGTCAGTTTTTACACGTTTTCGTCTGTTTTCGACGTTTCGTCCATTTTTGCACGTTTCCAAACTTTTTTCCACGTTTTCGTCCGTTTCTGCACGTTTTCGTTCGTTTTTACACGTTTTCGTTCGTTTTTTACACTTTTTATACTCATGTAGAAAAATGTGTATAAATGTGTGTATACAAACGTGTAAAATCCGGCAAAACATCAAAAACAGATAAATACGTACGAAAACGTGTAAAAACGGACGAAAATGTCTGTTTCCATCCGTTTTTTGCAAGTTTTCGTCCGTTTTTACATATTTAAGCCCGTTTTTACACGTTTTCATCCGTTTTTGTACATTTTCTCCATGTTTACATGTTTCATCCGTTCGGGTCCGTTTTTACACGTTTCGTCCATTTTTGTCTGTTTTTGACGTTTCGTCCGTTTTTACACATTTTTATACATGAGTATAAAAAGTGTAAAAAAGAACGAAAACGTGTAAAAACGAACAAAAACGTGCAAAAACGAACGGAAACGTGGAAAAAAGGATGGAAACGTGAAAAATGGACGAAAAGTCGAAAAAAGACGAAAACATGCAAAAACGAACCGAAACGTGCAAAAACATACGAGAAAGTGCAAAAACGGATGAAAACGTGTAAAAACATGCAGAAACGTGTAAAAATGGACGAAAACGTGTAAAACATACAGAATCGTGCAAAAACGGACGAAAACGTGCATAAACGGATGAAAACATGTAAAAACAGACGAAAACGTGTAAAAACAGACGAAAACGTCTAAAAATGGACGAGCACGTGTAAAAATGGGCGAAAACGTGCAAAAACGGACCGAAACGTGCAAAAACTGATGAAAACGTGTAAAAGCGGACAAAAACAGACGGAAACGTGCAAAAACGAACGAAAACGGGCAAAAACAGACGAAAACGTGTAAAAACGGACGAAAACGTATAAAAACGAACGAAAACGTATGTAAGCATATGAAAACGGACAAAATAGACCAAACATGAAATGCCTATACAAACTCAAGGATCAAACATGTAATTTACTAACGAAATGGTTAACGGAAGTTAGAAAAAAACCTAAATTGGCCCAGAAAAAAAGTCGGATACCTTAAATTGAAAAAAAAAAAGTACTACCTCTAGTTGAAATTAGACATAAGATAGGTATCTTTTTTATACAATTTGCCCTTGATCTTATGTTTATTTATTAGAATTCAAATTTTTGTTTTTATTTTTATGTATCCTACAATATTCAGTCAAGTTAGACTCGATCAAAATGTTGCGACATCATAAGACTAGCTCGAAATGTTGTATATGCATGTGATTGTGTTGAATCATTTAGATGACTTATTTGTAACAAATAATTGTTAGATGTTTTTGTTATTACAACGTCTCTTCTTACATATATAGTTTGTTTGTTTGTTTTAATATGGAAGATGTGTCAAACACAATAAAACTTTTTTGTCAATTATGATTCCTTAAATTTAAATTGCGTGCACACAACTTTTGCATGGTTAAAATGAGAAAATTTAAACATATTCCATGGAACAACTAAAAAGACATGCCTTAAAAACACGATATAACAATATTGCTAGTCAAAAAATATATGCACTCCATAACTTTATTAACATCACGATTAATTATTTTTATTTTTTTGAACTTAAACTTTATTAGAAGAAACAATCTATAAGACCCATACATATTACGATTGATCAATTGGATTGCTTGGTAAAGAGGTTTGTAAAGTACGTTGTTGATGCAAAAGTTGGACGTTCCTTGCTTGGAGCTCCGGATTCTACACCAATTGATGATTGTTGCTTGGAACCTGCGCACTAAAAACAAAAGACACCGTTAGGCTTACCGTGGGATTGTTTCCCACGATTATCCTCCGGCGTGAGAGTAAGTAATCGGTTTTAGGGTTTAAGGAGAGTTAGGGTTTGTAAATCGTACCTTAAACGAGGGGTGTGATCCCCTTTATATACGCACGGAATCCTTGTTGGTTCCGTGTTCCTCAACCTTCGGCGTATCCCGCCTTAATCGGTTGAGAATGATTATCTCCTTGATTAGAAGATATCTCACATCCATTCCGTAAATAGATGCGTATTTGGGCCCCCGAGGGCCTAAACGCTTATCAGCGTAGCCCACATCGTGTTGGACTTTATTAATATTGGGCTTTGGGTCGGGTTCATAACCCGGATGTAGAGTATACGTCATCATGTCCCCCCAGTCTAGTATGCGCAGTGCGGAGCTGCGGATGCTAGACTAATAACCATAGATAAAAAATATACCAAACGTATCAAATAAGCCAAAGTAAATTTGCGTTGGATACATTGTATCCAGACGTAAATAAAAGAAAATGAGCGCCTCGGAAATCGGGGGAAAGTTACTGCCTATGTGTCCCATCAACAATCTCAACCACACAGTAATAAGTAGTGGAATCCACGTGTCAACCATCGGGTGGAGAAAGAAGGTTATATAACACCGATACTTCATTTTCACCGTCTTCACACAGAGTAAAAATAATCCGCCATTAACAAAGCTATCCATTGATCCAAGCTTTCTAACTGAAATACCGCCAAGGTAACCACGCCTGCGCGTTTGTGTTTGATTAGAATAACACCATGGTGAAAGAATTATCGGATTTTACATCCGACATAACGGAAGAAGAACTACAACAGTTCGCATCAGATTACTATATACCCAGCGCCGTTCATCCGGAAGTTCCGGCTGCGAACGCATCAATATTAGATTTCCCCGATGGGAAAATTGGTGTATATACGCGATTTTTCGAATTCGCAAATCAGCGCATCCCCATATCACTATTTTTAAGTGATGTATTAAATTATTTCCGCATTCACCTGTCCCAGCTGCACTGCATAGGTGCAGCAAAATTAATCAATTTCGAGGTGAATTGCCATTTATTGGCCATAAATCCGACCATCCATTTATTCCGGGCATTTTACCACACCACATGGTCAAATGGGTGGGTTTCCTTCGCGAAACGCCCCGGATCCCTCCAGTGCTACACAGATAAGTTAGACGCACTCCGAAACTGGAGGGAAACGTTCTTCTGGATTGACAATACCTGTTTTCCATCCCAATTCGATTTTTACGCTAAGGGGACATTGCCAAAGGATGAGCGCCCCCTCCCTGGATCATATAATGTAGAGGATGCGGAAACTATAAATGCTAACCGCATCCCTATAAGCTCCTACCCCGAGGAATTCTTGGTGCATATAGGCCTGAGTCACAATTATTTCGGCAGCCCAGAGGAAGTACCTATTTTCTTGGATGCCGATGATCAGGGTGGGTGCTCATTCTTTCGCACTCCGTAGAATTACATGTCTGTAAGTTATGGACTTGGTATATTGCGTATTGTTTATAAACTATATGTGTGTTTTTTGTGGTGCGCAGAAATGGATCTGTTCAGCGTGGTGCACTTGGCAAAACCAACAGAGGTAAAGGTGGGGACCCGAGCTCTGAAAGAGGGAGAGGAACCCGTGTTAGCTATGGTAGCTGGTCGGACCGTAGCGATGGATCTAGGCGAGGCGGGTGAAAGTTCATCCGTAGCGCTCCAGGCAACTCCTGTACAAAGCATGCCAAGTGGAATAGCACAAACACCACCCGTGCAACCAACGCCCATAACGGCAGAGCACGTGGAGGAGACAGAAGAGGCCGAAGAAAGCCCTGAACTGGAGCGAAAGAGGAAACGTACCGGCGATGGCGCTGCCACATCCCGGAAGAAGCGCCCAGTCATTTTTAGTGTGGAGTCATCATCCAGTGATGTAGCGTCGCGCCCCCCATCACCTGTCACCGCCATTCCCGCGTAAGTAACCACGAAAGTGTATCTATCAAAATTTTTGCAAGACAGCTCTGAATAACTGTGATTATCTCATCTTGTGTGTAGGATTGAACAATCTGCAGAGTCGCCCCCCCAAACAAGTCCAATGCGCACAGAATCATTTGGGCTAAAGGACCAAAGCGCGGAGCCTAATACCGCGGAGGAAGTACCCATGGATATGCTTATTGATGACCTGGTTTCACTTGCAACTCAGATAAAAGTGAAGTATTCGGGTGATTCTAGCCAAAATGCGGAGAAAGACAAACGTATTGCCTTTCTTGAGGCTCAACTGGCTACTGCTAGGGATGAGGCAAAGACTCTTGGGGCGCATGCTACAAAACTAGCCGAGGAGAAGATGGCACTGATGTGTCAAATTAACCAAGAGCGCGCAGAGGCTGCAAGCTATAAGTCTACCTGTCTATGGGCTATAAAATACTTGGAAAATAGCAAAGATGCATTGACCACTCAGCTTGAAGACTTTGGTACTACAGTGAAAAATGCATTGGAGACACAGGAGGAGAAGTTGCGTAAACTCAACATAGAATACGACGAGGAATTATATCCGCAACTTCTCTCCACCATAGCTGAGCGCAGATGGCTCATAAGCCATGGGCTCCGCTTAGCAGCATTGAGTGTCTTGGAGTCTCAAGAAGTGCGTGACTCCTTTGGGGATGTGGTGAAATGCGCACTGGAGCGTGGAAAGTCCGAGGCTATTGAAAAGTTGCAAGAGGCTGATCTGCTAAAGGTACCCGTGGAGCAGGTGCCGAATTATGATGTAAAGGCGTATGATAACTTAGTCGCGGCTATGGAAAAAATGAAGGACTTGGAACTCCCCAAGATCGCTGAGCTGGAACGTGATCAGGACTATCCAATAAACGTGATATTTGCAGGTCTGACCTTAGCTCGGCATCTGGGTGGAGAGGCTGTTGCGCAGCCCGACTATTATCTGAGGCCCGATGCATCCCAACTGCAGGTTCCTGTGTTTGCGCGCCCCAGGGACATCCTGAATCCGTTTGTTATTGACAGGGAAGTCCCCTTGAAACAAGTATTGGAGGCGCATGCGGCGAGACTTGCGGAGAGGAAAGGGATTAAGGGTAAGGCCGTAATGTGTGGTGTGGGCGCGGCGCACCTCCCAAGGTCGGACGGAGTGCCAGTGAGTGTGGCCACCGTAGCACGTCGAGATGCTGAGTTGTTACAGGAGCTCAATAGGATTGGGGAAAATACTAACCGCGTGGGTAGTTCTTCCTTGAAACGAAGTCATAGCTTTTAGTTTACTATCTAGTGATGTTTGTAAGAAATAATTTGTAATAGATTTCCTTTTGTGATGTACACCTTTGTCGTATTTACCTCTGCGTAAAAGAAATAGACGTTGTGTTTATCTAGGATGTATGCCTTTATACTGTGTATCTTTGCGTAAAAGAAGTATGTGTTGTTATTTGTATAGGCAAGTGTGAATAATACAAGGACGCCATAATCATGTATGAAGATCCAAAAATGTTAAGTATAATCATGTATATTATTGGTATGCAGCGTACTGTAAATACCAGAGTGAGGAAACAAGTGTCTTGGTTCCCGATTTGTTAAACGTGCACATGTGCATAGATGCGCATCCGTCGTAGGGTGCGCACCTAGCTTATTCCAACGTCTTGTGAACAAGGTGTTTAACAAGGATACGTAATCCGTTGTCGATGGGTTTGCAACCCTCTTACTCGACAAGTTGTTTATTAGGTTAACTTATCCTTTTGACCGTCGTGGGTGTATATATTGCATGCACGCCATGTAGGCAAAAATATGAAAAAGAAAAATGTTAAGACATATAGTATATGGAAGTAACAAATTAAATGGTGTTACGGAGTTAGCTAGAAACCGCAACGTTTTATTAATACTTGCAAGTGTTTATGAAAAAGAAAAAAAACATGATACTGAGAAAAGTAAGAAAAAACATAGTTATCTATCAAGTACTTTAATGAAATGCCTCAACATCTGTGTGCTTGGCCATAGCCCATCCTATAGGTAGCATCTTTTGAGATTGCAGATGTTCCATGTGCGCGGCAGTTCACCACCATCCACGCCCCGTAGCTTGTACGCGCCGGTTCCTAGTGCTTCAGTGACCTCATAGGGTCCTTCCCACTTCGGTCCAAGCTTACCCATGTCTTCTGCGTGGCTCGCATCATTAGCGCGATAGACGAAGTCACCTGGCCTGAAGGAGACACCTCTTACCTTAGCGTCATAGTATCCCTTCATTCTTGATTTCGATTTTTCTTCACGTATAGCAGCGCGCTCACGCTTTTCTTCTAGTAGATCCAGGTCAAGGCGCCGGTCTTCGTCATTAGTTGCTACATTAATCTCGGCAGTGCGGATAGTTGGCATACCAATTTCCGCTGGTATAACGGCGTCGGTCCCGTAGACTAGAGAGAAGGGGGTGTCTCCTGTACTGGTTTTGATCGAAGTGCGGTGCGCCCACAAGACATGTGATAGTTCTTCTACCCACCTCCCTTTGTGCTTTTCCAGGCGTGCCTTAATTCCTTCGCCTAAGCTTCGATTTGCTCGTTCCACTAGGCCATTGGTTTGTGGGTGTTTAACAGACGCAAAGTGCTGTGTGATGCGCAACTTTTCACACCAGTCCCTGAAAGGGTTGTCACAAAACTGTTTACCATTATCTGAGATGATTTCTCCCGGAAGGCCAAAACGGCATACGATGTTATCCCATACGAAGCGCTTCACCTGGTTGCCAGTGATGGTGACCACCGCCTTTGCTTCAATCCACTTGGTGAAGTAGTCCACAGCGACTATGAGGAATTTTAATCCCCCCGCTGCGACGGGAAAAGGGCCTGCGATGTCAATACCCCATTTGTAGAATGGCCAGGGTGATGTTATTGGCGTTAGCTCGTGCTGTGGTTGGCGTGGGACGGGTCTATGCACTTGGCAATCAGAACACTTCCGTATTAAATCCCGCGCGTCCCGGTGCATGGTGGGCCAGTAATATCCTGATCGCATGGCGCGTGCCACAATGGATCGTGGTCCTGAATGCATACTGCATGAACCTTCATGGATTTCGCGCAGCACATAATTTGCCTGTAGAGGGCCCACACAGCGGAGCCATGGTTGCAAGAAGGAGCGTCGGTACAAGATGTTGTCTCGGACTTCAAATCGCTGCGCCATGCGCCGTATCCTGCGAGCTTCTTTCTGCTCCTGGGGTAACATTCCCTTATTTAGGAAGTCCATTATTGGTGTCATCCATGTAGGACCGTCTTCCTCTATGATTGTGGAGACTTCCATCTCTGAGATAGACTTACTTTTCAAAGTTTCTACTAGAACCTGCTTTGATAGGTGCGCAAAACTCGTCGAGGCAATCTTGCTCAGGGCATCTGCCTTGCGGTTTTCTCCTCTAGGGACCTGTTTGATAGTGAACCTGTCAAAACCTTTGATTAGCATCTTGGTTTTGGCCAGGTATTGGATCATGTTGTCCTCCTTATCTACGTATTCGCCCAATACGTGGTTAGCTACGAGCCGAGAGTCCACATTTGCTTCTAGGTTCTGCACACCCATTCGAGCTGCGATGCGTAGTCCAGCAAGTAGAGCTTCATACTCTGCTTCGTTGTTTGTCGCTGTAAATTCAAAGCGCAGTGCATAGGTGAATTCCATACCTTCTGGATTGGTAAGGATAAGGCCAGCTCCTGAACCATCAATGCAAGAAGATCCATCTGTAAACAAGATCCATGGATCATGCTGTTTCGTCTTATTTGGTATGGGTGCCTCATTGGTGTCTGGCTTCTCAATTATGAAATCTGCCAGAATCTGTCCCTTAATTGCTGTGCGTGGTCGGTATGAGATATTGTGTTCACCCAGCAATACACTCCACTTCTGGAGTCGACCTGATGCATCTGGTTTAGAGATGACCTGTTTAATTGGTTGATCGGTAATGACTGCTATCGGGTGCGCCTGGAAATACCGGCGTAGCCGTTTAGCAGTAAACACCAATGCCAGAACCAATTTTTCCATGGCCGTATAGTTCACCTCCGTCTTCTTTAGCGCTTTGCTGATAAAGTAGATAGGAGTTTGCACTGAATCCCTATCTGTTAGTAGTACCGCACTGACTGCTCCATCCGTTGCGGACAAATACATGATCAGTTCTTCCCCTGGTCGGGGTGCAACGAGTGTTGGGAGTGTTGCCAGATGTTGTTTAAGCCGAGTGAAGGCTTCCTCTGCCTCCGTAGTCCACCTAAAATCGCCCTTCTTTATGCACTTCTTGAGTGTTTTAAAGAGTGGTAACGATTTTTCTGCTGACTTGGATAGGAACCTGTTCAGGCCAGCCAACTTCCCGTTAAGAGATTGAACTTCCTTCAACGTGCGTGGTGAAGGAAGTTCGATGACTGATTTTGTCTTTTCTGTACATGGTTTTATGCCGTTAGGTTCAATCAGGTATCCCAGGAACATGCCCTCAGTAGCGCCAAATGTGCACTTTTTTGGATTCAGCTTCATGTTCATCTCTCGTAGAGTTTGGAACGTCTCCTCAATGTCGCGTATTAGCTCATCTTCAGTATGGCTCTTGATGACTAGATCATCGACATAGACTTCAATGTTGCGGCCCACCTGTTTTTTGAAAGCGTTGTCAACCAACCGCTGATAGGTGGCCCCCGCATTTTTTAAACCGAAGGGCATTTTGGTGTAACAGTAAACACCTTGGCCTGTGTGGAAGGCTGTCTTTTCTTCATCCTCTTTAGCCATCTGAATCTGATGGTACCCCTTGTACGCATCTAGAAAACACTTCAGTGGATACCCGCACAGAGACTCTATTTTCCAGTCTATTTCTGGTAATGGGTAACAGTCCTGTGGGCACGCTTTGTTAAGATCCGTAAAGTCAACACACATTCGCCAGCTACCGTCGCCCTTTTTGACCATTACTGGATTTGAAAGCCAGTCGTGGTAATAGACTTCGCGCATAATCCCCGCATCTACCAGCTTGTGTACTTCAGCCAGGATTGCTTGCGCACGCTCTGGTGCTTGGCCCCGTTTCTTCTGGCGCACAGGCGAGTATCCTTGTCGGATTCGCAGGTTATGCTCTGTGATTGAGCGCGGTACTCCAGTCATGTGTTTTGGCTCCCATGCAAAAATGTCTAAGTTCTTTTGCAGGAGCGCACATACAACTGATTTGCCAGTATCTGATAGTGATCCTCCAATGGCAATTTCCTGCTCTGGGTATTCTGGGTGGATTGCTACTTTCAGATGTGGAATTCTGGTAGGCCGCTGTGCTGGGGTTGGTGCGGTCTCGCATGCAATCGTGTTGCATTCTCGTTGTGGTATAGTGGCATTGTAAAGAGTAACAATACCACCTTCCACTGGGAACTTAAGCATCCCGTGCGCTGTTGACGGCACTGCACGCATAGCTGAAATTCCTGGTCTCCCAATAATGCCATTATATGGCGAGGGAGATTTAATCACCATAAATTCCATCCATGCCGTAGCGGAGTGTTCTGCGTTTCCAATGCTGACAGGTAATCTTATTTGTCCCATAGGCCATATCTTCTCCCCTGTAAAACCGGTCAACGCTGTTCCAACTGGGGTTAACTGGTTGCGTATTTCGGGACGCAGTCGCTTAAAGCAGTGCTCGTACATGATGTCAGCGGAGGCTCCACCATCAACATACATGCGGTGGATATCGTGACCCCCCGAGCTTATCTCTATAGTAAGTGGTTCTACCACCGCGTTGTTCGCGGTTAAGGTGGGGAAAGAAATTTCTTTTCCCCGCGAAAAATCCTGACTTACCTTCTGCTTTGTGACCCGCTGCCATGATTGTATCATGTAAATGGTGTCGGGCTTGTCCTTAGGCGTTTCTTTCTTATTGCTACTCTTTTGCTTGTCCTTCCCTTCCTTGATATTCTTTACCAGATGGTCCAATCTACCCTCTTTGACCATTTTGTCAATGAGTTGACGCAATTGGACACATTCGTTAGTAGTGTGGCCCTTCTGCGCGTGGTAATCGCAGTATCCACTGCCGACACGCTTCTCCTCTGGAGTGCGCATTTGTGGTGGTCTTGGGAAGTTAGCACCCTCTGTTGCCAGTATTTCCTTCGGTGATTTGGTAAGCGGGGTATATTTGTCATTGTCGCGTCCATTTCCTTGGTTGCGATAGTTCCTGTTACGGTTGTTATTCCGGTCTGTGGATTGTCTCCCAGGTTGTTCCTGTGACCGGTAATTGGAGTAGCTTCTCTTGCTATCCGCTGCGGCGGCTTCTCCTTGTACGAAGGACCGTGTACGCTTCATAACCTCATCGAAGGATTGGGGAATCCTGTCATTTAACCTTTTAATAAGTTCAGGGTTGTTGATTCCATTCATGAACCCTGAGATTTTAAGTACTTCGGGACATGCTTTTACTTGCATGCACTCATCCTTGAAGCGCTCCATGAAAGCGTTTGTGGACTCCCCTTGGCGCTGTTTGACTCTAGCAAGTTCAATGGGGTTTTTAGCGCACTTTTTTCGTTGAGTAAAATTTAGGCGGAATGCCTTCCTCAACTCTTCAAAGCCATTGATGCTTCTACGTGGAAGCTTGTTGAACCAGTTCCGCGCATTCCCCACTAGTGTGGAATTGAACATGTGGCACCATACAGGTTGTGGCCAATTTTCAATGGTTGCTGCTGATTCAAAAATTTTTAGGTGATCATCAGGATCACCTGCTCCATCATAGGTTTTAACATTAGTAGGCATGCGCCTCTTTTTGTTCTCCGAAAAATCACTGATACGTCTAGTGAACGCATCTACCTTCTGACGACGCCATGGGAGAGACATATCCTCCTCTTCTTGGTCACGGTTTTTTTTTTTCTGGATTTCCAATGTCCAGTCTCACTGTCCTCACTGTCTGAGGAATTACTAGAGGATAGTTCCTCTCCCCTTCGGCGTTTACGCCGGTTATCCTCAGAATTCGTGCTTGGGGGGCTCTCACTTGGGGAATATCGCTCCCCCAATCTATCTTGTACTCTGCGGCCACCGAGTCTAGTATGGACACTGGTGCGCTTCTCATCTTCCTCACTTTCAGTCATGGGCTGTGAGTCAGACGTATTATCTTCCTCAACTCTCCTCCCAATTTTATTGAACACTGGGGGTCGGCGATTGCCCTTCCCGCGTCTCTCCTTATGACGACGCGTTGGAGATATCTCAAACTCTGGGCCAAAGTCTAGTCGAGCGTGCATGCTTCGACTTGGTCTTTTCTTTGCTTCCTCTTGCATGAGGACAGCTAGGGCTTCGTAATTTTGAGAGACAAAATTACTTGGCTCTAATTCTGGAACGACTCCCTCTAGAACAGGGGTATCTGTTTCTGTCAACACGCCCCTGTTCCTGTCGGGTGCGTCGGGTGCTTTTGTGAAGTTAGCTTCTAGCACCGATTGGAGTGGAGTAAAAGGAGTGCGCGGCGGGTCTCTGGTGCTGGTGGTAGTCGTTGTTGTCTGGGTTGTCCCCGAGAGTGGTTCCACCAGAGGGAAGGCCGAATCCTGGCCTGATCCCTGATTCTTAGCAGCACTGGTTGTTCCAGAGTTCTGCTTGGGGGTTGCCCCGCTGTGCACCTTCTTTCCAGTAAAATCTGCTTGCGATCGCTTCGTCATCCTAGTTCTTGGTTCTTAGTGAATGGTCCCACGGATGGCGCCACTTGTTGATGCAAAAGTTGGACGTTCCTTGCTTGGAGCTCCGGATTCTACACCAATTGATGATTGTTGCTTGGAACCTGCGCACTAAAAACAAAAGACACCGTTAGGCTTACCGTAGGATTGTTTCCCACGATTATCCTCCGGCGTGAGAGTAAGTAATCGGTTTTAGGGTTTAAGGAGAGTTAGGGTTTGTAAATCGTACCTTAAACGAGGGGTGTGATCCCCTTTATATACGCACGGAATCCTTGTTGGTTCCGTGTTCCTCAACCTTCGGCGTATCCCGCCTTAATCGGTTGAGAATGATTATCTCCTTGATTAGAAGATATCTCACATCCATTCCGTAAATAGATGCGTATTTGGGCCCCCGAGGGCCTAAACGCTTATCAGCGTAGCCCACATCGTGTTGGACTTTATTAATATTGGGCTTTGGGTCGGGTTCATAACCCGGATGTAGAGTATACGTCATCATACGTTATTCGCCATTTCTTATTTTCAACCGATCACACTTTACAAACTAATCTCTTTTTTTTTTGTTTCTTTCACTAATTGGTGTTATATTATCATCAGTATCAAAATTATTGCCGCTAAACAAAAATCAAACAGTTTAATAAAAGTCGAACAACTACATTTTTCAACCAATCAAATAGCATATTCACCCACTAAAATCTTTTATTATTGATTGAAATGAGAACTTGACGTTTATTTGAGACATAAAAAAAAATATAGAAAATAACTAGTCTCATATGGTCATATACTCATATTATTGATTGAAAATAACTTTTCTCATATTTATTTCATGAGAAAAGTAAAGATATATAATCTATTTTTTCTACTTGATTTTTACCAAATGATCACCGGCTTCCCAAACTCGCGAGCATAAACTCATTCATCCGCAATCACAACTCGTTGTTTTCTAAAATAGTAATGGTTATTATAATCCTTATAGTGCATGGTAAAAGGAACCAACAACACCTGGCAAAGTTTGAGACCAATGGCATAGCCATGGTGCACCACTGATGGTGTCATTGCCATGCCGTTCGTCATTTCCTAGGTGAAACCACGAGCGTTTTTTTTAGTAAGTGAAGTAGTTTTGGTGGTGTGATATGGGACTCACATGTACCAATAACAATTATTGTTACATAGCTCTCTTATGGTTTAAACATTAATTAGTCTTTGAAAACCGGCTTATATTTAAAATTAGAGCCGTATATGAGAGTGTGAGAGGTGTGCTACCGCACAGGGCCTAAATTTTTAAGAGCCTCAAATACCCCGTTATATATCTATGGTCTCAAAATTCACTTCCAATAAAAATTACACTAAAATACACCGTTGGTTCCTAAACTTGTATCGGAGGATCTCGATGGGACGAACATCGCCCTTTTCATCGCCACGGGTCCAAACAGTAGCCATTAAATGCCAGATTCGTCCCTTGACCAATACTGCCGTTGTCAACATTATGTTGCTGAGGGCAAAACCGTCTTTAACTGTAGCGGACTAAATAAAACCGTTGTACAGTGTATGCAGCTGGTATATGTGTGTAAAAAGGTTTGGTCTACATTTATCACCCATCCCTAAACTATCATTCAAAACCCGTCTTCTTCAAAACGATAATTGTTTCAAGATGGTACGTTGCTGGTGTGGTAAGCAAGCTATTATTCGCACTTCGTGGACCTCTGCCAACCCAGGGCGTCGATTCTTTGCTTGTCCTGTTCAAGTAAGTGCGTCTTAATATTTCTTGTGTAAGTTTCTAACAATGGTAGTTGTTTAATGATTTCTCATAATCATCAATAGGGGTCTTCTTGTCGGTGGATAAGATGGTATGATCCTGAAATCTGTGCTCGTTCAAGAATGATCATACCAGGACTTTTGAGGGGGATAAATGAGCTTGAGGCAAGATTAGTAGCTGCTCAAGGTGATGTGTGGAAGTGGAAGATTTACCTGGTGCTAAGTTGGATGTTGTTCTTCATTGTTTATGCATTGGGATAACTTTTTAACCTTTTATGTAATGAGGCTAGTTGGTTAATGTTCTGTATCTTGAATTGTAGTAACCTTGTTATGAAATATTCAGTTTTATTTGTTTCTGATTTTGTATGCCTTATGGGTATGCAGATGGTTAGCAATTTGTTTAGGGTTGACTTTTAAATGTCAACATTCTTATGATGTTCTATTTTAGCTTTGGTTACTTTTGACGCAAACTATTCACACATCAAGCTTAGTCAATCTCAAAAAATACACAATAATGACATGGTTCCATAGTTAATGCAAATGGATATAATTCCAGCTGCATAAAATTGCATACTTTTCAAAGCATGAGAGCTACAGTTACACACAGATATGTTTTTAGATTACATAACTTGTCCATACAAAATAAACTAGTAAACTAGATGAAACATTGTCTAGATAATTAGCATAACAGATTTGACCTATGGTGAGGCCATCACTCTTTCCAGTGCAGCTTGCTTCCTAGTCATTCTTCGTGTAGCAGGCTCGGTTGAAGCAGAAACTGCTTGAACATCACTTGACTGAATCTGAAAATCAGACTGGGATTGTGACAGGGATGCATCATGTATGATGGTATCTTCAGTTGCTGGCTCTTGATTTGTAGATTGAACACCACTTCCTTGAACTGCACTAACTTGGCTTTCTACAACAACACCTGTACCTTCAGCTTCTTTATCTGTTGCTACCTTTTTACCTTTAGGATGTCTTTTTTTCCTGCAGCTTTAGTAGGCACCTTTTTGACATTTACCTTATTGGCAGTTCCACTATGTTGAGCTCCACCATACCCTAGGCATGTTACCCGGTTGTGTCCACCAATGCCACAAATACTACACCTGACACTCTTCCAAGCCCTTGACAGCTTACCATCCTTCACAATCTCTTCAGTTTCAGGAGCTATCCTAACTCTTTTTCTACCTCTTGCGGCAGGCGGGTTTGTTTCGGATTTCGGTGGAACAATTGTTGTTGGCATAGTTGATTTTCCCAATGTTCGCTGCTAGTTATAGGCTGGACATGGTGTTTGTAGGTAGCCTCCCAAGTGAGAAGATAGTAACAAGGATGAGCCCATGTTTCTACAGCTCCGACTTGTTGGCCATTTAAAGCCATATTCCAATTGGTAGCAACAACATGTTTACATGGTAAACCTGTTATCTCCCACCTTCTGCAAGTACAAGTCTTGTGTACAACATTAACTACACATTGGTCACCCCATGGTCCACTAACCTGAAACTTAGATCCCCCATTCCATAACACATTATACTTAACAGCCTCTTTCTTAATAGCCTCTAGCATGTGTTGTGCAGTTGGTGTTAGTGGCCCATTACTCTTCTCAATCACCATAAGAACATGCATTATCATCTTCAAACAATATTCCCTAATGTATTCTAAGGCTGTAATAATAGGTTTGCTTAACCCCTCTTTAATTTTCTCATGAAACACTTGACACATGTTATTAAGTAACACATCAGAAGTAGTTCTCCTTAAAGATGAAAAGTAATAAACATGTATTAATTATAACTGTTTATACTGCATTTATGAATACAAAGTAAGTGAAACTGATAGATGACTTACATGAAAAATGTGACCTTGACCAATGAATCGGTGGTATCTTACTTAACCAATCATGGGCTGGTTGATTAAGTTTCTTGAGATCAGCCATAGCTTTCAGAAACTGTACAACAGTTGAGGATGTTGCACATTTCCACATATGGTCTTTATAGGCCCTACATTTCCATTGCAATTTCATTTTGTCATGTATGCTTTTAATACAGAATCTGTGTTCTGCACTTTCAAAAACTTCTGCTACAGCTCTACTTATATCCTGCACAAAATCAAATATCTTTACTGTCTGTTTCAAAAGAGTGACACTTAAATTCATGAACAGAGTAAGAGAGTACCTTATCCATGTCAGTAATAAAAGTGATGCTTGAAATTGGCCCAAGTGCTAAATCATCGGATAAACAATGAAGAAACCAAGTCCATTATCCTATGTTATCTGAATCAACAAAAGCATAAGCGAAAGGGTATGTACCATTGTTGCTATCAATTCCCACAGCTGTCATAAGTTGACCATTGAAAGGACCACGAATTGGAAAAGCAGCCAGCCCCAACAACGATCTCCCACAATCTTTAAACCCTTGCTTCAGTGCACCTAAACAAACATACACTCTCTTGAATTCTCTGGTTGGAAGAGACTCATCCGGAGGTCGTTCCACATTCATCTCCACTGTCGTGTTAGGGTTTGTCTTCTGCAACTCTTGAACATAATCTCTCAACATGGTAAATTGTAGCTTGAATTGACCCCTGATGGCTGTTATTGCTAGGTTTTTGGCCCTTAAAACCTTCTGCAGGGACACTTGAAGGTCGTATTGGTTGGTAAGTTGATTATGCACCGACCTGACAGGAAGCTCTGGATTTGTTTCAACTTGTGCTGTAATTTTCTGTGAGATATAGCGAAGGTCAAAAGCTCTGACTTCCCTTGATTGCAAACAAGTGTGTTGCTCATTATATGTTCTGACCGACCAGATACCTGTCTCACCATTCCTGCCGACAAACAATAGCCATGGGCAGAGTATTTGTGAAGGGTCCTTTTTGGCAGAAAGCAATGCTCTTATACCCCTTCTGCTTAATGGACTTCTAGATGGGCCAATATCCAGTCCAGGACCTTCATTTGGGCCTGAAACTGGAACACAACCCCTACACCTGACCCTTATTCTTGTTTTGTCATTCTTCAAAAACAACAACTCCCTCCTAGTTTCTATTGAATGCTCTCTTACTAGGTTTTTTACTTCCCCTGCAGTACCAAACTCCTGACCAGTATAGAAAAAAGTTGTATAGACGCCGTTAGCAAAGTGTGCGTGTTGGAAACTAACATGGTCACTGCAAAATACTTCATCAACCATCACAGGTAAATCATTTACCAACTGCCTGTCATCACTTATATTACATGTTGTTCCTTCTTCACCTAAATCATTACTCTGACCTACTTGTAGCATACCAAGCTGTGCATCATTCTCTTGACAAGTGTTATCTTGATTTGGTTCAACTGCATTGCCAAATTCACTAGTGTCACTCGCTTGTAACAGACTAAGATCAACAACAGGATCCTCTTCCATGTTATCCTGAGTCAGTTGAAACAGAGTTACATCCACATCAGGCTCCTCAAACCTGTTATTCACATCAACCAAAGGTCTGCCTGGTTTGTGTAATTGCTTCTCCTGTGTTAATTGAAACAGATTAACCTCAAAATTTTTAGGCTCCTCAAAGGTGTTATTGACATCAACTAGTGCTGTTCCACCATTGTCAAAGTCCTTCCCCTGAATCACTCTAAACAGATTAACCTCAACATTATCAGGCTCCTTTACAGCATTGTCCTCATCAATAACTACTAAAGCACGCTCACTGTTTTCAACAGGTTGGCTAGCAAAAGAGCAGTCTAAGGTGGAAAAGAGTGGCTCAATGTTTAGCAAATTGCTAGCTTCACCAATATCATTGACGTCCACAGGCAATTGTGTAAGTTGGATAAACGGATCTAGGGAAGGTTCATTATCTATATCATCTAACACCAACTGTCTACAATAGGATTGAATAGCCGCAGTAGCAACTTTTCTCCTATCTTCATCCATCTCCCAAAACACAGTCTTAATTGATTGTGGGGACATTTCAGAAAATTCTAATATAGTCTTCCCTATTTCAACATACACGTCTATCACCTTATGTTGTATGACAACATCTTTCAACAAGTCTAGATTAGCAGGTTCACGCAAAGAAACACAAACCGTCGTCTAATGTACAACCAGGCTTAAGAAAGTAGAAATAATTGGTTTGTCCAGACTCATAACCGATTTGGGTCATGAGAGCATCCATTTCATCAACAGATACCTCTTTTATTTCCACAAGATCAACAAGGCATTTCTTGCCTCCTTGATATATCCTACCTGGAAAGTATTTGAATGTACCTTCATAATGGAACATCATGCTAAACGATCCAGGTTCACCCGCTGTATAAAAATTGTACAAAAACATTGTTAAGCTAAAGTTACCTAAAAGGGGAATAACTTAATCAGTCGTACTAATATATGATTGTAATAGGCTCTAACCAAAAAAGACTTACAATATCTCCTGATTGCAGCTCTTTCCTCCGTTTCACGATCATCATATAAAGGATATTCCCTTACTCGCCACATAGTAAATCCAAGGTGGTTGTTTGTTATTTTCTTACTCAGATTACTTGATTTGATGATAGACATTGCCTTAGGGTTTTCTGGGTAGGCTTCCAAAACAATTTTGGGGATGAGCAATGAGTACACGCTTTTGTTATAGTGTACAAAATGGCGGGAAATTGGACAAGACATGTTCTACAGTGTATACCACATAATGACTATTCTACCCTCAACAGTAACATGATTACGGGTTTTTTTGGGGTATAACGGAACGTTGACAACGCCGTTATTGGTCAAGGGACGAATCTGGCATTTAATGGCTACTGTTTGGACCCGTGGCGATGAAAAGGGCGAGGTTCGTCCCATCGAGATCCTCCGATACAAGTTTAGGGACCAACTGTTTGTACGTAAAACAAGTTTGTTGGTATAATTTGGCCATACCCAAATATTAACGGTTAGAAACAAGTTTACTTTTTTTCAATCTAAGTATAATAATGTTTATTGCATAATTCTACAATTACAAACATATAAATGAGACATACACATACAAGTGAATATACACGTAATATAATCTTTATCGAATACTTATTGATATATTCACACAAAACACGCGACACGATAAACACACATATAAATATAAACGTTAAGATAAATATATTATAAATCCACTCACAAAATGAATATGAATTTATAAATATGATTTATTTAGTTATTTAATCTTATTGTATTAATTAGATATTATTATATAATAAAATCGGTTTGGTTTTTGGACGAAAACCAAAACCGAACCGCATTTTTCGGTTTTTGAAAAAGTAAAAACCGAACAATCGGTTTTTAGTTTCGGCCGGTTTTTTCGGTTCGGTTTTTTCGGTTTCGATTTTTTCGGTTTATTTTGCTCACCCCTATGTATATTGTTAAAACTTAAGATATATTATCAAAATATTATGCTTTTGGTTTCACTAGTTGGTATAATATATTTTTTACCATTACATATAGTTATCATATAAACTTTCACACAAGGCCTCCATTTGTTTAACTACGCAGTGTTTAAAACCATATCACTAAAACTTGTCATAATCCAAAATATGCTCTGGGGACAACCATCAAGCTTTCAAAATGATTCTAGCATTTCAAAATATGCTGTAAAATAGGGTGAAAATTTTAAAATTTGATTCTAGCATTTCAAAATGATCAACTAAAAAAATTGTTGTTTGGACCGCTTGATAATATGCTAACCACACAAGGTGTATCAACTTCTAATTAGAAAATTTTACGACTCATATTGCATGCTACTTCTAGCATTTGGTTAGTCAAAAATAGTTAACCAAACTCGATCGCACGTAAATAAACTAAACTGCACACGCGCAATGTCATCTTCTGTATTTAAAAAATTAGAATATAATACTTTTAATATGTTCTTATGTCACAAGTCAAAATCCATAATAAACTAAACTAGAAAACCATTTTTCTTTTTTCTTTTTTTAATATTTAATGATTGAATTCAGATTCATCTCTTCTAGTCTTCTCGCATCCAAATCTCAAAACTATTTTCTTTACTTTTAATTAAATAGTTAAAACACACACAAAAAAGGGATACACTATTGGAACCCTCCCTATGATGTCAAATCATAGGGAATATTCTCTTTGTCCCCCCTTTTTTTTAGTACAACACAGTTTTTTGTCAGTTTCTGTTCCGTATTTCTGACAGTTTTAAGCGTTTGGCTTATTAAACTTTATATTTACTGTTCCGCATTTTCAGGTTTATAGCTTTTTGATATAAACAAAATTATAAAAATAAAAAAAAATAAAAAAAATTAAAATAAAAAATATAAAAACTAGGGAGAGTCAATCTAAAAAACTAGATACCGTTTTAATAACCCAGCCCACAAAAAATTCAGACTTCAAATTTGTGTACTTTTAAGCTTTAAAACTAATTACTATTAACTAAACTACAATATACCACGTGTTAAAGATCGCTCATATAGTCGTGAATGAACTAAACGTCCTATGAGCAGTTTCATGAACCATTTGATAAAACGTTTGTTTTTGTTTGTTTGTTAAATAAACTAACACGGCTTAACAAAAAAATAAATACATAAATAATAAATTAAATCAACCTTTTGTGTTCTTTTAGTCAGTGTTGCAAAATAAGGTCGATTCATCGCCGTCTATGTATTACTGGGTCACTAATCTTTTTGATTTGTGTAAATCGGTCAAACAAATTGGTCAACCGTATTCAATGGCGGTCAACGACTATTAACGATGGTTAAATTTGCCGGAAACTTGCAAATTTTGTCGAAATACCCAAAATTCACCGTAAACTAGTTTTAATCACTTATAGTCGCTGTGAATACTTAAAACTCGCCGAAAATACCCAAAACTTGCGAAAAATGCCAATCTGATTAATCCCGCATAAACCGATTACAAGCTACAAGAAGATAGACTGCCCGACTACCGATTCACGATTTATGCAACATTGCTTTTAGTTAAATAGACGAACATAAACAAAAGTCTTGTTCATTTAATTATTAATGTTCATATATCGCATCTTTTTGTTATATAGTTATAAATAGTTTACTTAGTAAAAGCAACACTTTTAAAACACAATTACATGTATTTTGAATAGTTTATGTTTGTTTTCATACGTTCAATTAGTTTATGTTTATTTTCATACGCTCAATTATATTCATTCGTTGATGTTGTTAGTTTTATGGATATAAATTAGTAGACGTGAGTTAGGATCGAACTCGAGACTATGGGATTGCACACTTTACGTATGAGAATTTAAAGTTAATAATTAAATATAAACGTTGTATTTATTTATTTATTAAACGAAATAACTAACGGACGTTAAGTAATTAATGTAATGGACTAACGGTCGTTAAATGTTTATGGAAAAGGATCAAATTGCAAAAGTTGGGAAGGTTCTAGAATCCCTTAAGGGGATCCCAAACCGATCGGCCAAAGAAACATGGAAACAATCCACAACTTGTTCACCAAGTTAGCTTGGGTATATATACAAGGCTAGGGGTCTTGTTTTTCCATCTCTTGTGCTCATTAGCTAAACCTAAAATTGTTTTGTGTGTGTGTTTTGCTAAAACCGGTCGAACACCATTCATAGGTGTCGATCCACTCTTTTCCAAACATCAAGTTATTTGGTTTGATAAAAACTAGCGGTACTTTAATTCGGTTTAGTACGTGTGTACAAGAACTTAGTAATAACATACTTTTGTTATTATCTTGGATTGAATTACAAAAAGGTAAGGGGTAATTCATATAATCCTAACTAAATTAAATTAGGGTTCATCCGTTGCTAGTTTGTGGATTTGATTCTTGTTCGGCTAGAATCAACAAAGGTACGCATATTCTTTATGTTAATTAATTATTCGTTAATACATCCTATACGCTTCCGCACTATTACTTTGATGTTTTTGTGATTATTTATATGAATGTCTTGATATCTAATTCCAACAGTGGCATCACGAGTCATTGGTTTTAATGAGTAATTAATTACATAAACGCGTAATAAAACAAATACTTGTATGTTGTTTGCTATGTTTATCTAGGGTTTATGCTTATTTATGTTTTGGTCGAATTTTTTTTAAATTGGGGCGTACAATTTTTTTTTAAAATAGTCGACATATACATATTTATTTTTTAGGGTTTTGAAAATTGTTTGCTAACCTTATTAAAACCTAGAATTAATATTGATTACGTGATAAATTCATGAATAATTTGTTATGTGTCATGGAATTTTTATATGCGATCTTGTGACTTACTTGAATAATTGTTATGATGTCCATGACTATACATGCATGTTAGTCATGGATAAGTTGCTTTGATATATTGTTTAATTGTTGAGACATATTTATTTATGATAAATCTTGAATTGGGGAAGACTCCAATTAATATATTAATGAATCAATTATGTGCAATTTGGTATAATTAATTAAGGGTTTACGCAATCGATTCATCGATGTATGTGGCTCACTTTCTATTGTTGGAGTGAAAACCCTAAATTAGTATATACATTAATTTAACCTAGATATTGATTATTAATAGGTTTTTATCGAATAAGTTGCATGTGGCTACTTGTTTACACGTATAAATTGTTTATTATGTGCGCATTGTTTTTTAGTAGTTTATTTTTTATTTGTTACTTGTTTGTTTATTATGTTTGACAGTTTTAAGCAAAGGGTAATTTTGAATAGAAAAATAATACGGACTAAACAATGGCGAAATTTAATTGTTTTGGAAGAGTTAAGTTGTCAAATAGTTTAATTGATTGGTGACTTTTGTACAATGACTGAACGGCTCATCCATTCGAATGAACTAACAAAAGGGGTTTAAAGAAGTGCGCATAGTCACACTGAATGGATGTCTTAGGTTGTGCTTTTGCGCGTACCTGGTCCTCTGCCCCCTGTAAGTTCGAGTGGAGCTACTTAGTAAGCCATATAATGTGCAAGCTCATCTTAAGGGCGAATTAGTTTTAATTCCATGCGCCACTTCGGTGGTAATTATCCGAAACACTAAGTGTTTACACTTATGCAAAAGTACGGTATAATGGATGATAATTAATACTAAATTCCTTGATTGGTGAACCCAATACCTCAATCAAAACCTTGATAATTTGATCTTTATGAATTGGTAATAAAAAGTTTTTTATTAAATTTATGCTACAAGATGAATGCATGACATCTTTGTACATATTTGATTTGACCACATAAAATCAAAACTAGTACCCTTTTTAAAATTAAGAATATGCCATCTAATTAAAAGGAACACTTGAAGTTGCAATTTACGTCATGACAGTACTTGGCGAGATTGTAATGGAGAGGTAAATCTCTATGTAAAGTCAGACCTTACATGGACATATTTGCAGTTCTTTAAGTTAGACACTTAAGTTGAGTAGGAAGTGAGACCTGGACTCAATGGCATAAGATGGGATGAAACATGTTTATATTTGCAATAGCGTTGGAAAATATAAATCCCATAATGATCTAGGAGTTGGAAATTGTTTGCCAATTAATGTTCGACAGATTACCTTATTATGTATTTTCGTTACTAGCAGATCAACTGATGTAATGAACATATGATAATTTGGATCCTAGTTTTCGAGAAAATTATATGGTTATATGTTTATATTACCGTTGGGTATATTTATTTTCTTGAAAAGTGTATTATCGAAAATACTAATACTTGAACTTTTTTCTGTAGAAATGGCTCAAAACACCGATAACACTAACACTGCTCTAACTTCTGCGTTCAAAACATTTTTTGATCGAGAAAAGTTGACTGGCTCTAAGAATTTCAATGATTGGCACCGCTCTTTGAGAATTGTCTGTAGAGTTGCTGACCGGTTGAAATACATTTATGAACCTTGTCATGCTGAACCAACTGGTCCTGAAGCTACTCAAGCTGAAAAGGACGCTTGGCAACTTGAGTATAAGCGTCATAATGATGTGGCTTGTCTTATGTTGGGAATGATGGAATCTGCTCTTCAAAAGCAGTTCGAACATCATTTCCCATTTAATATGCTCAATGAACTTCGAACTATGTTTGAGAAACCAGCTGCCGTCGAGATTTATGACTTGACCGACGCGTTACACAGCTGTAGGCAGGGAGAGGGTAAACCCGTAAGTGCTCATGTACTTGAAATGAAAGGGTGCATGGACCAACTAAAAGCACTTGGCAAAACTTATGATGATGACATGGCTGTGAATCTGATTAATAGATCCCTTAACAAGGATTTTAATGGTTTTGTCAGAAATTTCAATATGCACTGCGTGGGGAAGACAGTTACTGACCTACACGCATTGCTAATTGACTATGAGAAAGGGTTGCCTCAAAAGGTTCCTACCGCCCAGGTACTTGCTATTCAGGGTGGAAGAATTAATAAGCCAAAACCGCAGCGTGCGAACAACAAGAAGGGGAAGGGTAAGGGAAAGGTTGACAAAGGCAAACAGGTGATGGCCTATCAACCTCAACCCAAGAAGAACCCTACTCCTAGGAAGGATAATCCTAAAAAGGATCAAGCATGCCACCATTGCAAGACAGTTGGGCATTGGAAGAGAAACTGTGCTCTCTATCTTGATGAATTGCGGACAAATAAGATGAACGCTGGGTCCTCGGGCGCCGGTTCTTCAGGTAATTTATTTGTCATTGAATTATTTACTCTAAATCATAATAATTCCTGGGTATATGATACGGGCTGTGGTATTCACATTTGTAATACACTGCAGGGGTTTAGAGTGGAAAGGAAGCTTGCCTATGGGGAGCAATATCTGCACGTGGGAAATGGCGCACATGCAGCTGTTGAAGCCATAGGAACGTTTAGTTTAGTATTGCCTTCGGGCTTAGTACTGTTATTGAACAATTGTCATTACGCACCTTCTATAATTAGAGGTGTCGTTTCCTTTTCAGTTTTGTTGGATGATGGTTTTACTCATACTATTTCACATAATGGAATTGATGTTTCTTTAAATGGTGTATTTTATTTTAAAGCAATTACTGTGAATGGTGTGTTTGAAATTGATATGATTGGAAATGTATCTAACAATAATAATAATTCGATGTTTAGCATTAACAAGAAGATAAAGTTAGACTTGAATTCTTCTTATCTTTGGCATTGTCGACTTGCTCATATAGGCAAGGCTCGCATGCATAAGCTGCAACAAGAAGGGCTTTTGCAAAATATCAATGATGAATCATTTGATAAATGTGAGTCATGCATATCTGGGACGATGACTAAGAAACCTTTTCATAGCAATATGGAGAGGGCTTCTGATCTACTTGGTCTTATTCATACTGATGTGTGTGGACCACTTAGACATGTGTCAAAGAGAGGTGCTAGCTACTTCTTAACCTTTACTGATGATTTCAGCCGTTATGGTTATGTTTATTTACTTAAGCATAAACATGAGGTGTTTGAAACATTTAAGGTTTTCAAAGCTGAAGTAGAACTGCAATTGGGAAAGAAGATTAAAGCTCTTCGATCCGATAGAGGAGGCGAGTATCTAAGCCAAGAGTTTAAAGATTACTTAGCTGAGAATGGAATTGTCCAGAATCTCACTTCTCCATATACTCCACAACAAAATGGTGTATCTGAGAGAAGAAATCGTACATTGTTGGACATGATACGATCTATGTTTAATCTTACTACTCTACCTTTATCCTTTTGGGATTATGCTTTAGAATCTGCTGTTCGTATTCTAAATATGGTTCCCACAAAGAAGGTTGATAAGACACCGTATGAAATATGGCATGGTAAAGCTCCTAACCTGTCTTATTTAAAGGTCTGGGGTTGCGAGGCGTATGTTAGACGTGACTCAGCAGATAAACTCCAACAAAGATCTGTAAAGTGTATCTTCGTAGGATACCCTAAGGAAACTATGAGTTACTACTTTTACTATCCAACTGAAAATAAAGTAATTGTTGCTAGGTATGGAGATTTTCTTGAAAGAGATCTCGTATCTCAAGAATTCAGTGGGAGAGTTTATGATCTGGAAGATGATCATGAAGATGCATTACCTTCTGAAAACACTAACGTACTTCCGGTAGAACCTGATAGTCTGGGTCCTCCACCAGAAGTTGAAGTGATTCCCGTTCGTAGATCCGTAAGGAATATACGTGCACCTGAACGTCTATGTCTTAACGTAGAGGTTGAGGAAACTATGTTAGGAGATCTTGGAGAGCCTACTAGTTATAAAGCTGCCATGGCAAGTCCTGACAAGGCTAAATGGCAGATTGCAATGAATGGGGAAATGCAATCCATGAGAGAAAATGAAGTCTGGGTAGAGGTTGACTTACCTCCAAATGCCTCAGTGGTTGGGAGTAAGTGGCTTTATAAGATTAAGACTGATATGGATGGCAATGTACACGTCTATAAAGCTCGTCTAGTTGCGCAAGGTTTTACTCAAACTTATGGCATTGATTACGAGGAGACCTTTTCTCCTGTAGCAGACATTAGAGCTATTAGAATTCTCATAGCTATAGCAGCATACTATGACTATGAGATATGGCAAATGGATGTCAAAACCGCCTTCTTAAATGGTCGCTTAGATGAAGACATCTATATGAAGCAACCTGAGGGGTTTGTGAATCCACAATTTCCAAACCGTGTATGCAAACTTCAAAGGTCCATTTATGGATTGAAGCAAGCATCAAGGCAATGGAATAAAAGATTTGATGAAGAAATCAAAAGGTATGGATTTGTTCAAAATCTTGATGAGCCATGTGTATATCACAAAGTTAGTGGGAGTGATGTAATTTTCCTAATTCTTTATGTCGATGACATATTAATTATGGGAAAAGACATTCCAAGCATGCAAAATGTTAAGGCATATCTTGGGAAGTGTTTTTCCATGAAAGATTTAGGAGAAGCTGCATACATTCTGGGAATTAAGATCTACCGAGATAGGTCAAAGCGGTTAATTGGTTTAAGTCAAAGCGCTTACATTGATAAAATATTGAAGAGATTCAGTATGCAAAATTCCAAGAAAGGATATTTGCCGATGGAAGTAAAGCATGGCTTATGTAGCGATATGTGTGCTTCAACACCTGCTGAGGTGGCACGCATGCAGAAAGTTCCTTATGCTTCGGCTGTAGGATCTATTATGTATGCTGTGAGATGTACAAGGCCAGATGTGGCGTTCGCTCAAAACATGACCAGTCGATATCAACAGAATCCGGGTGAACTTCACTGGATTGCTGTTAAGCATATTCTGAAGTATCTCAGAAATACTAAAGATATGTTTTTGGTGTATGGGGGAAATCCAGACACAGAGCTTGATGTTACAGGTTACTGTGATGCGTCCTGGCAGTGTGATAAAGATGATACGAAGTCTCAGACGGGTTATGTCTTTGTCATAAATGGAGGAGCAGTTGACTGGAAGAGCAAGAAGCAGACTACGATTGCGATGTCTGCAACAGAAGCCGAATACATAGCTGCTTCGGAAGCTGCAATGGAGGCTGTTTGGATTAGGAAATTCATTTCAGGGCTTGGTGTTATGCCTTCAATTGAATCGCCTATTGATATGTATTGTGACAATTCTGCTGCAATCATATTTGCCAATGAACCTGGAGTCATGAAGGGCACCAGACATTTTCTACGGAAGTATCACTATGTTCGGGAACAAGTCCAGGAAGGTGAAATAAATCTACTGAAAGTTCACACAGATGATAACTTAGCTGACCCGTTCACTAAGGCTTTAGCTAAAGACAAGCTTGTAGGACTTGCCAATGGAATTGGACTTCGTTTAGCTAAAAGTTTCATGCATAACTGTGATTAGTATTTGGATAAAGGATATTGTAAAACATTTATTATTTTGATGAAATAAAGTTTGGATTATGTTTATTTTCATTTATAATATTGTTGTCCTATATTTGCATGTTTAATCCGTAAATAAGTAAGTTATTTTAAATGTCCGTTGTCGATTAATGATATGGGAGTATCATTAAACTAAGACAAATCTGAGAGATGTGGTAGAATATACTTGAAAGTATATTGATGAGAATGCATACCAATTTCAGATGATATTCAATGAATTGAATATAGGACTTATCCCAACTACATAATTTACTTTGTGGATATTGTTATAAGTAAATTATGAATAGTTATCCTCAGACTTGAGATACCAGATAAGTGTCATGAATGTAGTGCATTTCTGTGGAGCAACTTAACGCTATACGTAACTGGTAGTCATAAGGGTTGTTTTCAGAAATGTTACAAAGTTTGTGGGTTATTCTTGTAGTCAAGATAGAATTTGTTCCTTCAAATTTATTTGGAGTTTAATACTGCTGGGCCCCTCGTAGGGTTGACAAGATGTTTGTGCGGCCGCACCCAAATCTCCCCTAAATATGTTTAGATGATTCGGTAATCTTGGTCAATCACTTACAAGCGAGAAACAGAATAGTTATATAAAGAATGACTTAATTCCATATCTTTATTTAACGTGGTATTAGAAACAAAAGGATAATAATAATGAGAAATCATTAAAAGGTTTTCCAGGAGCCTTGCTCGAGTTGTACTAGAGGCATCGATGTGTTGCTAGACGCTAACCGAATGTGATCACTCTATTAAGATATATCCAAGTGGGAGCTGTTGGTTTTATGGATATAAATTAGTAGACGTGAGTTAGGATCGAACTCGAGACTATGGGATTGCACACTTTACGTATGAGAATTTAAAGTTAATAATTAAATATAAACGTTGTATTTATTTATTTATTAAACGAAATAACTAACGGACGTTAAGTAATTAATGTAATGGACTAACGGTCGTTAAATGTTTATGGAAAAGGATCAAATTGCAAAAGTTGGGAAGGTTCTAGAATCCCTTAAGGGGATCCCAAACCGATCGGCCAAAGAAACATGGAAACAATCCACAACTTGTTCACCAAGTTAGCTTGGGTATATATACAAGGCTAGGGGTCTTGTTTTTCCATCTCTTGTGCTCATTAGCTAAACCTAAAATTGTTTTGTGTGTGTGTTTTGCTAAAACCGGTCGAACACCATTCATAGGTGTCGATCCACTCTTTTCCAAACATCAAGTTATTTGGTTTGATAAAAACTAGCGGTACTTTAATTCGGTTTAGTACGTGTGTACAAGAACTTAGTAATAACATACTTTTGTTATTATCTTGGATTGAATTACAAAAAGGTAAGGGGTAATTCATATAATCCTAACTAAATTAAATTAGGGTTCATCCGTTGCTAGTTTGTGGATTTGATTCTTGTTCGGCTAGAATCAACAAAGGTACGCATATTCTTTATGTTAATTAATTATTCGTTAATACATCCTATACGCTTCCGCACTATTACTTTGATGTTTTTGTGATTATTTATATGAATGTCTTGATATCTAATTCCAACAGATGTTTGTTTAGCGTATAAGTAAATGAAAATAAACGTACATAAACAACTTTAATTTTTAATAAACAAAAATAAACAAGAAAATTCGTTCATATAATCATTCGTGTCAGTTATTTTATCCAGTTAAAATTAAATAAACGGGTACAAACAAGACTTCGTTCATATTCGTCCGATTCATTTACACCCGGCCGTCCATCCATTCACGTAAAGGTGAACCAAACTCCTGATAATATCGGGCGAGATGAGAAAATGTCGGCGAGAGAAAGGCGTGTATGCGGTGACACGTGTGAATAAATATGTGGTGCAGTCCACTTGGCTTATTATAGCTGGCTTGCATTTATTGGCTCTGTCCGCTCCGACTCGGCTTCACGTTCCGATAGAATCTTTCATTTCATATCTTGTTTCTTTTCTTATTTAAATGGGTCAAATGCAATTTTACAAATATTAGTGACATGCTTATTAAATGGTACATCCGTCTCATATATTAAATGTTTTGTTTTGACTTTTGAATTTTTTTTTTCAATTTTGACTTTAAATATTTTTGTTCATATTATATAATATTTGATGAAAATTATACCAATGAAAAATACGTTTAAAACACAATTCATTCATATATTTTGCATCAAGTATCGTATAACACAAACAAAAATATTTAAGGTCAAAGTTGGAAAAGAATGACTTTGAAAAATTAAAGTGGACATTTAATATGGGACGAAGAGAGTACTTTTTTTCGCCCTAAAATTAGTAGTTCATGTTTTTTTTAAATGTAAAAAAGAGCAAGGTTGAATCAAGTAGTTAACACCCTTGCCTTTGGAGACAGAGGTCAAGGGTTCGATCATCACCCCTTGCAAGAACGGAGGTCCTTTTCTACCCTTGGTAGAACCGGAAGCAACCTCTCTACCTTAGGTAGGGGTATGGTTGTCTACGTCTTAACCTCCCCCATACACCGACGGTATTGGGACCCATAATTTTTTTTTTAAATGTACTAAATTTGTTCATTTTTAAAAATAGGTAAAAAAAAATTAATCAAGTTTAGCATATTATTATGGGCTAATTACTTAAAAATTCATCAAACTTGACACTTTTTATTATTGTGTCACTGAACATTTTTTTCTTTCTTCTCATTGTGTGTATTATGACTATTCAGTCATGTAAAATGACCATTTTACCATTTGAAATTTGAAAAAGATAAGGGTCAAATGGTCACAAAATACACACAATGATCGAATTTGAAAGTTCAGTACACTCAATGAGAGAAAAAAAAAAAGTTCAATACACACAAAGACAAAAAATGTCAAGTTTAATGACTTTTTAAGTAATTAGCCCTATTATTATTGTTTGAAACTATTACTATACACTTTAAAAATGAGATTAAATTAGTAATGTTAAGAGTAAAAAATGTTATTTTGCTAAAAAATAAGAAATAAGAAATAATACAATAATAATTATGTTTTTCTTTAACACTGTGTGTTTTTTGTGAAGACAATTATTTTGAAACGGATGAAATAAGAAATTATTTGGATAACTAAAAAAATGAGCAAATATATGCTTAAAGTGACATTTACATATATTGGAGGTAAATAAATAAACTTATTTTTTCACGTACCAATAAATTAATAGCACGATATTTTTAAACACATAAGTACATAACTAGACATTTTTTAGTCATGTTAATATCTTTTTTTAAAATACCGATATAAAAAACTTACTTTTGTACTGTTATGAATAATTTTATGTACGTCACAACACCATAAAATGACAAAAAAATAATCTTGTCTTATGGGTAAATTTATTCATGTCGTAAATCACTAAAAAAAAACACATTCTAATTTATAATTAACAATTAAGTTACTCATATGCAAATATATAATGAAAGTATCTTATATGTTAGGGTTTTGCTAACAACTAATTACCGAAACTTATATTTAGACATTAAATAAAGTTAAAAAAATTCTTTCAAATCACTAACAATAAGTTAGAATATATCAAATACAAATACGATACACTTTTTGTATTAATTATGTTAGCGAAAAATACGAAGCTTGTCTTTGATTATGTTTAATCTCAACAAATTTTGTGGATATTTTGTTGTTAAAAACAAACTTAATAGTCTATTGTTAACATTTTCATATTTATTATTATCTCCGTCCCATAATAATTGTCCACTTTGATTTTTTTAAGTCTTTTTCATTCAACTTTGACTATAAATATTTTTATTTGTGTTATATAATACTTGATGAAAAATATATGAATAGATTGGGTTTTAAATGTATTTTCATTTGGTATAATTTTTATAAGTATTATATAACACAAATAAAAATATTAATGGTCAAAGTTGAATAAGAAAGACTCAAAAAGTCAAAGTGGACAATTATTATGAGACGGGGAGGGAGTAAAAGCTATCACTTTTTGTTCTAATGATGTTCACTTTTTCTTTTATGCTTTTGCTTCTCATTTCCTTATAAAGGGTTTTCTCATTTTCTTTGCAAAGGAAATATGTATAATTACATTAAGTAAATACTAACAAACTTTTCTCACTTGTGATTGATTTTCCATTTTCGTTTAGTGTATTCCACTTTTAGGAATGAATGTTTGTTGGTATATAAAACCACAAAAGAAAAACTTTACATTAATTTATTAATTTTACCATATTAAGCCATCTCTAACTAACATTAAATGGTTAATGGCTTGTTAATTGTGTTGTGAGAGCAAACTTTGCGTTAAAAATAATCATTTTGGAAAACATATCTATGACGATAACCTTTTTTTAATCGTTAGGTGTTCATTCACTTTCATTTTTGAGTTCAAATCAACAAAGTATTAACTAATTTTTATTAAATATTGAAGCAAAAGATTAAAGAATTCTCGTTGGGAGTTACGTGTCAATGTCAAATAAAAAATGTTGTCTCATGACATAGGTTATTTTTATCTAATTTTTATTGTCATTTAAGAAGCTAGAGAGAACTTTATTGGTGAGTTTAATGCTTGATCAAAGATACTAATATCAATGTTAACTAGTATTTTATCTCTCAATTAATGTAGTTTCGGGATTGTAAAATCACAATGAATTCAGGAAATCAGTTTTAATATTAGAATTAGTCAACACCATAATTATACTATGATTTTCAAATACGTACTTTGGAGGTAAAATCACAATGTTTGAATTATTTCATTTTGTATTAATTTCGTATTATTATTTTTATATGAGTCATTAAACAAAAACATTATTTATTATTTAATCCTTTTGGGTGATTTGATTATGCAAAAAATCCGTTGGCTGATTTGATTATCACAAACATGCCAACCTTAATTGTTGCAAACCATGTTTTTTTTTTTTTTTTTTTTTTTTTTTTTTTTTAAATATTCAACAAACATATAATTTCGAGAATACGCTTTAATAACAAAATCTGATCGCGTAAAACTTCAAGTAGGTGGTAAAAATGTAAATCATGTGAAAAACGATAATATTTTTCCCAAAAGTAAACAATACCCTTAAGGTGTTTAATTTAATGTAATGTACTCTACAAGATACGACAACACTACGATAACGACGATCACGCCAAATGTGTAAACACAAACACATAAAATAACAACGCATGCATATCTTAACACACTAATCACCACTATCTTTCACCTCCAAATACAAATAAAACCAAAGCACGTACACATCTCAACACGCTATTCACATTTACATATACCTTTCCTCACTAAATACGCATAAAACAAAACACAGACATAACTTAACATACTAATCACCTACACCTTTCACCATTAAATAAAATCCTACACTAGACCATATCTTCAAAAGGTACACACTTCATTAATCACAACTATTAACTTCATAAAAAGTTAAAAACATAAATATAAAGCCCTAAACTCACAAATTCCCAAATATTTATAAAAGAAAAAATATTTTCACTAAATAAAATTTATAAATACAACATATACTCATTCAATGGTACATAAGTCCCCATAGATCCTTGTGCACACATCCACACACCCTTTCACTTACATCATCACATTCACAAAAAAAAACCCCTTTAACCTCTCTCTACTCTTCTCTTCACCGACACTTTCTTATTCCGGTCACCGTCACACTTTCCCGGCCACCGTCTTTTTTTCCGGCCACTATATCCAATTCCCTTCCGACCCTTTATACAAAATCAAAAACCCATTTTATATCACTAAAAATTTTCCATTTTCATCCATTAAATAACCGTGCATTTTAATCTTTACCCAGTACTAAACTCACCAAAAAAGTTGATTTTTTTTTTGTGGGTCATTGAAAATTTGGATCAAATTTATTACATAATTCAGATCTCACAGTTTTTATATATTTTTTTGATATTTTTTTTTATATATTTTTTTATAGATCTTTAGGGTTTGAAGGGCTATTGAATGTATGAATCAAATATGTGTAGATTAGAAGAGAAGAATAGGAATAAAATAAAGGCTAGATTTGTGATTGGTACAATGGGGTTAAAGAAAAGATTAAGTGAAATTAGAGTTGATAAATTTAGAAACTCGATGAGGTCGTCTTCGAAAATGAAGATGTGGTTAATTAGGGCTACAACTACTGTTTTGTTATGGACTTGTGTTGTTCAGTTAACTGCTTTAGGTGGTACTTGGGGACCTAGGGTGTTAAAAGGTTGGCCTTCGTGTTTTAGTGTTGATGATCATGTTGCTAAGTCGTTAGATATCCCGGTTCCGGCTAGGGTTTTGCCCCCGAAAAGTGAGTGTTTAGTGTTGTTTGCTATGTTTTGTGATGTTTTGTTGTGGTTGTGAATTAATGTTTGTGTTGTGTTGTAATGTAGGAGTGTATAAGAATAATGGGTACTTGGTTGTTTCGTGTAATGGAGGTCTTAATCAAATGCGTTCCGCTGTGAGTGTTACTTTTTATAGTTAGTTTGTTGTTGGGAATTGGAACGAAATTAGTTGCTTATTGTGCTAAATATGTATTTGTTATGCAGATATGTGATATGGTTGCGATTGCTAGATATTTAAATGTGACTCTAATAGTTCCTGAATTGGATAAGACGTCTTTTTGGGCTGATCCTAGGTATGTTGAGTATGTCGAATTGTGGGCTTGTTTTGGTTATACGTGTTTGTGTAATGTGATTTTGATTGTTGATTGACAGTGAATTTCAAGATATATTTGATGTTGATCATTTTATTACGTCGTTGAGAGATGAGGTTCGGGTGCTTAAACAGCTTCCACCTAGGCTTAAGAAGAGAGTGGAGTTAGGAATTGTGCATACTATGCCTCCGGTTAGCTGGTCTGATATTTCTTACTATCATAATCAGGTATCGTTTATATTGTACTTTCATTACTTCAACAATGTTTGTTCGTGTGTCGTATAGACTGTACTTAATAGCTTTTTGTCACTGCAATGCAGATTCTCCCATTGATTCAAAAATTCAAAGTTGTGCATTTGAATAGAACCGATGCTAGGCTTGCTAATAACTTTCAACCCCTCGAACTCCAAAAGCTTAGATGCCGAGCAAATTTTGATGCTTTGAGATTTACTCCTCAGATAGAAGATTTGGGTAGACGTGTTGTTAGGCTTTTGAGACAAAACGGGCCATTTTTAGTGCTTCACCTCAGATATGAAATGGATATGCTAGCGTTTTCTGGCTGCACGCAAGGATGCAATACTGAAGAGATTGAAGAGTTGACGAGAATGAGGTTTGAGCTTCTTGCATTAGCAACTTGTTAATAAATGCCGGTTTTGCATTTGGTGACTCACTGATTCCTTTTCTATATGCAGATATGCTTACCCATGGTGGAAAGAAAAGATAATAAATTCTGATTTGAAAAGGAAAGACGGATTATGCCCTTTGACTCCCGAGGAAACTGCTCTTACACTCAAGGCACTGGATATTGACCATGATATTCAGATTTACATTGCTGCCGGTGAAATATATGGCGGGAAAAGAAGAATGGATAGTCTTGCAGAGGCGTTCCCGAAACTGGTTAGCATTGAATAGTTAACCTATTTCTCCAATATTCAAGCTTATTCCTGTCTTCTCGTTCTTACACGTGGATTTTGTGTAACAGGTAAGAAAGGAGACTCTGTTAGGGCCAGATGACCTTCAGTATTTCCAGAATCACTCGTCACAGATGGCAGCATTGGACTACCTTGTGTCACTAGAGAGTGATATTTTTGTACCTACTTATGATGGAAACATGGCCAAAGTTGTTGAAGGCCATCGCAGGTACTATTATGCATCTCTATTCGTACTTGATGGCTGTTTATTGTGTCACGTTACATGTTAAAAGATTTAGTACTAGTATAAATCTTTAGACAGCATGAGCTTTTATTTAGATGGTCTATGGAAACATGTTATGACCAACTGCCTCCTGATTTAGCTAAATTTGATAGATACTGTCAAATTGTTGATAAGCATACCTAAGTATGTGCATTGCTTTTCAGATTCTTGGGTTTCAAGAAGACGATACTATTGGACAGGAGGCTTCTGGTTGAATTAATAGACAAATACACTAGTGGGTCCTTGACCTGGGATGAATTCTCGAGTGGTGTCAAGGAAGCGCATGCACAACGTATGGGGAACCCTACAAAAAGATTGGTTATCCCAGATAGACCTAAGGAAGAAGATTACTTTTATGCTAATCCCGAAGAGTGCTTGCAGCCATCAGATGATGAACCTCTGAGCATCATGTAACAAATGGTGGATTATTTTGGTCAAATTATTTGTCGTTGGCCGCCTCTACTACAGTTTTATGAACTGTCAATTAGAAAAATTATGGTTCTCTGCTATCGGGACCAGTCGGTGTACAAGGAAGATCTTTCCAAAATGTGAGGATGCGACAGCAGAGACCAAAATACATTTTGGTGGGACTGGTGGTTGGAGATTCACGTAGGCAAACAATCTTACCACGAACATAAATGGCGTTTATTATTCTTAATGTCTTCGTTTTCACTTTATATGTATCGTTATTGTCAATAAGTTCTCATTCATGTATAGAAACCACCCTGCCATTGCAGGGTTATATCGTCCGTATTCAAAACTAGTTATATGTACACAAAGAGGGAGTCGAAACCTTAGATATGTTTTTGCTCAGAGGTATTATTATTATTATCGCGACACCATAATTCTATGCCAACTATGAAATTTCAGCATATGTCTAGAAAGGGTTTATTATTATAGTAAAAACTAATGATTATGCAATATATACTTTTGATTTGTTTAATGCAAACATTCTGAAATAATGATGTGGGGAATTAGTGGAGGAGTGCCAAATGGATGCTGTTGAGAATGATTGAATACCAGAAATACATTCTTTAGAAGGATACTCCAACTGTTGATGGTGGTATTATTCAAATCCACTCATCTGTCATTGGATTGACTGTGTCTTACATGATGGGGATGTGTGGTTGTTGGCTTAGGACTAGTTTCTAGATTAATAAGACAATAAAAATACAAAACAATTCCTTAGCAACATGAGAAACACATTTGTCTACATAGACTCGGAAAAAAACTTCCACAAACACGTCTACAAAATGACATGTCATTGTTTGATTGATTAAAAAGAAAGAAGAGAGAGAATCTATGGCCAAAATACACCAATCAAATAATGCCAAGTCATTTTGTGGATGCGTTTTGTAGAAGTTTTTTTGTGAGTCTATCATTGCTCTACGTTTAAGAGGTACAAACAAAGTATGCGTTGATGACAGTTGACTAGTTGAGTTTTATGTCATCATTCTCATCAAATTCGGGTAGCTCATGAACTATAGAATCTCCTTCCGAATGGGCTGAAGGAGAGGAGACCTAGAAAGTCTATTAAGTATGTACCGAAACTTTTCCTGGTTGTGTGTATGCAAAGGATCTCTAAATCGCTTATACCTCATTTTGATGTTTATTTGCAAGTTCTCTTTCATTTCTTTAGTTTAACTAGTGACAAGTTTCAACGGTAAAAAGCCGGCTAAACTTATGTTATCATGTATAATTATTAAGTTTAACTCAAATATTAATGATAAGGATAATGATTGACTTAGAAATAAAAAAAAGGAAAGGATCAATGGAGAATGTGAAATTCCATTCATTTGACCAAAGAGAAAACATGTATGCTTTGCACCATTAATCAATAATGATTCGAGTTCAAAGGCATGTTTGGAAGTGGCTTCCAAGTCAACCACACTCTGGAAATAGTTCAGCAATAAACATTCCATAGCTCATACTTCAAACGTTAATCATTTTATAATTAGACTTAGCTACTTTTTTCGCGTTTTTCTTTTGTTTATACAATTTAAAAGGCGATAATGTTTGAATGCATTATATATATAAGAAGGTTGCAATAGTAACTTGGCATGGCATACGACGTTTACAAACGCATGACAGTCGTTTGGGATGACATAAGGGTGGTTTGTTTTTAGAGTTTAACTTTTTTAATCTGAGACTAAATGTTGGTACAAGTGTATAACATTACAAAGTGGTACTTTAATAGTCTGTAACTGGCACTTATTATGTCTTTAGACAGATGCTCAAAACAATGTTGTTGTCGTGTGTACTATTTACTTACAACTTTATAGTCTTCATTCTTTTACTTACATGGAAAAATGTTATATATATCTGATGAATTGTCTTATCCGAACTTATACATATTGAATCCCTTGACCCAGATCATAATACCCGCGCGAAACAACGGCGTGTACATTGTATTAAAACTTTTGGCGAACAATATTATTCGATTATATATTTTTCGTGATAATAACTTTACGCAGAATAATCTTATCGCACGCTATCTCATATAAATATAGTAGAGTATCCGTGCATCGCGATGCAGCGACCATACAAAAATGGTAGTTAGTAGTATTATGAAGTTGTGACGATTGACGGTGAAAAGTACTGGCTAGTCAATAAATGTTGTGTAATATTCGTCACAATATTATATAACGTGTAAAGATAGAGTACTATACATTAGTTCGTACAAATACATGATTAGTAAATCTATATATAACATTACTTAACAAAATACGAATTACGGTATTCAAAAGCTACACACTTTTTATGCCTTACAAACTATTTGAAAATTTTCATACTTTGACATATACGATTCTTTTCAATCGAATGTAAGCGTCTGGGTTATGATGACCACATTTGTAGTTTGTTTGGTTTTCAATCGAATGTGATGGTATTTTAAGACTAACATTAATTATAAGTGTTGTACCTTTAACTTTATTATTTATATTTCTCAAATTGTTGTTTTTTTTTTTTTGAATGATTTGTATAATATTCTTTATTATTTGTAATGCTTAATTTAAGTTTTAAGAGACATTTTAATGACATTTAGTGGAGGAAAATGGGTTCCTCCATTATATGTGGTTTTGATTTTACATGTGAAAATAAACACTTAGATCACCTTAAAAAGTTTTTTGAACTTAAACCACATTCCACTATATTTCCATATAGACCGAGTTAATATTCTTAAAGGAAACTATGTCCTGATAATATTGTAATGAAGATGTAAAATCAAAACATCAGTAGCAGCAGCCTCTATGGACTATAGTCACAGGCCATATAAATGAAATATTAATAGATAATACAACTTTTGTCGAATTCCTATGCAGCCCCTACAAGGCTTTGTCACTCTTCTCCTCCCTTGTGCTTGCAACTGTTGAATGTCCAAGTGACTGGTCGATACAAGGAACTTTTTTCTGTTGTAATGATTGAATGCATGAATAGTAAATAATCATAGGCCAACGATAATGAAGACTTGAAGCTGCATTGTAATAAGGTATACTAAATATTGATTGAGACGATACCTTATAGCTGGGTATCAAGGATTTAAGCATGCTAGGATTCGCTCTCTTTCCCAGGTCAATTTGCACCAAGATTTTGGCTTGTGACAATTCCAAACCAGAGGTCTGTAATGCTTGGTCAAGAGTACTCGATAACCTGTTTATATGAGAACTTGTTCATACTTAATTTGTCAAATAGGAATCAAATTTCATTGTCGAAAACTTATCACTGATTTTGCTTAGCTTCTTCTACGTTGCTCAGTAGCCAAGTGCTTTTCCGCAGGATGTTAAGCTTTTGATCCGGCTTTGTTTCAACTTTAACCGAAACAAAACCTTTGGGTTCTGCATCATCATCGTCCTCCTTTTCTTGGGAACTTTTACGTTTAGCAGATACTAATATCAACAAAACTCTTGGTTTTTGTTTTCGGGTATGCTTCTGTGCTTTTGTTTGCGTGTTTGCTTGTTTTGTTTGCTCCCTTTTGCCTGTTTTTTGCATGCTGCCCTTTTGTCCCCCTTTTGCTCTCTCTTCTCTTCTTTCTCACCCGCACACCTGCACCAGCCGGAGGTCTCATTAGAAGCATTCTCTTTACTCCCGGGTTTATCCTTGGGGTAGGGGTAGGATCTGTCTACATTATACCTCCCCCATACCCTGCCTCGGCGGGATTGGGTTTTGTTGTTGTTGTTGTGTAGATACTAATATCAACAAAATGCCTTTTAGTGCATCCAAAACTGTGGAAGTCACATATATGCAAAGCATCCAATAATATGCAAAAAAAAAAAAAAAAAAAAAAAAAAAACACTAAGCATTTTACCAATGATTACTTAAAGAAGCGCTCAACATTTCAGCTTATATATAACCAATAACGCATTCGAAGTGAATGATAATACATTGAGCATATGATCCTGAACCTAGGTCAATGACACTATAAAAACATCTTGACCCATGTTCAAAAATAATATCCAAACAACAATACAACAAGATAGGAATTATAGATGTCAAAAAACAACTATAAATATGTTTAAGTAATCATACAGAACCACTCGAACACAGGTATCATGCTTGCTTCTTCTGTTTGTTTAAATAATATAAGTGACTCTGGAAGTCCAAAATAGCCTGAAGTAGGTGTCGGAAACCAATCTCTGGCCACAAAACAGATGGTGAATATAAGAGGCAGTTACTGCTTTGCCACAAAAGAAAATTACTCAAACGGGTCTCACCAGAAGTGCGGATTATAATATCAGGGTCAGGTGCGGCTACTGCCATGTACATATGCTTTTCAATATCTGCCACACCAATGATATCCTTTTCATATTTGGTCTCGCAATCATCCAAAACTTTAACTTCGTCACATTTTTCTTCACAAGATTCTTGAACAGCATGCAATATCTCATCAGTAGAAGTATATGCAATACAAATCGACAACACTGCTTTTGAGTTCTTAGCAGTTGTTTCTATTAACCGTTCTGCTGCCAATCTCACGGGCTTGCTTAAAAGTTTTAGGTTTCCTATGAAGTAAACCCTAACTCCATATTGATGAACTATGCTATCGTCTTTTATCAACCATTCAATCTTTTCCTCTATTAAGTCCATCAAAGATTGGACTTCTTCAGGACTTCGTTTGAAATTTTCTATGCTAAAGGCGTAAATTGTCAAATACTTCACCCCAAGCCCATAACAGTACCCAATCATTGATATTAATGACATATAACCGACCCTATGTCCTGCCCCGTCAATTAAATTGTGTTGCTTTGAGTATCTTCTATTACCATCCATTATGAAGGCAATATGATCAGGTAACGCAGCTATTGAAAGAATGGCCAACACACATTTCCATGCAAATCTACATAAATTCTCGTATATTTGAGTTCTTTGCTTAGCATCCATACCGATATTTTAAGCCCAATATCCCTATTGCCAAGGATGATAAAATGGTTTAGTTAATCAAGACACACACCACAAATATATGTATATATATAACAACAAAAAACAAATCCACGCGCACAATGGACTGCAAAAACTTGCAACAAAATAATAGTAATAAATAGTTCAAATGAGTACCGGAGATCAAAATGACGGTTGACGGAGATCGTTGATCACTACGAGCTGTATGTGCAAGGAAAATTGAGGTTCCAATTTCAAATCGAAATCCTTACTGTGAATGATTGTATTAATCAACCATGGACATAAAGACACAATAATTGAATCCAAAATGATTTATTACACTAAAATGATAACCACACGTCTTATTTAAGACTACATTTGTTTTACACAATAATTGAATTCAAAATGATTTATTTGCAATAAAAATTGTTATATTTCTATGGATATGATTGATAGTACTCCGTAATTGTTTTAACTTCTTGTTTTGAAAAAAATATCATAGGCAAACGTATCTGTCGGCAGTTGCTGTGAGCTTTAGATTTATGCAGTTTATAGTATGCCCCAGTGAATATCATAAGTCATAAGGCAATTCGTCCTTCCTTGCATGTTACTAGACTTGACCTAGACTTGTAAGATAGTTAGCATGACAGCGATATAAGATATTTTTTAGGAAAGGGGTGTGCGAGCTAGCACTTAGCATGATAGTCAAACTCACCACTTTTGAGGAGATTTGTTGGGTTTTGGAAGGTTTTAGTTTCCATAAACCCCCTTAAAAAAAGGTTTTATAAACCAAAGGCTACTTTAAACTTCCAGTCCTTTATACAGTATAAAAAGTTCACATAAAAACATCAGTTATAATCAACTACAATGCTTTCTTTGGATTCCTTTAAACTTCCAGTCCTTTATACAATGGCCTCCTTTTGCTTCGCTCATGTATGGGCGTCGCTAAGCTGATGTTCGGTCTCAACGTGCCAACCGATGTATATAGGGGAAGCTGTTTCTGTTTTTGACAATGGCCTTCGGAAGGCAATAGAGGCCATTGTGGTTTGTGGGGGCCCTTTTTTTGGGGATTTTCAATGGAGGCTCGCATCCCTTCCGACTCGGTTTGGTGGGTTGGGTTTATGTTCGGCTGAGGATGTATTTACTTATGCTTTTGTGGCCTCGAGGGCGCAATCTTGGAGTTTGCAGGATCACATTCTTCGGGGATGTGGTATTGATGGAGTTGACTCTGATTATGGGCATGCAATGGATCGCTTGCGCATGTCCCTTCCTGATTTCGATCTTAGCGGTTTCTCTAACAAGGACACCGCCCCACCTAAAGCTCAAAATGTTTTGGCGTGTGCCCTTTTTAGTGGAATCGTCCGGAGTTTGGGAGAGAAGTTCGATTTATCCCCTCGGCAAAAAGCGGTGTTTGAATGTCTCCGAGCTCCTCATGCTCAAGATTTCTTGACGGTTATCCCCATTGAAGGGCTAGGCCAACATATGTCGGCCCTGGAGTACCGGACTATCCTTAAGTACCGGCTAATGATCCCTCTGTTTCCGGCTGATGAGCCTTGCCCAGTCTGCCGCAAGGTTTGTTTAGATTCCTTTGGCGAGCTTGCGGTCCATTGCAATGAGTTACCGGGTTTCAAATACAAGCATGATTTGGTTAGGGATGTTTTGTATGATGTTCTTAAACGAGCAAGAATTTCTTCTAAAAAAGAGGCCCCCGTGAACTTTCTGACAGATCCGCTTGAAGGGAGGTCTACTTTACGGCCAGCTGATATACTTGTGTTTGGATGGGCCGGGGGGAAACATGCTTGTGTGGATCTTACCCGAGTGTCCCCTCTTGTTGGGCTAAGGGACAATGGGTTTGTTGCGGGACAAGCGACGGTGAAAGCGGAATCGAGTAAAGTTGCTAAACACGAGAAAGCTTGTTTAGAGAATCTACACATATTTACCCCTTTTGCTTTTGATACATTTGGGTTCCTAGCTTCGGCAGCTGTGGAGTTTTTGACTAGGGTTCAACGGGTTGTGCAAAGTAATTTTGCGACCCCTAAGTCACAAAATTTCATTTTTAGTAGAATTGGTTTTGCTATTCAAAAGGGGGTTGCGGCACAGCTTGTTGCCCGTTTGCCTGCCATCTTATTGTAATCCGTTATTACAAGTAATAATAGAAAAACCACTTTGGATTTGCAAAAAATATGACTAAGAAAAACTTCAGGCCAAGCAAAACAACTTGAAATGCTAGCTGATCTATTTCACAATCTTATGATTCAATTCTATAAAGGTTCAAGCCATGAAGACTCGACAAGATCATAAATTTAATTGCAAAACTAACCTAATTACGCTTTACAAGAGCCAGTTCTATCAAATGCGATGGTGGTGACAACATCTTTAACGAAAACAAAGAAGCATTCTCTGCAGGCAGTGGGCATCAAAGAAGAGCTAGGCCGCTTCTGTGTCTCTTTATGATGGCAAACCAATCTTTCAAAGGAGCGGAATCGTGCCTTTGGTGGCTCAATGTCGCATGCAGCCATGATTGAATGTGTTGCATGCCTTGCAACTTCCTTGAACACATCGACATCTGCACACAGATATGGCATTTAGAGAGTTATACACAGTGTCAAACATTCTTAGCTAAAAAGAACAACACACTAGTCAGTAGTCATAAGGTCGTACCTAATTTATTGTCCTTGCTTAAAATCTTTAAATTGAGTTTGACAAGTGACTGAATTTCACTCTTTGCATTCTCGACTTCCTTGATATTTTTATCAAGTCGTGGGGCTCCCTTCTCGACAGTGGCATTGATCTCCTTTTCAGCACAGCGTTTATCAGTAGCAATAGACAATGATCTAATCAAGTGAGATGACTGATCACTGGTACCAACGACATTAGATGCACCCACAAGACACTCATTTCTTGCTAGATTTTGGCTATTATAACCACTAATTATCTCGGCAGGAGCACTGATCTTCCTAGAAGATGGAAGTCCATGTTCAACATGGTTTATGTTGTTCTTCACAGTACACTGTGCAGGCTTGTTTTTATCTAAAATCTTGTTTTTAGCAGTACCAACTTGGCTCACCTTGCTTGCCTCGTTCGCTAATCTTTCATTCTTTATAGGAAATTTTGAGTCTTTACCAAACGAACTTTTATTTCCACACCTCCTTCCTAAAGCCTTTGCTGCCATATCCATCATCTTCCATGCTTTATCAGTATTGTATGGACTCTTTTCAGACGTTGACTCCTGATTTCCTGAAGATGACTGTTCTTGACCTCGCCTTGCCTTATTCCCATTTCCAAAAGTTGAAGAGAAATGTAAAGAACCTCCTCTGAAACTATTCCAATTTTCACGTAATACTCGTATACGTGAATGCACATTGCGACAACGCTGCAAGGTTCTAGCATTTGGCACGTTTGTGGTGCGGAAAAATGGTGACTGTGTGTTTGACTGTTCTGCTCTTGATTCACTTTGATCAACGGAAGTAGGTACAGGCACAGAAGGTGTTTGTGGGCCACGGGTAATAGTTTCTCCTATAATATCATGGATTGACACATCAGACGGAGCAATCCGAATTGTATTAGAGCTTGAAGGGTTATTGTCATTATTATTATCACTCATATCAGAAGTGGTGGCAGTTTCGACTTTAGCATGTTCATCTCTTGATAGGGTGCAGTCTTTGCAAAACCAATCCTCCTCTGGTACAGTATGACCAAGACCAACACAGTAGGTGTGAGCAGCTGAGTCACAAAGATCACATAGTAAAAGAACACTATCATCTGTTGAAAGGTTGCAAAAGCTACACTTGATTTGTGTATAGAGATTAGGGGGGCCTACTGTTGCATTGCCGTTGAAATAGTGAACCTGCCAAAGAATCTTGTTAAAAAATAGCAGAACAAACCAGATTACAAATTAGACTATATGGCAAAGAAATTTTTTCACAAAACATATTGTTTAACTTGAAGAAGGGCAAATCACATGGCAACAAAAACAGGATCCTTTGCGCAACTCATAGCAAGGTTCTGCAGAACAACAGCATTGCCTTTATTAACAACAGGGTTCTGCATCTAAGGGTGTTGCAATAGTTATGTGGTCACGAGAATAATCCGATCTGGTCTAAGATGGAATATAGTAGTAAAAAAAAAATCACATTTGGTGTGCACAACAACAACCGAGATGCTACCCCTATGAATAGAAACGATGAATTGCAACTAGAAGATGGAACATAAGTTCTTGATCGGAGCTATTACATTAGTCTAATAGACGCACCAACTTACCTAACGCACACATATCCTTATTTTACGTATTGGCAAAACTACTGTCAATATACATACATAGTCCTAATATGCAGCTCGTAATAGCTTCATTTAGTTTAGTTCCATGTATTCAATTAGTACCATCCAATGTTAGCAATCAATTAAGCATTAAATTAACGTTGCATATTAACTAAGCTCTCCAAAAAAACGCTTACATTCCCCTGGATCATTTATTCTCTAACATCATCCAATTCCAATTACGTCACAAAAACACTCACATGTACACATATCACACTAAATAAAGAGCCAAACTACTAACATATCAACAAATGCAACAAATAACTGAAAACACAATAACCTGATCGCGAACAGGGACATTAACAACTCTCTCCTCAACAAAAACACCCTCTTTCGTAGGGCGTTTAATACTCGAAAACCTTCGCTTACATATCGGACACCTGGACTCAACTTTAGCCCACTCCATAATACAAACAAAACAAAAGTAATGATCACAGCTGTTAATATAACCTCGTATAGACACCCCTTGTTCCAACAAACATATCCCACAATTATCCACTTCTTGTTCATCATCTTTAACAAGCTTAGATTTGCCTTTTAAGGATGTTGTCTGTGGATCCGAGGTTTGGGTTTTTTGTCGTTTTGTCGGTGGGTGGTCGGGTGGGTGTTCTATGGGTTCTGGTTTGATGTTTGGTGGGTCCCATGAGGGTTCTTGTTTGATGTCAGGGATTGTTTGTGATGAGGTTTCGATTGGTTCTTGTTTGATCATTCTTCTTGTGGTTGTTTTTGTCACAGATCGGTTAGGAATAAAATTTGAGGAAAAAAAGAGGTAAAATTAGTTGATGACAAGGATTATATAGGATGGTGAATTGGCGAGATTACCGGTGAGCGGTGACAGTTTGAGTTGGGCTTGCGATTGGGCTGCCAGGTTCATAGATTTATAGGTTTATAAGAGGTGTTAGTGGCGGTGTATCGGTATCGGGTAGGCCAATGTCGGTTTGACCCGACTTGAACAAAAAGGGAGACAGTTCGATAATCGAACCGATTCATTCGGACGGTTTAGTCAGTTCGTGTGGGTTATTTCTGGGTTTGGCCCGAACTTTTTGGTCAGTTCGGTTTTCGGACATTCATGCTCATCCCTACTCTAATATTATTACGTTTTGGGTTTAAGCTTATACTCCATATGTTATATGTAGATTATGACTAAATACTTGGTCTGGTTTTTATTTTGTAAAAAATAAATCGAATCGAAAACCAAATTCACATAAATATATATACTTTTTACGAATTTATATAAAAAAGCCATTAACTTCTTCATAATATAAATTATAACATTAAGCTTGTAATTCTTTTTATTACTGAAATATACCTCTCATTATATATTTGGGTATACATTGTCTACATTTTATAATTAAATACATTTGGTGTTAAAATCCTTGTAATCAAATCAAATTTTGTATAAATTAAGTAGAGTTTTTCAGGTTAACCTGAAATCGAATCAAATTCAGTTTGGTTTGATCAAATTTTAATTCGGTTCAATTTTGTTAAAAATAATTAGTTTCAGAACATGTGTACGGACGGGGTCAAAAAAGATAGTATAATGGGTCATGATATTTCAATACCTTTGTTTTTTAAGTTAAATATTGTGACCATTAATAAATTCATGGTTTTGTAAACAGTGGCGGATCCATAAATGTGACATAGGGTGTGCACTATGTATCCAAGAATATATTTTTTCGGCTAAAGTATTTTCGGTTTGGATTGGTTTTTACGGGTCGGTTTTTTCGAGAATTCTTTCGGGTCGGAGCTTCACAGTCACATTTTTATAAGGTTTTTCTTGTTAATAATCAAATACATTTTTTTTAACGATTCTTTTTTGTTCGCATTTATTGTGATTTTACTTGACTTGAAAAGGCTAGAAAATATCTAAATTATGAATATGTGAATTTGTGTGAATAAGTTATTACCGTAACAACATAAAATCGTTTATTACATATTCAGTTTTCGGTTTCGGTTTGAGTTTGACAAAACATAAACCGATTTTAAGCTCTAGATAAAAGTTATAGTTAAATTTCGAAATCATAAATGAAACTTGTGTACAAAAACTACAGTGACTTCAAGTGGTCAAATATTAACATTTTGGGCTAGAATAAAAACAATTGGGCCAATCTCTAATCTTTACTTAACAATTAGACAAGGATAAGACAAAATTCATACACTACCTACCCCCTGCTCATTATTTTAGGGAGGTGATACTCACATCATATTTTTTGATTAATGCACCATAAATTATGCATTACAATATTGTACGGTACAAACTGTAATGCACATATTGTGGTGCATTAATCAAAAAATGTGGTGTGGGTATCAATTCCCATTATTTTACTATCTCCTCCTTCAAGACTACTGTCAAAGGAGCGCTTCTTCTTTCTCTTTTCTTTTCTTTGGTTTTGAACAATGGTGATTTAAGTTAGGTATGCACTCATAATTTTCTAGAGTTTTAAAGGGTATGCACTCATAAATCTTTAATGTATTCTATAGCTACTTCAAAAAAAATCAAACTTTTTTACATTACTCAAAATTTTAACAGGGTATGCACTTGCACACCCTAACCTCAAGGTAGATCCGCCCCTGTTTGTAAAGTTTAATTCAGTATACTTAAGTTCATATAATTTATTTAAAATTTAACAATTAAAAGTTTGTTATTACCCTTTTTTTATGTTTTTTCCTTTACAAAGTTGTCATATATGTTTTTATACACATATATTTTTTGTTTGATGAAATTTAAATGAATTTGATTAAATTGAAGTCTGTTTTAACTTTTGTTGGTCAACATAAATCTTCAATTTTGCAACATAAAAAAAAGATGCACTCTCATTTATTCGATTGCAATTTTTAACCTTTTTCTCTTCATTCTCTCTATAATACATAACGCTACGGTATCTTTCGAATTTGAGGGAATATTCCTTTTTTTTGGCCCAAATTGTTTCAGCCCGGTTTCTATAATCTGGCCTGTTTGCTGTTGTGTGAAGTTGGGCCACGTATATATTCCAAGTATATATCATCGTTTCATATTCTAGCTTCGTTAACCGTGAACTTCGACTAGAAGAAACTTGAATTCTGGTAGATATGTAGGGTTTCGGTACGTATCGCAATTTTTTTGATCTTTCAGTTGCTGCATGTTGCTTTTGCTGTTTCATAGTTAAAGTTAGGTTGTTTTAGTCGCTTTTTTGTGCATCCTTTTTTTTTCGTAGTCGTGTCTAACCCTTTTTTTTGGTTGTTTGATGCATCAATGTTGTTCCTATTAATATGAATTGCTATATGTTGTTGTCAAGTTTTTTGGCCAATCTTTCGTTGTTTTAGTTTCTTAAAATACTATGATAAGTTATGAAAACAAAAAGTAAAGCCTCAAAAAAAATTGGTGCCTTTGAAATTGTTGCTGAACCTGTGGATAACGATGCTGTTAATGAACGATATGTATGTGAGGTCCCAATACGTTCGGGTTCTGTAGTTAGGAAGGCTCCATGCATACAAACTACCCCTGGTGGTGCTTTGAACATAGGGGTTTCGACTCTTAAGAGGAAGTTGCCTTTTTATGATGACCCTTTCAATACAAAGAGGCCATCCATCTTTACTGATTGCGGAGCGGGGGGTTGTGATGTGAAAGATGGATGTACATCTAAATCTGCACCAGTCTCGGCTTTTGATGTTTCGTTTAAGGGGTTGTCGGAGAAAAAAGGGCCCTATGTGGAAGGTGTATACGTCGTTCAGGATGTTAGCAACGTTGCTACAGTCGGTGTTTGTTTATCTCCATCGTGTTGTAATCATATGGAATCTGAACTTCGAAAGGAACAACCGCAAGTTCACGTATCAGGTTTGCATGTTGTGTTATTATGTATTCAAGCTGCGTCAGTTTTGGTTCTTTACTGTTAGTTACTATATGGATTTTTTTAATTCTCTAATTATCCTTATTATTTTCCTTTGCTAGTGCCAGGTTGCATGTTAGGGTTGCATCGTGTCACTGAACCGTCAATGCCGCAGCTTCCTAAGGCTGGTGGCGATGTTCGGTCAGTCACAACAACCTTTCAGGGTGACTATATTGCATTACCCCAAGGTTTGTTGTATTATTTTCTTGGTGCTTAGCTTTTTCGCCATTTGATTTACGCCTGTGTGTTTGAGCGTTCATATTCTCTTATATTTGTGCTTTGCTCTTGTTAAGAGTGGTTGTTTATAAACTTTTGACACAGGCTCCTCCGGTTGCTCATCGGCTTTGTATCAATCTCGAGGAGTACGCCATGGTGATTGGAATGATATATTCTTTCTGTTTTGCTTTATATGCCAATTTTATCTTTGCTTTATGCTTACCTGATAGTTGATGATTTGTGGTTTGCAGAAAGCGCTAATTCTCAAAAGGATTCTGTCATGCAGGACCTTAACGACGATACGTGTCAGCCTGGTAAGCTTTTTGAAACACTTTCTTTAGGGGTTATTGTGTTGGTTATTCTTCCGTACGTATTTGTTAAGCTTATAATTATAACGTTTCATTGTTGCATTCATTGAAGTTTCATGGTAGCTATTTTGTTATTTTATTTTTCATTGTTATGTATAGCGGACCGAAAGTAATGTTTTGTTCTGTACTTTAGCTGCTGCTTCAATGGGTGATCAATCGAATACGCCGAATCCTTCTGCAGGTGTGGTGTCGTTGCTTCTTAGTTATAGACTATGATGTTTGATCGTTGTGGCTAATGCATTTGCTTATTACTGTAGGTGTATCTACTCGACCTGCAAATGGCGTTACACAGCGTAGGAGGTATCGCACGCGTGGCATCGGTAACTTAATTCCTTTGTGTAGATTTCGGTGAATATTCATTGTTGGAGTTTTCTGTCTTCGTATTTTTTGTTGGTTGCTATTATCTCTTACACTTTCGTGTTTCTGCAATAGGTGGCCATCAAAACGAATCAGATTGCTCTCCAACACGTCCGCCAACTGATAGACGTGCATCTGGTGAGAATGTTTTTACTGCCGCCTCCTCCTTCTTTTTTCTTCACTTGAAGTGGCCCGTTGGATGATCGTTTATGTTTTGTTGTTCCTTGCAGGGCCACCCCTGCAATATAGGCATTTTGGTGATTGTGTGCATGCGTGCCGGTACTGTAACGCTCAATTCTGGGACGAAGAAAAACTATCATATTCCAGTAGAAGGAGTGGACCTTTGTATCATCGCTGTTGCTTGCAAGGGCGGGTCAAACTGTTTGTCCCAGCACAATATCCTCCACTTATTTATCAACTATTTTCAGACCGGCATTTTCTTGATAACATCAGGATGTACAACCAAATGTTTGCTATGACATCTTTGGGAGCGAATATAGACGAGTCCGTTAACGTCGGGGGCGGTCCCTGATTCGTCCCGAACTGTCAAGTTTATTACACAAGTCAACCACTTGTGAATGGTCAACCGTAATAAAATTCAAACAATCTAAAACCAATGCAATTTCCCTTGGAATATAGTGGATTCCCGGGTCGTTAAGTCCTACGGAGGATTAATGGTGTTTGAAAACGTTTCAGAAATAGAATGATCACTAAGGATAATGATCTGTAAGGATTTTGATTGGTAACTACACTACTGATTGATTGGAATTGTATTTGGATACAGAATTATAAAGCACAACAATCAGATTAAACAAACGTGAATGCGTATGTTTACTAAATTCTACGTAAACGTACAAAATAAAACGTGAATTTAAAAGAATAAAACACCTATAGATATGAAAATGATATTTTTACAATCCTAATAATAAAAGAAAATTATTGGAAAATTAAAATTATTTTTATGACTATTTATTTAATTATTATTAATTAAAAACTATTTTTAACTATTTAAAAATACCCTAAAATATAATAAAATATGAAATAAGGCTAGAAAAATGAAATTATGACTTAGAAAAATCTAAAGTATTATAAAACTTATTTTAAAATTGAAAATTTATTTTTTAGATTTTTTATCTATTTATTATTAATTAATCACTATTTATTAATTATTTAAAATACACTTAAATACAAGAAAATATAAAATTGACCTGAAAATTGAAATTTTAACTAAGAAAAATCTAAAATATTACTCCCTCCATCCCAAAATTATTGTCCCCCGACAAAAAACACACACTTTTAGAAAAAGGCCATTGTCATTGCTTTTTCTCTTTAAAAAGACACTTTTACCCTCTTTATTTAAAAATAGTCTATATACAGACAACAATGACAAAAGTATTATTGTGGGTAGATATTTTGGAGGGAACTTTGGCGCTAAAAAAATTAGTGAAAGACTTCAATTTTTAATTTAGGTTGACTCCAATAATTTATTCAAGCTTGGCTCCAACTTTTCCCACCATAAAATTTTACTGTTATCCAATAACCTTCTTTCATCTACATTTACTCATTAACTTGCTCAACATAACAATACAAGGAATCACACTACCCCACTTTCATGCATGAGTAAATTCTTAAATGATGGAAAATACGAGTATCATAGAAGTACATGCAAGAAAGAACACCACTACTGCCGAACGTCATGCAATATATCAAGAACTATTGCAACTAAGTTTAAATGGTGAGTTAGAAAGAGGCTCATTTACTCTTGTAGCAAGAAAATTTGGTTTATGTAGAAAGACAGTTAGTCGCATTTGGTACAAAGCAAAGCTTCAAACTAATAATGGGTCTAATGTTGATTTATCTTCAAACATGCCAAGAGTCGTTGGTCGAAAGAAAGTAAACATCAATTTGAGTTTAGTCACCGAGGTTCCGTTACGTCAACGCTCCAATATTCGAGCTCTTGCTAAATCAGTGAATGTTTCGAAATCAACTATGCATAGGCGAATCAAAGAAGGTGTACTTAGACCCCACACAAATGTCGTCAAGCCGAATCTCACTCTTGAGAATAAAAAAGCGAGGTTAAGAATTTGTTTATCTATGGTTGATCGATCGTTGTTTAGTCCTAGTCCAAAATTTTATGATATGTTTAATATTGTCCACATTGATGAAAAATGGTTTTACATGTCGAAACCAACAAAACGTTATTACCTTGTTCCCGGCGAGGATGAACCCGTAAGAACTTGTAAAAGCAAAACATTTATCACTAAAGTCATGTTTTTAGCGGCAGTCGCACGACCAAGATTTGACGCATTGGGTAACGAAGTTTTTTCGGGGAAAATTGGTATATTTCCACTAACAACACTAGAGCCCGCTAAACGTTCAAGCAAGAATCGTGTAGCGGGCACGCTAGAAACAAAACCTATTTTATCGGTGACTAAAGATGTAACGAGGTCTTGGTTGATTGAAAAAGTTCTACCCGCTATTAGATCTAAATGGCCTCGAGGTCATACGGGTCCTATATTTATTCAACAAGACAACGCAAGACCTCATATTGATGTGAACGATCAAGAGTTTCTTGAAGCATCTTCTCGAGACGGGTTTGATATCCGACTTTGTTTTCAACCCCCGAATAGTCCGGATTTAAATGTTTTGGACCTTGGATTTTTTCGAGCAATACAATCGCTTCAAGAGCAAGAGAAATTGGGTAACATTGATGAACTCATTTCCGCGGTTCAAACATCTTTTGAAAGACTGCAATCACGCGAGCTTAACAATGTTTTTTTAACTCTACAAGCGTGTATGAAGGAAATCATGAAGGTTCGAGGAGGCAACAACTATCAAACACCACATATAGGTAAGGGTAGGTTGGAACGACAAGGTGAATTGCCACTACAAATTATGTGTGATCAAAACCTCATAGATGATGTTGCTTTATATTTGCAACAGTAAACAACATTGTAACCATGTCTTTTGCATATTTTAGAAACAAAAAAGAAATGAATGTAGTGATATAAATTGTGGTGTTGTAATTTTGGTCACTGAGATTCACGAAGTGTTGTATGAACCAATATATCATGGTTAATGAATGTGAATTTCCCCCTATCATTTCCAGTTAGTGTTTTTTTTATGTTTGCATTGGGTTTGGTGGTATACACTTTTAGTGTGGGTAATATTGGAAATACTATATAATTTACCTATCTATTTATGGTAAGGGACAATAAATTTGGGACAAACAAATAAGGAAAGAGGGACTATAAAAATGGGAAGGAGGGAGTAGAAAACTAATTTTAAAACTGAAAAGATATTTTTTATGCTTTTTATTTATTTATTATTAATTATTTAATACTTTTTAACTATTTTAAATTCTAATAAATACTAAACAAGCTAAGAAAATTCTGAAATTTTTTCTATAAATATCCTATGATGACAGAAAGCTAAGAAAATTATAAAAACTGAAAGTGCTTAATAATAAGCTGAAAAGAAAAATTAAAAAGCTAATTTCTATTAAATAAACGCTATCACTATTTTTAAAATGATGTTTTTGTGATTTTTCTTTTTGAAAACTATTTAACTACTTAAAATAAGCAACTTTAATAAAGACAAAAATTTTGAAACTTAAAAATAAGCAGTTTGGAAGCTTATTATCTAAACAGTTAAGCTTATGGCTTATTTTGATGTTTTTAAGCTCAAACAAGCTTCACAGTTGGAACCAAAGGTGAAATAAGATGCAAATAAGCTAAAGCTACTTATATTAAGCTAGAAAACACAAAGTATTACACTGATAAGCTTAAAATGAGCAAATAAGCACTTATACTAAACCTATAAAACAAACAGGCCTGCAGCCATTTTGTAGGCTAGATTAAGCTAGGGGCAAAAGATCAAAAGCCAAAAATAAGCCTTGATACAAGAAGCTGGCTTATTGAGGTTCCCAAAAAGCCAAGATTCTTACACTGGGGCCCACTAATAAGCTCTGTGTGAGCTTGAGAAAAATCTTATAAACACTGATTATTCAGTGTTCACATGAAATGGGACAAACAAAAAGCTACTTGCATCCCTACCAAATAAGCTATAAAGTTGAAAATAAGCACTGGACTAAAAAGACAGCTAGGTTAGCTTTCCAATAAGCTAAGATACACAAGCTAAAGCTAACTAATGAGCTCTTGATGAGCTTGTGAAAAAGCTTGTAAAACTGTGCACATGACACTTTTTCAGACAAGGGCTTAAAAGAAACTAAAAAAATAAGCAGTTAAATAAGCTAACTAGAAATTATAAAAAATACTATGATAAATATGAGCAGTTGAATATTAATATCCCAAAAGCTCAAATCTAGAAACTTAATATTAAATACTATATAAAATTATCTAGTTTATTCAAAAACTGATTAAACTGAAATTTGACTTTTTAAGTTATACTAAAAAGTTGACTAAAATGAACTTGTGATTGATCCTACTAACTGATTATGTTATATTAACCTAAAATAAGATGAAATTAAGCTATGTGACCAAATTATAAGCTACTATGATGAATTTGACAAGCTAAATCCTAACAGTTAACTAACAAGGTGAGATTGAAGGTAATTTTGACTTTTTAACAAGTGAGGTCTGGATTTTATTGCTTCTTTGAGTTATTAGGACCAAGTGTGACAAATAACAAACAAGAACAATATCTTGAACACCCTCTAACACAGTTTACACAAGAAAACCAAACAACCCTTTAATTCTTTAGGACCAAGTGTGACAAATAACAAAAGTCTTTTGAGCTGGTACGAGTAGGTTTTTGCAATTAAAGAGTTTTGGTGTTTGTGGAGGTGTTAGGGGAGTTGTTAAACAGCTGGAAAGATGAGGTGGAAAGGTGGAAACCACCCTGGTTTTGGTTTGCAGGTTTGGGAGAGGAAGGTGAACAGTATAACTGGTTTTTGGCGCGTTTGACTTGGTTTGACCGAGTTTTATTAATACGCTGGGGGTTCAAAATGGTATATTGGCAGGGTCAAGTGGATTATGAATTGGCTCAAGGTTGAAGGGTCAAGGGTCATGGTTCAAGTGTTTGGGCTTGTGTGTTGCATTGGGCCAGATTTGGGATTGGGTTTGGGATATTAATAAAAAGGGTCCGGTTTGGTTTAGCTATATATCACAAGGACCATTTTTGTATTTTCTGAAAATGAAGGGCCTGATTTGAACTTTCCCCAAACATCACACAAGGACTAAACCTGCAATTAATGGTTAGTACAAGGACCAATATTGCATAAAATTCCATTTTTATAAATCCAAGGACCAAAACTGCCAACTTTGTAACTCCAGGGACCAAACTTGTAATTTTCTCAAAACTTATCATATAAGGACCAAATATGCCACATATGAATAGTACAAGGGTGTAGTTTGAATAATTTCCATTTTTAAACACCCAAGGACTGATTTTGACACTTTTGTAAAGTTGAGGGACCAAAGTTGTAAATTGTGATTTTTAAACTTCAAAGGACAATTTCTTACAACTTGTGAATCCCAAGGACCTTTAAATAAAATTTTTCTTTATTTTGATTTACCAGGGACCAGTTTTGACAACTTTTGAAACTTGGAGGACTAAAACTGCCAATTATGCAAACTTGATACGTTTTTCATCTGATTTTGGTATTTTTGCATTTGAAACACATAAAACACTTATTTGTGATATTTTTATCATTTTGATGTATTTCCGAGTGTTTTCAGATGTTTTTGCAGTCTAAAAGGTACAAAAATGATGAGTATTTGCACACTCATCAATCCCCCACACTAAACTATTGCTAGTCCCTAGCAATCTTCTGAGAAAAATTAATGGATTTCATCTCTTTACCAAAAGCCATTACATCTGGAGTAGCCAATTGTTTTAGTTCAAGTAAGAACCTTGGCACAATGATAACCAAATGATTTTGAGCAAATCACCAGCTTTCAACGGTTTTGATTTGTCTTTACCAGAAGCCGTTTGCTTCTGGACTAGCCAACTCTTAGATAAATTATCAATATTATCTTTGGTGAGTCGATTACCAATTATGGCTTTCCAACTGCCTTTACCACAAGCCATAAACTTGCGGGCTAGCCAACTCTTTACTAATTAAAGATATGGTGAGCTGAACACCATACAATTTTGGGCAAATTGCAAGCCATAAACGGATTTGAGATATCTTTACCAAGAGCCGTTTGCTCCTGGATTAGCCAATCCTTATGTGGGTTAGACATGGCGGACTGATTACCATTTGCTGAGTAAGTGAAAAACACTTACTCCAAAAAAAAAATTGGCCAAAAATGGGGGGAATTGGGTGGTATAATTACATGATAAAATTCGTGAGAATTCCCCCGCACACTAAAAATGAATATTGCCCTCAATATTCAAAGTACCGGCGGTTATGCCGAAACATAGAACGTAAAAGGGAGATACTACGGCCATTATTTTATTTTTGATATATACACATTTTTTTTTATTAAAACTTATATACAATAGCGGGGGGCAACTCCCCCACACTAGGGTGGTACTCACGGGTGAAAACCCATGTGGTGTGCTACTGTTTTTGATTCCCGAGTCACTAGCTTGACTCGATCCCCGCATTCATTGGTTCATGGGGAAAGTTTGTAGATCCGAGACAACCACAGGTGGAATGTCCTCTCCAAAATAGTGTTTCAATCGATGACCATTCACTTTAAAATTTGGACCATCGGGTTGAGATAACTCAATAGTTCCATAAGGAAATACTTTAGTGATGGTGAATGGTCCAGACCAGCGGGATTTTAGTTTTCCTGAGAAAATTTTCAATCTTGAATTGAAAAGAAGGACTCGATCACCAACGTTGAAAACGCGGTTCTTGATTTTGGAGTCATGAATCTTCTTTGTCTTTTGTTTGTAGATCAAAGAGTTCTCGTATGCTTGATCACGGAGTTCATTTAATTCATTCATTTGAACTTTTCTGTGATCACCAGCTGTCTGAATATCGAAGTTGGCATGTTTCAAGGCCCAGTATGCTTTGTGCTCAAGCTCAATCGGCAGTTGACATGCCTTTCCGTACACAAGCTTGTATGGTGTACACCCGATGGGTGTTTTATAAGCTGTACGGAAGGCCCAGAGTGCGTCATCTAGTTTATCCGACCAGGATGCACGGTTTTCACCTACTGTCCTTTCAAGAATTCTTTTTATACCTCGGTTGGAAACTTCCACTTGCCCACTTGTTTGGGGATGGTATGCAGTAGAGAGATGGTGGGTTACACCATACTTTTGCATGACTCGATCAAATTGGTCATTGCAGAAATGCGTACCACGATCACTGATTATAGCTCGCAGAGTTCCAAACCTAGCAAAAAGAGATTTTTAGAATTTCACAACTACTCGGGCATCATTGGTAGGCAAAGCTTTCGCTTCAACCCATTTTGACAAATAGTCAACAGCCACAAGTATGTATTTGTTTCCTCGAGATGATGGAAATGGCCCCATAAAGTCAATGCCCCAGATGTCAAAAATCTCACATACTTGAATGGCGTTTTGCGGCATTTCATTTCTTTGAGAGATATTTCTGTGACGTTGACAAGCGTCACAGGTTTTGACAAATTCGTGGGCATCCTTATAAATAGTGGGCCAATAAAACTCGGAATCAAACACCTTTTTGGCAGTGTAGTTTGGACTATGATGGCCCCCGGTGGGTCCAGCATGGCAAGCTTTGAGAATGTCCATAGCTTCTTGTCCATAAACACACCGTCGGATGACTTGATCCGCACAGATTTTGAATAAATAGGGGTCGTCCCAGAAGTAATGTTTAACATCCTTGAAGAATTTGTTCTTCTGTTGGGTCGACATTCCTTTCACTATGAAGTTACCCGCATGGTAATTTGCGAAGTCAGCAAACCATGGGGTAGTAGAGTTTCCACGAAAAAAAACCGCATTGAGTGTCTCGAGAGGAAATGTTTCATTTATTTCCTTTTTCTCGAAAACATCTTGGTGTGGGTTTTCTAATCGGGACAGATGATCAGCAGCCAGATTCTCAGCTCCTTTTTTATCACGTATAATGATATCAAATTCTTGCAGGAGGAGAACCCAACGGAGCAATCTCGGCTTTGCATCTTGTTTTGCAAAGAGATATTTGAGAGCCGAGTGATCCGTATACACCACGCATTTGGTCAAGATTAGGTATGGCCGAAACTTTTCAAACGCATACACCACGGCTAGTAGCTCTTTTTCTGTAGTGGTGTAATGGGTTTGAGCTTCAGTCATAGTCTTACTTGCGTAGTGGATAGGCTGAAAATGCTTGTTTTTGCGTTGCCCCAGGACTGCACCGATAGCAAAATCACTTGCATCGCACATGAGCTCAAAAGGCAAGTCCCAGTCGGGAGCAACGAGAATGGGTGCCTCAGTAAGCTTTTTCTTTAATGTTTCAAAAGCTTCGATGCACTCAGGTGAGAAGATAAAAGGAGCATCTTTTTCAAGAAGATGGGTCATAGGCCGGGCGATTTTAGAAAAATCTTGTATGAATCTGCGATAAAAACCGGCATGACCTAAAAAACTCCTAATACCTTTGACGGTAGTAGGATGAGGCAATTTAGCAATAACATCGACTTTTGCTCTATCAACCTCAATCCCATTTTTTGAAATCTTATGGCCAAGGACAAGTTTGTACAGAGAGGGTAAATCTATTTTACGATTTTGCCACACTTCTGTGGTTAGAAACAGATTTAACCCTCTTCTCGGTGAAATACCAGTTTCTTCCGTATCAGGAACCGGTATTCTAAAGTTTTTTACCCTAACTCCAACTATCTCGTTTTCAGCTACAATAACGATTTAACGGAGTAGGATGATGGCAGTTTCCATAATCCTCAAAAAATCCAGTACGGCCAAAAATAGCGTCTAAGTATGTTCTAA